>JAKTZZ010000009.1:0-312771 GCA_030579035.1 Gotozyma siamensis
GGACGGGAAATGGTGTTTTCTGCTAGATATGGCCGTAACCGACTGCTTTTGTTTTGAGCGGTCTTGATGGTGAGAGATAAAGTATTTTAGGGCTCAAAACCACCGAAGTTATCATCGGGGATCACACGCTTTAAAGGTTGCTGATGGTGGGATATATGCCCAGTTAATTGATCTGATAGATGGGCAGATGTAACCATTCGCTCTCAAGATCACAAGAGAGTAATTTAGGGCTCTATTAGGCAGTATTTATTGCTGGAAGAACTCGAACTTACCTCGACTTGAATTGTATTCCTAACTAATGCCAGCAGTCTGCGATATTCGTCAGTCAGATATATTCTTATTATGTGTTTTACAGTTGTAATCATATGGGTATCTTGTCAGACCTAATTGATTTGTTGTTTAATCCGAGCTAATATGCTCAAAACGATTTATTTTATTCTTTCGGTATTTTTTGAGTGACTAAATTCATAAGATTCTTCGACTGCATCATTTTTAATCCAGAGATGACAACAGTGTGAGGTCGCAAAAGTAAAGCGCAACTAAAACTTGTAGTTTCTAGAGTGTATATCAGGATATATCAAGAAAGGAAAAAGAGTTAAAACCAGAACTCTTCAAGAATTGAGGTTCTGGATTTATATTTTAGACTACAGGGAAAATTACAGCCAAATAATTTTACAACTTGAATCATGGGGTGGGAAACCCAGTTATAGTACTAAAATACAATCTGTTTCACTATCAAATTCTCAACAGATATTGTTATGAATTCTCTTCAGATTTTAAAGACATACCAATCTTCATCTTTTCTTGACATTTTTTTTTCTTAGAATGAAATAACTTCCTCACTTCATTAATACTTTGGTTCCATCCACCACCCATGAACATCCATACAATGTTTTCAACTCTTGGAACTTCTCATGAAACACCACATCTTCAACATAACTCATTGGTAATTGACGATATGCCTTTTGCAAGCATCTGATTGCATGATGTATCATTTTTTCTTTCCCAAATAACATCATTCTACACTTTCCTGCATCATGTTCTTTCGATAGTATTTCAAACCATTTTAAATAATTACCATCTCTCCAGCTCCTAAGTACTGTCTTGAGCTTCAAATTAGTTCCTTTCAAGTATTTGAAATACATATCCATAGCCAATTGATTGTTGTTGCTGAAATGGGAAAGGTGTAGGATATAAAGGGTCACTATCTCTTCTAATTCCAACTTGGTGAGACTGTTTGGAGTCTTCAAAAGATGTGTGATGCTGGGGATGTATGTTTGGTAATGACCAACTCTTGAAGCGACTCTAATGGAGAAAAGGAACACACCTTTGGAAAAATCATCAGTTTCATGTGTGAGAAGTGCCTCTCGAAGCTTTCCTTTGATTTGAGAGTTAGTAATGACATTCATCAGACCAGGGTAGTTGAATACTTACTCAATTGCATCAAAACATGATCCACCGCTTCTTTGCTTGAGCTGGATACTTTCAAATTGATTTTTTCCACTTCAGACCCGCTGAACTTTTCTAAGAACTGCACATTGCAGTTAGTATTGAACTCAGGTGGTGATGTTTAGCTTGAGAGATGTACCCACTTCTTGTTGCACTTTGAGGAAAAATTCCCTTCTGGCACCAGCATCTCTCTGCAATCGGTTGTCTTTGCCTCGACTAAGGAGCCCGTAGTCCTTTGGTCCTTCTGCCGGTTTGGAGAACCGGAGTCGTCTCTGCTCCAGCTGTTCTTTGGTGCTCATTTAGTTGGTTGATGGTTTTTGTGCATGTTATTGTTTGATTGTTTTCGAAATGTAAACAAAGAAAAAACGAAAACGATGTGAAACATGAACGTATAAATTAAAAAAATTATAGCGAGTGAGCGGTTGAAACGATAAGATAACAAAAGAAGTGATCTAGAAGTTCAATCAATGATTCTAAACTTTCTAATTTGAGGCCCATTACCTCCTTGATTTGGTGAACCAGAATTGGTAGTGGCCTCCACGAATTTTGTTTAACATGCTACAATCACTATCAATCACTACTAAGAACTAAATAAAACTTTTATCTGCTAAATTTAAACCAACCCTTTTTCTATACAGCATTGTACTTTCTTCTCTGGGCCGTAGTATTCCTCACAACCAACCAAACGGCCAATCCCAAAGTCAAACAAGCAACCACAGTACTGACTTTGAAAGTCTCATTATAGCACATATTCTCTTTCAAACAAACTTTTTCACCAGCACCATCAGCATCTCCAGAGCTAGTTAAGTTTGAATCGTACTCAGATCCAAAAAAATGAGTCAAGAAATAAGCAGGAAAGATCGGGGCCAGATTGATGACACCCCACCCAAATGACAATGAATTCACTCCAAAAAGTTCAATAAGTATCTGTGGAACAGAAGCCCATGTTGATCCATACCCAAACCCATTAAAAACTGACATTATCCATAATTCTCCTTCATCTTTTAAGATAATTCCCAACACTTGTACAAACAAGAGGCATAGAGCAGGAAAAAACAAGATCCAAAGTCTTGACTTGTTGAATCTGTTGGATATGATGTCTCCCAATATACCACAGAATAATCTTCCTGAACAATTGAAAATGGAGAGTAGCGAAACTTCAAACTGTTGATGTTGTTGGATAGTTGTGACATACTCAGCATTGATTAGAGCATTGATCATGAATCCAACTGAATATATGTACATTTGCCCCAATGAGACTAAATTTCCTGCAATAAAGAACAAGATCCAAAATGAAGTTTTCTTCAACATGAATGGTTCCGCAATATGATCAAGTTTCTTCCTATTGAACATCTCATCAATAGAAAATCTAGGACTTGAAACATCATCAAGATTCTGCAACTCAATTGAATTCAAATTGCTCACTCTGGGGCTTGCCATCACACTTCCAGCTCTTGAAGAGCCATATGTTGAAGTATTTTTGAACACTAAATCAGCATAGTAAAAAACTGGCAATGAGAGGATGGGAACCCCTAAGCAACACCAACCAAGCAGTCCTAAGAATCCACTCAAATCATCTTGAAACCATGATTTCTTCAAACTCGAAAACACAAACGCGCTTAATCCATAACTTGCAATTGGGAAAGATGTAGCCATTCCTCTATTAGCAGGAAATGCAACAGCACAACATTTGATCAAACATGAATTTATCATCGTGGATCCACATCCTGTTAAAAACACGTATATAATTGAAAGCCACAACTTCCCAGTGCCTTGATCATCCTCACTCATCCCCAGGTATTGCCCTTTTAAACCTAAGTATCCGGTCCCCACAGACAACCCTCCCATTAAAACACTTACACAGAATCCTTTGTTGTCAATTATCAGACTCGCAGGAACACCAGTCACTGCAATACCAACAGTACCAGCCACAGCCATCAAAGATGAGTTTGAGCCCGAATACCTGAGCCTGGAAGCGATAGGTGGGCCATAGATGGAGTAAAGGTATAACGTTCCGCAAATGAATCCATTGAGTGTGCAGGTCACTAAGAACAATAGCTTCTGCCACGTTTCCATTGTGCGTGTGTGTCGATGTGAATATGGCCCGTTTGGTTTGGTTTTGGTTCTGACTTCTGAGCTGGATGTGATTTCTTTGGGGTTTGTTGATGTTTTTTCATGAAATTAATTTTCAGGTTAGGTTGGTTAGGTTACATTATGTTGAAAGAAAACTTGTTTTCTGGTTTGCTATTAGCAGCCACAGGAGCTGTTTGACAAAGGCTCTGCAATGATGAAACAACTTTATGAATCTTGTGTTGGTTCATTCACCAAACAACGGAAAGTTTGGAGGAGTTCTTCGACAGATGTCCACGGCTAAATAATCGGTTAAATTGGTTCATTTTGCGATGAGCGGGTAAATGAATTTTTTAATTTATCCGGAGAAATCTTTTGCATGCTGGACGTTGACTTAGCTGTAGAATACAATACTGACCAGTTACAACCCAAAAGACAATCAGATCCAAAAATTTATCTTTTGCGATCAATCTGTCAAATCAAAGAGGTGTAAAGTTGATCAGGAGCAGTAAATAAACAAATGCTGATCAAAAGATTATTTTTATCTCAGAGATGTCAAAATTATGTCAATCTTCCGATCATTCCCATTATTCTTTAATCAAGGTCCAAAGATCCGAAGACATCCTGTTTCTAAGAGACAATTGTGATAGTCACTAGTACAATGGGGAAAAGTCTAAACATCGATGTTCTCAATGACAGTTGCGTACTCCGTGAGATCTGGTCAGTTTCTTTCCTTTACAATCTACGATCATTAAATCTCTAATCAACAGATCTCGCACCAATCACAATAGAAAAAAAAAAAAACACAATCGTAGCGCAACACCAATCAGGGCCATAGATCATGCCAATGGGAAATTCGGTACTACGGCAATAGTCCACATCAGTGCTGGGCTCCAGAGACTAGATAGTGGCAATATCCACCTTGTAACCAGCAAGAGCGTACAGCGAATCACAGATGAGCATTAATCCCGGAAGTAACCACGCTAACAAAAATTCCCCATGAACAGCACTTCCGCAAACAATTAAGCACCGACAAGCACATCCGTGCCACTACCACCAATTTCGATCCTCCCAGCCTCCCAGTGCTCCAAATAGCCTCCAAACGACCAACAAATCGTTGGCCCAATGTTGAGTGGGTGCAACCACTTGCCCGAAAGGGAATACTGGTGTGTGGGTGTTTGCGGACACAGCTTCCCAAAGAGGATAAAACATTGATTATCAGGTGCGCATCCACATTCCCAATTGGGTAAATGATAATGAGATCAAATAACGAAGAGATGAGTATAAAGAGAGTGTAAAATTCTCTCATTAGGTCCCATTTTCTTTTAGATCATCACCCAAACTCTCCAATGGAACGTTTACAACAAATCGCCTCTCAATCCACCGCTTCCATCAAGGCTCCACCAGCACCAAAGCATCCTTTGGATCCTTTATCTCCTCCAGAAATCGCAGCTGTTGTTGCCTTAGTTAAGGAGAAGTATGCCGGTAAGAAGATTGCTTTCAACACTGTCACTTTGAAAGAACCAACCAAGAAGTCTTACTACGAATGGAAAGAACAAAATGGTCCTCTTCCACCAAGATTAGCCTTATTCGTCATTTTAGAAACTGGTGTCACTGGTATTCAAGAAGGTATTGCTGACATTGGTAACTTATATGTGACCGGTTTGAAACACATCCCAGGTGTTCAACCAATTTTAACCGTTGAAGACTTGCAAATGACTGAAGACACAATCAGAAAAGATCCAGGTGTTATTGAACAATGTGTCTTGTCTGGTATCCCAGCTACTGATATGCACAAAGTTTACTGTGATCCATGGACTATTGGTTACGATGAAAGATATGGTTCTGAAAGAAGATTACAACAAGCCATGATGTACTACAGAGCTCATGAAGATGACTCTCAATACTCTCATCCATTGGATTTCATCCCAATCGTTGACACTGAAACTCAAGAAGTTATCCACATCGATGTTCCAGATGTTAGAAGACCACTTTCAAAACATCCACATACCAATTTTTACCCATCTGATTCAGTTAAAGCTTATGGTTACAGAGATGACAGAAAACCAATCAATGTCACTCAACCAGAAGGTGTTTCTTTCAAATTGAACGGTAATGTCATGGAATGGTCCAACTTCAAATTCCACATTGGTTTCAACTACAGAGAAGGTATTGTCTTATCTGATATCACTTACAATGACCACGGTAATGTTAGACCAATCTTCCACAGAATGTCCTTAGCTGAAATGGTTGTTCCATACGGTGACCCATCATTCAAGCATTTCAGAAAACACGCCTTGGATATCGGTGAATACGGTGCTGGTTACATGACCAACCCATTGGCTTTAGGTTGTGACTGTAAAGGTGTCATTCACTACTTGGATGCATTCTTTGCTAACAGAGCTGGTGAACCAATCACTGTCAAGAATGCTGTTTGTATTCATGAAGAAGATGACGGAATCTTATTCAAACATTCTGATTTCAGAGATGATTTCGGTACTACCATTGTTACTAGAGCTCAAAAGTTGATTATTTCTCAAATTTTCACTGCTGCTAACTACGAGTACTGTATCTACTGGAACTTCTTGAACGATGGTGCTATCAAATTAGACATTAAATTGACTGGTATATTGAACACCACCGTTGCTAACCCAGGTGAAGTTACCAACCCATGGGGTACTACCGTTTACCCACAAGTTAACGCTCACAACCATCAACATTTATTCTCTTTAAGAATTGACCCAAGAGTCGATGGTGACAACAACTCTGTTGTTCAATCTGATGTCTTGCCATCTCCAGATCCATTAGGTTCTTTAGAAAACCCATATGGTAATGCTTGGTTTGGTAAAGGTACCGTTTACAAAACTGCTGGTGAATCTTTAACTCATGCTAATGCTGCTACTTCACGTTCTTGGGATATCATCAATCCAACCAAGATCAATCCATACTCTGGTAAACCAAGTTCTTACAAGATTGTTTCTAACCAAGCTCCATTAATGATGGCTAAAGACAACTCTATTCCAGCTAAGAGAGCACCATGGGCCAAACATTCAATGAACGTTGTCAAATATGAAGAAGACAGATTATACCCATCTGGATTCCACGTTCCACAATCTTCAGGTGATGGTCCTCTCGGTATCAAAGCTTGGATCGGTGATGGTACTGATAACATTGAAAACACTGACATTATTGTTTTCCACACTTTTGGTATTTCTCATGTTCCAGCCCCAGAAGATTTCCCATTGATGCCTGCTGAACCAATTGAAGTTTTAATCAGACCAAGAAACTTCTTCTTACAAAATCCAGCTTTGGACATTGTTCCATCATTTGCTAGAACTACTTCTGAAGTTAAAAAGAATGGTAATGCTCAAGTTATTTCTAAAACCGATACTTCCTCAAGATTGGCATTCACTGAAACCAGCGGTGCTTTAGAATCAGGTGCTAGCTGTTGCAGCAAATCTCAATAGAGTATCTAGATGATATTGTTGTTGTTTTTGTCATTCATTGTTTTGTGTCGATAGAATATCTTTTGGTTTAACATTTTAATTCGTTAGTATTTTGAAGTTTTTTATTTAATCTTGTTAGTACTTATTTATACATATATCTTAATATTTACTGAATTTGTAGTTGATCATTCCCTAGCAATCCTTTATGCTTGTTTGATTGCCTTGTTATATAACTCCTTTTTTTGTATACACTGCTTTAAGATGTGATCATATTTTTCATTGTCTGATAGATAATAAATAATAAATTAGATCAGATGTTTGTTTTATGGGCGTAGAGAGCAAGCGTTATTTACATCAATATTTATGAAATAAATATATATATTTTACAAGACATGAAAATTAAACCAAAAAAGACGAAACTAAGAACTTGTAATAAAAATACACAGGAGAAATTTTATAATATGAGTAAACCAAAAAGAACAATAAATAGTGACCAAAAGAAAAGTTTTTATGACGATGAGTTCACAAGATGAACTTCTAAAATAACATGAAATGAATGAAAACGATTATGAAAATGAACGGTTTTGAAGATTATCTCATTACAAGATATCCCAAATACCAAAAGATTGCTCAATACCATAATCACCTGGATTTTTCCAGTAATCATTAAAAGTTGATAAAATAGTGACATCATCGTTAAATTCATCTAAGATTGATTGAACGGCAATTACTTGGTTAGCTTTGCTTGGAATGTTACCACCGTTTTGTTTACCAGCACTTGGATAACCAGTTTCAGTAACGACAATTTGAATGTCTCCACAAGCTTCTTGAACTAAGTTAACTTGACCTCTAACGAAACTTCCTGCAGTTTCAGCAGTTGACCATGGATCAAAGTATGAATGTGGGTTAGCACCAACGAAATCAATGATTCCACTCTTACATAATTCTGGATGTTCAACAAAGATGTGTGGTGGTTCAGAAGTTGTGATTTGACCTTGATAACCAGCAGCACGTAATTTATCACCAACAGATTTGATTTTTTGTAATAATTCATCAACAGTGACATAGTTGAATTGGACAGCTTCATTACCAACAGTGATGAAATCAAAGACACCCCAACCGTTTTGTTGAGCCCATTCGATAACTTGATCAACACCACCATCAATGGAATCAATATCACCTTGTCCAATCCAGAAACCTTGGTTGATCTTGATACCTAATTGAGCAGAAGCTTGTTGAACATTAGGAACTGAGTTACAATCAGTACCATAGACTCTGATTTTGCTGACTCCTAAAGTGTTTTTGATGTAATTGAGATCTCCAAAGACAGTGTTGTAGTCTTTACAAGAGTTATCATCGTTGTATGGGGAGTAGACTAAAGTAGATGGTTTTCTGGTCAATTTGCCCTGAGTGCTATCACCACCTTGGGTTGGAGCTGGAGCAGCAGAAGAAGCTGGGCTGGAGGTTGGTTGATCCTTTGAAGTCGCAAAGGTGGTTGGAAGAGCAGTTGGGGCTTGGTGAGTTGTTTGGATAGTGGTGGATGGGGAAAGAGTGCTAGTTGTTTGGGAATTGTTGTCAGCTGGAGATGAAGTAGCATCAGTACCGTTATCAACTGGAGTAGCATTAGAGCCGTTGTCAGCTGGGGATGAAGTAGTGTCAGAACCGTTGTCGTTGTCGCTGCCAGAATTACCGACTAAAGTAGTAGTGGAAGATTGTTGAGTTTGATCAGGAGATGGGGCTGGTTGTTCTGGAGCAGGAGCATTTTGATCAGGAGATGGAGATGGAGATGGAGATGGAGCAGGATCAGCAGGAGCTGGAGCACCTTGAGTTTGCTCCGGTTGATCAGGTTGAATGTTTTGAGTAGGACCTTCAACACCTCTGTTGAGGAATGTGGTTGTGTAAGTGGTTGGCTGTGGATATTGAGCTGGATCAGCATCAGTCAAAGTGTAAGTGTAAGAAACACCATCACTGATCAATATTTCGACAGTTGGTGCAGTGTGAGTGTTTGTGACGGTTGTGTAAGTGTCAGTGACAGTGACAGCCTCAGCAGTGTGCATTCTTGTCATTATGATTGGAGCAGAACGAACGATATGTGTCAATGACAACAGGAAAAGAAGGGATTGGACGCTTAACATTGTAGGATTGATTTGAGATAGACCTTTGGACTCTTAAAGAATGTAGAAGTTGGATAGCAAGAATATAGCTTGACTGATGAGAAAGAGTGACTGAGGATAGAGTTCCAATAAGGTAGTGAACAAAAGAGTGTGGGTGTGAACGGTAATATGAATCGATCAGGAAAGGAAAGAAGGTAAAGGCTGAGGACATGGTTGGCAAAATTGTGAGCTTTATATAATGTTGGAGACAAGGCTGGTTGTTGGCCAAGAGCAGATCAGATCAGGTTGTGACATGTTTTCCTGGATCAGAATGATTTAGGTGGTTGGTGCATGCTGGATGTGGTTTGTCTTTTTTTTTGTTTAGAGATTCGGTTATCGATTTTTTTGTTTTTCTTTCATCAAAGGCTGGTATCAGATCTCGCAGAATTATACATGATCATGCATATAGTGCGAATTTGGTCAAATTAACGATTAAACTAACAGGGGAAGAGCAAATCGCCCGCTTAATAATTATTGAGACAGAGTGTGAGAAGACTGGAAAGGGGCAACTTGATGTCTCCTTCATTTTTTGTTGAAGAGAGCCACGTTTACTTAATCAGATCTACTGAGAATACGTTGTTATAAGCATAGCTGGCTTTCCAACCAAACAAAATTGATTCGATTCACAGGTCAAACAGCTGATCACATAAATCCTGCTAGCTCAATTTCTAATTCTTGATCTCAATACAGGTCCAGATCCTTATTATTAGGTAATTACTATATCGAATTTTGCTGGAATTCTAAAATTGGCCAAAATTGGCTGGTTATGTAATATTATGCATGAGATCTATCCCAATTAGGAAACCCCAACCAACCATAATATGGTATGAGCCTAAGGTTATTTCATCGTCTCTTCCTGGTCTAACTACATCCAGTCCACTTGAAATCCAGGCATTTAAAATCCCATGACAAGACAAAATCCTACCTCAGCAGCTCTCCAGGGGCACCACAGGGGATCCTACAAATCAAGTTGGTTTCAGTCGTTGCTCTATTCCCAGTCAGGTAATTTTCGCGAATAATCCTGGGTATATGAGTCCATTGTAATCTTGTATAGCTAGTAAACGATACAAGGAGGACCAAGATACTTTTGTTAGTGTTAGGTAACGCCATTCATCAATGCTCCCACATTACTGCAGATGGTTAGAATAAAATTTGTGTGGTGTGCTTTAATTATCTCAACAAAACACTGAATTAAAGCCTAAAGTATTTGGACCCCCCGTAAGTTTATGATTTAGTGACTGTTCAAAAATCTGGCGACTATTTGCAGAGATCTAAAGAATTTCCGGAATTTCTCCGAAAAGGGCAGCAATCGGAACAAACCAGGAGACCAAGATTTGTTTGGGTTGAAAGCGGTATTTATTTGAAAGAGTGAAGTGTCAAATATATTTGAGTTTTGAGTCTGATTTTGTGTTCAGCCAACGTGACAGAGTCATAATATTTTTCCTTACTGGGATATATCAATTAGGATAGAAGGTTATTTACCAAATAATTAGCAGAAATGGGTTAAAATAGAATTGATTTTTGTTGCTTGTCAATAAGGTCAAATTTGTTGAGGCTCTTCGAGACCTAACTCGTTCTTTATAACATTTTTTTTTTTAGTATTTCAACATCAGAAGACGACAGACATGTTTGGAAGCAAGAAGATACTTACGATCAAAACTTTTGGATCGATATGTTCGCTTAAAAGACTCATAAAGTTTTTATAAACTTTTCTCCTCATCGCAGTCTCTTTATCAACTTTAATCACGATCATTTTAATTTTATCAAGAAACTCTTCGGTGTAAGAAGGTTGATTCTCCAAAGAGTTCAATTTCTTGTTCAAACCTTTGATCTCCGATTCTAGTGCGAGGATCTCGCTCTCGAGTGACTTGTCGTCAGGGTACTGAGTAGCTAGTGCTAGTTCTTGTTGGAGTCCCGAAATTTGAACATCCAACTCATCAAGTTTCTGGTTGCTCTCATCTATCTCTGACTGTGCAGTATTGATATCTTCTGCAAGGTCCTAGCAATGTGTGTTTAGTATTAGGTCCCCGAATGATTTTCACTGTTGAACATACTCCTGTGTCAACGCCTTTGGCAACGTAAACAGCCATCTTCCCAAACATCTTCACCATCACATCGCCTCTCGCGCTCAAAGCGTCCAGAGCCCTCACGACAGCGGCTTTGGAGAACTCTCCGTGCAAGTTCTGGTGGATGTCGTTGGCCGAGTACGGGCGGTACTGAGTGTTGAGGTAGTCCAGGATGATGGTCTCTGGCGAGTTCAATTGGTCCACTGATGAGGCTGGATGGGCGGTTAGTCGCAGTTTGGGAGTTTCTGGGGGGGTAAATTCGGTACAGAGAGTAGCTAACGCGTTCCCGATCTGTTGACGACTGGTATAAGTTGCTCACCTGACTTTCTCTTTGGCGGCATTGTGAGTTTGTTTTGGAGTATCTTCCTGGTGCTGTTATTTTGAAAATTATGATTGTTTTCTCTTTTCCGTTTATACGACTGAACACTAGAGCTATTGCTATTATGAGTCAGTATCTCAACTGAGTCTGGTGTCGTGCTAAGAGGAGCTCGCAAAACAACTGTCATCCTGGTTCAATACCAGTTCCATCCCTGATAGTCACTGAGCCCCCAATAAAGAGAAGAACCCACAAATTTCAAGGGGCGGATGGCGCAAGATCGAGTCTCCTGTTTAGGTGCCACCCAATCAGCCCAATGTAAACACTCTGTGGCCTTGAGAACTGCGAGAGGACCATCTTCACAAGCTGTCAAACACACTAGATGTTTCATCATCGCGAAAAATGAATATAAAACACAAAAATCACCATCACAAACCTTTTCAACGCATCACTCCTCCACAATGCTGCTGCTGATACCCTTCCTGCTGGTGGCAGTCACCGCACAGTCACTTGTGGACACATACGAGGACAAAACACGCTCAAATCTGCTCTGGGGGCCCTACAGACCGGGTGCATACCTAGGAATCCGTCCACGTTTACCACTCTCATTACTCTCTGGTCTTTTCTGGTTCAATGCAGATGATGTTGAAAATATCAGCAAAATAAGACACCATTGTGATCAGAACTTGGATTTCCAAGGTTTCGGATGGGAGAAATATGATGCTAGAGTTGGTGGAAGTCAAATTTTCAAAGATAATGAGTTCAAGATTGATATAACTACTGATTTTGTTAAGAATGATGATGGAAATTGGGCATTGAAAGTCAAAGGTGAACCAAGAGTAGGATATGAGAACCAATCATTGTCGATAGTTTTCTATACTGGGTTGGAAGGTGAAGGTTTCTTAAAATCAGCTTCAGGAATGCCAAAGAATGGATTCAAACCAGGTGAAGAGATTAGACTCTTGGGTTATTCTCCAGATTTCCAAGATTTCAGCGTTGTGATCAATGATGGACCAGATTCAAACACTCATAAAAAGATCAAAAAGAGTCAATTGATAGATGCTACCTTAAATCCTGCAAAGACACATTATTTATCGTTGAAGGTTCCTAATGAGAACGTTTGGAAAGCATCTGAAATTTTTCAAGTCTTGGTTCAAGATTCACTTGCACAATTGAGTCAAGTGCAATTAGACGATTCAATAACACCACCTGCTTCATCTTTGCTGTCGTTGAGAAACATGAATGATTTTGAAGGTAATTTACATTTTATTCAAAAAACGTTTGTCGGATCTTTTGAATTTGATATTTTGTTCAATAAAGAGGATTCAAAAGACAAATACTCTACAGAAAATTTAAATTCTGCTATCAATGCCACACATGATCAAATAGATGCTAGATTCAACGATGTGTTCCAATTCAATGCACCATTCAACACACCAAAATATTCGAAATTCGCACAAGAAACTTTTTCTAATTTACTTGGTGGTATAGGTTACTATCACGGAACACAGTTAGTTGATCGTAATACTGATTTAAACGAAGAAACTTTCCAAAAAACAGAATTGAAAGGCAAAGAAGAAGGACCATATGAATTATTCACCACTTCACCAAGTAGAACTTTTTTCCCAAGAGGTTTTTATTGGGATGAAGGATTTAATTTATTACCAATCATGGAATATGATTCAGATCTTGCTTTAGAAATTGTGAAATCCTGGTTTCAATTGATTGATGATGATGGTTGGATTGCGAGGGAACAAATCTTAGGTGAGGAATCAAGATCAAAAGTTCCTACTGAATTTCAAGTTCAAAGTCCACATATTGCAAATCCTCCAACTTTAATGTTGATTTTTGTTGAATTGTTGAAACGTGCCAAATCAAATCAAAAGATAGAATCTGGATTTGGTGATTTGGATGAACCTGAATCAATTGATGATTTCAAAGGGACAGGATTTAATTTAGATGGAGTAACAGATGCACATTTGAAATATCCTGATTTATTAATTTCATATGCTCGTGATATTTACCCAAAACTACAATCACATTACGATTGGTTTAGAAGAACTCAACGTGGTGAATTGGATGAATTTGATAGAGAACCAACCTCACCTAACGAGGCATATCGTTGGAAAGGACGTACTGTGACCCATTGTCTTGCAAGTGGTCTTGACGATTATCCAAGGGCTAAAATCCCAGATATTGCTGAGTTGAATGTTGATTTGATTTCATGGATAGGTACAATGACCAAATCAATGAAAGAAATTGCAGAATTATTAGAATTAAAAGAAGATTCTTTAAAATATTCCAAAATTGAACAAGATATTAAACAAAACATTGAAGATTTACACTGGAATGAAAAAGAAAAAATCTATTGTGATGTTACTGTTGATGATAGTGATGAAGATGTTTTTGTTTGTCATAAAGGATATATTTCCTTGTTCCCATTCATTTTACAACATATTTCCCCAGATAGTCCAAATTTGAAACATATTGTGAGATTAATCACAGATAAAGACCATTTATGGACAAGTTACGGTATAAGGTCACTATCAACCCAAGATGAATACTACCGTACTGCAGAAGATTACTGGAGAAGTCCAATTTGGTATCCTATCAATTATTTGATTTTGGAATCTTTGCAATTTTACGGAACAGGTGCAAATGGGGACTTATTAGATACAGAAACCTTCATTACTATTTCAGAAGCATACCGTCAATTGAGATTGAACTTAGTTGAGAACAGTTTTAAGAATTGGGAAAGAACAGGATATTTGTTTGAACAGTATAATGATCTTACTGGCCAAGGTCAAGGTGCTAAACATTTTACAGGTTGGACTGCTTTGGTTGTGTCGATCATGAAAATGCCAGAATCATTGGTTTGAAAAACAAATTATTCGCTTCGCTTAGCAGGAAAATAATACGTATAGAATAGAATCGTACACATGAAGACTTCCCCAGATCGTAGATAAGTTCTTTTTTTGAGAGGAGCACATGAGCAATCAAACAGATCTGTTCATCTCACAACTCAAACAGGTTCAAATCAAATCATCACACCATCGTCATAGTGACCAAGTCTAGGCTACAGTCTAAAGTGTCTATCTAGTGTCTATCTCTACTGATAGACTGGGTGTTTATTCCCATTAACTCCGTCATCTATGGTGCATCAAAAGAATTGTGACAAAATATAAATGGAAGTCCTTGCAAATCAGCCTCAATAAGATTATTCCAAAAACGTTAATAAAACAGACATGTCAAATTGGGACGGACTCAAAGATTACATACCAGGAAGGAATCCACATTTTCTTCCTAAAGATTATCCAGATCTCACAGACAAGATCGTCTTGGTAACTGGTACATCCACAGGACTAGGCAAAGAATGTTTAAGATTGCTACTTGAAGCCAATGCAACTGTTGTATGTTTCAACAGAAACAAATCCAAGACTGAAGAGTCAATCAATGGATTGAAATCACAACTCAAGAATGTTTCAGCTGCTTTATTAAACGAACGAATCATAACTGTTTACGGAGACCTTTCTGACTTACCCACAATAAAGCCAGCAGTCGATGAGATTTTTAGCAAAGTCAACACAATTGACATAGCCATCTATAATGCTGGAGTAATGGTACCCCCAAAGGGCTCAGTCACCAAACAGGGCTACGAGCTTCAATACGGGACCAACGTTCTTGGTCATCATCTTTTAAATAAACTCATCACTCCATTGCTATTGAACTCTGAATCCCCAAGAGCTGTCTTCACCTCATCACACGGTCATGTGTTTGCTCCTAAACACGGGTTTGATTTCGAACATGGACTAAAGAATACGAATCTTAAGCCATTGGAAGGATACGGCCAGAGTAAAGCAGGAAACATCTACGAGGCCTACATGAACTCTCAACTACAACCTCATATTCTCAGTCTTTCAGTTCATCCGGGTGTTCTTTCTTCTGATTTGGGGAGACACATGCCGTGGGTGCTGAGAAACGGGCTCAAGGTATTCACCAAAAGCACCATTTACGGGGCGTACACCGAGCTGTGGTGTGCATTGTGTCCTGACATCACACTGGCTGACAGTGGGAAGTATTGCGGCCCGTGGGGCGAGTTCCGACACCCAAGAAAAGACATCGAGGAAGGCTTCAAGGACGGAAATGCGGAAAAGTGCTGGAAGTTGGCCGAGGATGCGGTGGCACCGTTTGTTTAGTGGTTTTATAGTGTTTGAATGTATTTTATTTTAGTGTAAGTTCATTAATATGTGTAACAAAATTTCAAAAACTCCATCTTGAGTACAAATAACACCAAAAAAAACAACGAAAACAGCACCAGAATGGAGTCGTTCGCAGCCATAGAGAAGATCAACTCAACGCCGTCCCTCTCCGTGCGGGACTTCGAGGACGGCCGAATCCGTCTCGACGATGTGATGGAGGAGGTGAACGCATTGAAACAACAGGTGAGTACTAATGGTGATGAGAATGGCAAAGTTTATGGAGTTACTGACCGTTTGGGATACAGATATCTCTGATAAGGCAGGAGATGGCCTCATTTCTCACGGGACTTGCATCGGTGAGCACAACTAAGAAAGGTGAGTTTGCTAATCAAAGATTCTCGTGATATGTTTTATACTAACTTTAGAAGGTGCACAACAGATATTTGAAGAGACGACACAGCAGGTCACAGCACTCCAACGCACATTGGACGACTATGTGGAGCGATACCGTAAGCTTTCTCCCCTTTTGGAACTAGTGAACAGGGATTTGGGACTCACGGAACCACCGAGACAGGAACCATCACTGGCAAGACCAGCACAACAGACGGGAGCAATGGCAAATGCACAGAAGAAGAATGTCAGAAAAAGAACGTATAATAAGAAGCAGAGTGTGGGTGGATCAGAGCAGCAGCCCATTGTGCTGTGATTGTGGTGTTTATATCGGTGGGAAATTCATTACTAAGGTCTTACTTTTAATGTAGGTGAATCTGGAGGCTATCTATCATAAGTTGCAATTATAGTCGTTAATGAAGATCAGAGGCACTACAAAATGAAATTCAATAAATAAAAGCGTCCGTTTCAATACTTGCTTTCTTTGACTTCATAAGGATGATGATCAACATCGTTTAATTAACTGTGCCATAAGGTCTCGATCAGGGCATTAGCTCAACTAATACCCTCTCTTCCATAAAAGGCCGTGATTCTTGAGAGTGGATCGATATGGGATGATTTGCTCCATTAGACTTGAAGGTCACTCTAACTATAATAAACGTGAATATTATGTCATATTCTTGTTATAACTATTAATGTTGAAATGAGAATTCTCACCTTTGTTTATACCTTTACCTTTGGTATCTTTTTGTTGCAACTTGAACTCAAGCCTTATTACTTTTTTCAACCCTAAATGCTGTATTGATAGCTTCCCTGAAACTTTTAGGGTTACCGAGCTTTCTAACTCTATATTTAATTATATCTGGCAAACTATCAATGAATTTGTGAATTTTGTGTTCATTAACAAGATTTGGATCAAAATATCTGATCATTTGAATGAGTTTTTCCTACTTAAAGGCATACTCAATAACAGTATTATCATCAAACATTTTGAAAGAAAAGAATTTTGATAAAATGTCATAACGTTCACCAAAATATCTTTCAATGAAATAATTCTTGTAGCCTTCAAAACCATAAGTGTCCATCTTACCTTCGGACTCTAATTTGTTGAAAAGACTCTCAGTATCTGCTCTGATTAATCCTGAATTACTTTCGATAATAACTCTTTTAAATTCAATTGAATCGGCTACTTCATAATCTTCCAAATAATCTTCCAAGTTATCAAGATAATCAACAACTTTTCTATAATCACGGGAGCAAGAATCCTCATCTGTGAATATAACTTTCATATGAACTTCAATAAAGTTTTTTGGGTGTGAATTAAAAGGAGACATTTGAGACGAACTAGGGGCCTCATAAAAATAAGTGGAATCTTCTGAAGTAGTGGTTCTTTCACTTACAGTAGTCAATTCACTAGTATTTGATTCATCAGAGGAAGTTGACTCTTCAGCACTTGAAAACTGCTCAAAAGAAGGTAGAAGAGAAGATTCTTCACTATGTTGACTGTTCTCAAATGACATGTTGTTATGAATTAGACTTGAATAATAAAATAATAAACTGTACCTGCTACTAGCTGATCAGTGATGATAGCAAATATTATCAAACTATTTAACTCTTCAACTTTTTATTTGAAATTAACCGATAACTAGTAGATTTATAACAATAAACAACAATCAGCCTATTATCCCCAATTATTCAAGAATGCTCTAATAATAAATTAATTGCATTGAATAGGGCCTCTATTTGAAGCTGAATTTCACAGAAGGCTTTTGAACAGTATGAGGCACTGTAAGTTGTAACCTGTTTAGTCTCATTAAACCAGTAAAACTAATGTAGCTGAGTGGAATGCCTTAGTTCTGAATTGCTGGCGCCAACGCTCACAAGTGACTAACGGCTTCACAGTACTCACCAAAGACTTGTGATGTCACAAGCTCGCTCGCGTGGCGTAATGGCAACGCGTCTGACTTCTAATCAGAAGATTCTGGGTTCGACCCCCAGCGTGAGTGCTTTAATTTTTTTTTTTTTGCAGTTGTGAGACATATACTGTATGAGCCAATGAGCATCCAGAAAAATGGAAGAGCGTAAGCACTGATACACTCCAGAATGTAGCTAAATAAACTGATAATGACGATAACTGAACCGTTAACGTGTCTCCCGTTGAATCTGCGCTAATTTTTTTGTGAATTTCCATTAGATCGTGTCCAACTGTAGCCAGCTCATCTCATCGATCTAAGAGATCTGCAGTTACAGTGAGATCCTGACTACAATAGACCTTAAAACGAGAGAAAAGATGGCTGAATTAACCACATTTAACACACGGTTAATCAACTCCATAAATAATAAAATTTCGATCATCTACACATAAGAGTCCTCAAATTGATAACAGATTCTTGTAGTTCCTTTTGAACACAACAAATTTTCTTTTCTTTTTTTGTTGATATACGAAAAAAAATTATAGCCCAAAATTTTTTAAGATCTTCTGATTTCAAACACTAGACATTCATTCTTTTAGAAAACAGTAAGAATGGCCTCTTCTGTTCAAACGTTCGCTTCAGGATCGGCCCCTGTCGACCAAGACATCTCATCAACAACCACAAAAACCACAAAAATATCAAAAAATGTCACTGGTCTTACACAAGCCCCACCAAAGACGGCTATTGACACTAATGGTAACGTGTTCACTGTCCCAGATTACACCATTAAGGATATCTTAAGCGCTATTCCAAAACACTGTTATGAAAGAAGCTTGATCAAGTCTTTAAGTTACGTTGTTAGAGACATTGTTTGTATGTTAATCATTGGTAAAGTTGGCCACACTTTTATCCCAATGGTTCCTTATAAACTTGCAAGATTCGCATTATGGGGTCTTCAATCTTACGCTATTGGTTTATTCGGTTTTGGTTTATGGATTTTGGCCCATGAATGTGGTCATGGTGCTTTCTCAGATTACAGAGCTGTTAATGATTTCGTTGGTTGGGTTTTACACTCTTATTTATTAGTTCCATATTTTTCATGGAAGTTTTCTCATTCTAAACATCATAAAGCCACTGGTCATATGACTAGAGATATGGTTTTCGTTCCATACACCAAACAAGAATATTTGGAAACTAAGAAAGCTTCTGCAATTTCTGAATTAACTGAAGAGACTCCAATTTACACAATGGCTATTTTGATTTTCCAAC
The DNA here is from genome assembly GCA_030579035.1 of Gotozyma siamensis. Taxonomy (NCBI): domain Eukaryota; kingdom Fungi; phylum Ascomycota; class Saccharomycetes; order Phaffomycetales; family Phaffomycetaceae; genus Gotozyma; species Gotozyma siamensis. Next base: position 19,272 of record JAKTZZ010000009.1, read on the forward strand.
AATTAGGTGGTTTACACTTCCATTTATTCACAAACGCTACTGGTCAACCACACCCAGGTTGGTCTAAACTTGGTAAATCCCATTTCAACCCATCTTCTCCAATCTTTGATGAAAAAGATTACTGGTACGTTATCTTATCTGATATTGGTTTCCTCACCACTTTAACTGCTGTTTACTTCTGGTCTAAAACCTTTGGTGGATTTTCCGTCTTGGTCAACTGGTTTTTACCATGGTTATGGGTTAACCACTGGTTAGTCTTTGTCACTTTCTTACAACACACTGATCCAACTATGCCACATTATGACGCTGAAGAATGGACTTTTGCTAAAGGTGCCGCTGCCACTATCGACAGAGATTTCGGTTTCATTGGTCAACATATCTTCCATGACATTATTGAAACCCACGTTTTACATCACTATGTTTCAAGAATTCCATTTTACAATGCTAGAGAAGCAACTGAAGCCATTAAGAAAGTTATGGGTCAACATTACCGTTATGAAGGTGAGAATATGTGGAAATCATTATGGAAAGTTGCTAGATCTTGTCAATTCGTTGAAGGTGAAAATGGTGTTAGAATGTTCAGAAACGTTAATGGTATTGGTCAAAAACCAACGGACAGCAAAAATTAGTTATTATCGTTTTAAAATTTAAACACAGCCTTCTTTTCATTCTTTTCATCATTTTGAATTTTTTTGCTCATGTTTTTTACTTTGATGGTTTTGTACACTTAGACATCTTTAGAATTAGAAAAAGAAATAGAAATCCTCTTCATTTGAAAGAAAGGATATTAGAAATTTGATTTATTGTTTTGTTTCAATTCATTATCGACTCATACATAAGAGTTTTCTAGTTACCATACCAGATCTTAAACTGTAGCATTTACACCTTTTTTTTTTTTTTCTTGTAATAAGTCATGTTATATTATGGTTCTATATATCGCTTTATTTTGATCTAACAGTCAGCTTGAGTAATCTTCTTAATTCATACTTAAAAAGAACTTTCTCCGATTCGTGCTTGATTAGGCTTTTGATCTGATTCGCTTACCGACCCACATCATGGACTTAAACAGTCTCTCTTTTATTGTCATTGTCCTTCTCAGCCGCATCAACATCTGCATCGTTCTCAACAATCTCACAATCAGATTCACCTCTTTCACTCTCAGCATCTAAAACAACCCAAGGAGCAATTGAAATGGAAATAAATGTTAAAATCTCAGTCATGAGAATAACAAAGGCATACAATGCCCATCTTCCTTCATAGATTGTAAAACGACTCAAACCATTTTGGCCTCTTTTTTCAAAAGCGGAAACTGTTCCACCAATCGCCCTAGCTGATAAGAAAACCATTGAAACCATTGAGATGACCATCAATTGATGTTTGAGTCCACTTGGATAAGATTTGTCTTTCAAAGTAAGAATCATTGCCACAACAATGGTGACTAATGCAACAATGTATAAGAGGGAAGCAGCTTTTTGCAAAGCTATCTCAGTATTAATACTCCCAGCGTAACTAACTCCAGAAAGGATAATTGACAACCAGATTAATCTTTCTGCTAGCTCTTCATAGACCAAAGCTTTTTTATAATCACTTTTAATCAACCTCTTGATTAACTGAATAGGGTTTATAAAATCCCAAAGTATATTGCTTCTTTTCTTGTAATCTGGATTATGAAATTTTTCGACAAATCTGATTATGGAAATAAGCATCATTCCCAAGAACCCAATGGAGATGGAACTCAACGAAATGACAGCGATTAAAACCTGTCCATTCAAGTTTGGATTTGAAGAAAATACAGCTAGTAAAATAGATCCTGCAATTCTAATTGCAAGAAACAAATAGTATCTGATGAAAAAAGGCCAAAATTTTGATCTTAAGCTGACCAATTTCCAGAAAGGTAGAACACTAGATAGGAAAATCACAACAAAAACAGCGATTTCAACAGCGGCGATAGTTGTCCATGTGTTTGTCATGATGGGAAAAAACAAGTAATATTTTAAAATTCTAATAAAATTGATCAATGAATCGAGCTTCAAAAACTTGATAATAGAAGTTGAAACAGTATCAAACTACAGACACCATCTTCTTCATTTCAAAACAGAGAGGATTAGACTCAGTTTTATAATAAAATTATTGATCACTTTAAAAATATTTTTAACACAGCCTTCATGGTTTTTTAACTCAGCCTTCATGGTTTTGTTCACCTCGTGTGTCTCAGACATCTTAAGGTTTGAAAAAGGAGATAGAAACTCTCTTCATGTGAAAGAAAGTATACTAAAAGATTGATTTACTTTTTTGTTTCAATTCATTATCGACGAATACACAAGACTTTTCCAGTCATGAAACAAGATTGTGAACTGTAAAATTTTTTGAAAAAAAAAAACTCTTAGCTACTTAAAACTTGGACTCAAACAGCCTCTTTTTTAGTATAACTGACATTCTCAGCTGTTTCAACATCCGTATCGTTTTCGATCATCTCACAATCAGATCCACTTCTTTCACTCTCAGCATTTAAAACAACCCAAGGAACAATGGAAATAGAAATAAATGTAAAAATCTCAGTCATGAAAATAACAAAAGTATACAATTCCCATTTCCCTTCATAAATTGTAAAATGATTCAAACCATATTGATCTCTTTTTTCAAACGCTGAAATTACTCCACCAATTGCTCTAGCTGTTAAGAAAATCAATGAGATCAACGAAAGGACCATTAATTGATGCTTGAGTCCATTTGGATAAGACTTATCCTTTAAAGTAAGAATCATTGCCATAACGATGATGATTAAAGCAATGATGTATAAGATGGAAGAAGTCTTTTGCATAGCTATCTCTGCCTTAATACTGGCTGAGAAACTAATTGCACCAATGAGAATCGACAACCAAATTAATTTTTCTGCAATCTCTTCATAGACTAAAGCTTTTCTATAATCACTTCCGACCAATCTCTTGATTAACTGAATAGGTCTCAAAAAATCCAAAATTATACTCTTGCTTGGTTTCTTGTAATCTGGATTATGGAACACTTCAACGTATCTGACTATGAAAACAAGTAACATCCCTAAAAACCCAGTGGAGATGGAACTTATTGCAATGACAGCGACTAAAACCTGTTCATTCAAGTTTGAATTTGAGGAATAGACAGCTAGCAAAATAGATCCTGCAATTCTAATTGCTAGAAACAAATAGTATCTGATGAAAAAAGGCCAAAATTTTGATCTTAAGCTGACCAATTTCCAGAAAGGTAGAACACTAGATAGGAAAATCACAACAAAAACAGCGATTTCAACAGCGGCGATAGTTGTCCATGTGTTGGTCATGATGGACAAAATTTAAAATTCCAAAATATTTTATCGATGAAAAACGAGCTTCAAAACTTTATAATAAAAGTTACAACAGTATCAAACTGCAGACAATATCTTCCTCATCTCGATACAGGGGGGATTAGTCTCAGTTTTATAATAAAATAATTGACCACTTCAACAATTGTTCATCTTGCGGTATACCGTCAGCCCACAACTAGTACCCGATCGTGTTAAGCGATTATATAAGCGCTTAAGTTAAAAAACGGACCTAGAAGTGGCCAGCACTAAAAAGGTGGAGATTTGACAGTTGATAAAAGCGATTTTACTAAAATGGACAATTGCCTAATCGAGCCGTTTCATTTTCATGCTCGTTAGGTCAGCTATTCAGCCATTTGCTTTTATGATATCCAGTAGTTTGGTAACAGATTTAAACTCATTGACATCACAATTGCACATTTCCAAGTTTGCACTTAGATTCATTAAAGATTTTATTGATTTTGGTGGAAGCGTGTTTTCTTTAGATAAGGATACCCAGCTGTATAAATTTAGGTCTTTAGAAGTACCTGGCTTGTTCAAGGCTACAGAAATGATGAGAAATGGGGGTTTGGCATTGAGTGGTGTCAAACTTTTAACAGATTTTGAGAATTCAAATTTGGTGCTAAACAGTAGTGATCCACTTTCATTCAAGGTAAATCATTATTTCTACAAAACTTTAGAATTATTCGGAATTTCATCAAAAGACCAATCAACTATCAACAACCTGGAGATCTCTAGTCAGATCCTGACTGTCACTTTCATACTATTTGCTTATTCTATCATGCACTCAATTTCGCATTCTCTTTAATTTCATTTCCTGGATAGATCTTTTGGATTTGATTGAGATTTGTACCATGATACACTCTTCTTTTTCACAAAGAAAAGACATTATCCAAAACTCTGCTTTCGAATGTTTGCTATGTCCCAATGAGACGGAGATATCCAAGACTGATAAAACTATAAAGTTTGGTTTGATAGAAAACTTGAAAGCTTATGTAGATCATAATGTATTAAAGGTGGATCCCAACTATATTGTTTATAATGCTGCAATGTAATGAAACTCGACCTTTTTGAAAGCTTGGAAGCCCATAATTTGACACCAAATTATCGAAGTATATTGCACATAACAAGGAGTCCAGATTTTGTTAAACTGCTAAGAATAGGTGATTATGTCAGTTTTAAGATTGTTTTTTTGATTAAATTGTGTTTGTTCTCTTAGCAAAGTCAAATTTTCCATGCAATCTTATAATCTATAAAATGGTTTCTTGCCATTATTCAAGACCTTAGCATTTGAGAAATTCAATGGTGAGGTTTGAAGAACAACTTGATAAATGTTTATAATGAAATGGTTCAAAGACCATTTTATGCTAAACGGAAATTCCCTGTTCATTGCTTAAACAACATGGGATCTGAAGACTTTTTATGATAAACTCAGAAATGAAAAAGATTTATAGCACAACAAATAGCTAATATCATTGCGAATTCTTCAGGTAATTTCAGAAATATTTTCTTCTGCTTCACCAGGAGTGTAAACATCATATTGATTCAACGTCACGTAATTTTCTTCAGCATCCTCCTTGATCTTGAAAGATTGTCTGCACATTGGGCATAAGTTCTTCGAACTCTTAACATCAAGCCACTTCACGATACAATGTAAATGAAATCTATGTGTGCATTCCCCAATGACTAAAGGACATCCTTCTCCAGGATATTTACATGCTGGACAAGTCCCATCAAACGACGCTCTGCAAATCCCACAATCTTCTTCGTTAGGAACGTTCCATGACCAGAGTGCAACACCTCTCCAGCTTTTGATGTTGACTCTCATTGGTCTTTTTTGCCACAATGAGGATGTGATGGAAGTGTGTCAAATCTTAATTGTGAATTTTTTTGTTCACAAGGATTACATAAAAAATGTAAACAAAAGATTTTTTTCAGGATTATGATTCCGTTTGTACAAACCATTTGAATGCTTTCTTAACAATTTTTATTCACTATTTGTGTAATATGCAGGTTATTAGAAATGTTACGATTCGAGTCGATTCTCGAAGAATCTTTTCGAGTTGTGAATTCAGCCACTTAAAAAAAAGGTTCGAATATGAAGTTGATACTATTATCACTGGATTCAACTGAATGTAAAGAGCTCAAATATGCTTGCTATTTAAAGTGTATGATGACCATTAGTTCTGAAGTTATCGTAACGTTCAATGCAACAAGATAATTTTAATATATCGAAGATTATTTCTACTGACTCAATATTGTCTAATAAATATGATGAAAATTCACGGAATCCTGTCGTTTCATAGATCTAAACTCTTCATGTCCTTCACTTATAATAATACTTCAACGATTCAGGACTGATACCTTTTTGAAAATCATCATTTTCATCAACATTAAGCTTAGAGAATTCAAAATATTAAGTAGCAAATGAATGTTAGGGTCTGCAATCAATTCGAAGAAATATGACTCATGAGTAATGTATTCAACTAATTCAGACTGACAATAGCAAATTTGCCCAATTTCTTCCTCATTGGCATTACTAATGGCCATATAGCATCATGTCATACTCTTCTTTTCATTAATCTTACTAATTGGAATCTCGGACTTAGGCAGGATTTATTTTTCAGATGGCATATATAAACTGTGGATCTTTCGACATTCGCTGCCCCACTGATAGGTGAATGTTCAGACAATTGACTACTCAATTATTCAAATCAAGAGCATTCAACCACTTAAACATGTCAAGCTTCACTCGTCCCGCCTCACAGAAGGCTATTCTTATCCACGAGACTAACCCTGATAAGAATGACTACTCCGTTCTTAAATATGAAGATGTCCCAGTTCCAAAAATTGCTGATGACGAAGTCTTGATCAAGAACAAGTACGCAGGCGTCAACTTCATTGAACAATACTTCAGAATTGGCCTTTATCCATCTGAAAAACCTTTGATTTTGGGTAGAGAAGCAGTTGGTGAAATTGTCGAAAAAGGTTTAACTGCAAAAGGTGATTTCGAAGTTGGTGATTTAGTCGTTTATGGTTCATCTGCCACATTTGCACAATACACCAAGTACAAGACCCCTTTGAGAATTGCTAAAATCCCAAAAGAATCTGATTCCAAAACACAAGAAGTCTATGCTGGTTTATTCATTCAAGGTTTAACTGCTTTAACCTTCATTACTGAGTCATACAATGTCAAAAAAGGAGACAATATCTTGGTGCATGCTGGTGCCGGTGGGGTTGGTCAGTTATTGATCCAATTGATCAAATTGAGAGGTGCCAACGTTATTGCTACCGCATCTACTCCAGCTAAACTAGAAATCACTAAAAGTTTAGGTGCTGATTTGTCAATCAATTCAAACGACAACGACATTGTTGAACAAATCTTGGCTTTTACAAATGGTAAAGGTGTTGAGGCCTCTTTCGATGGTGTTGGTAAAGATACTTTTGACGTTTCATTCAAATCATTGGCAAGAAAAGGTACTTTTGTCTCTTTTGGTAACGCTTCTGGACCAGTTCCTCCAATTGAAATCAAAATCTTAACAGCCAAAAACCTTAAGATCTTAAGACCAACTGTCTTCAACTACTTGGCTACTCAAGAAGAATGGGACGCATATTCTAAAGAACTTATTGAACTTGTCGATTCCGGAAAATTGAAAATCGACATTAGCAAGGTCTACGACTTGAAAGATTACGTTCAAGCTGCCAAGGACTTGGAAGGAAGAGTCAGTACTGGTAAATTAATTCTTAAAATCCCGGAATAGCGTGTAACTAAGATCACTCACATCGGTTTAATGTCACTCCTTTGTTGTAGTCCTCCGGCTTAGTCATCATCGCGCCTATATTTTTCTCGACGAGAAACAAAGAAAGTCTCTTGACAATTAACCCCAAAACCCTAAAGAGAAGACACATTTTATTAGCTCAATTGCACCAGCTTTCTACTCATCTCACTTGATCCAAATTCAAACAATCCACAATGTCAGCCGAACAACCAGTCGAACAACCAGTCGGAACCAAATTATACGTGGGCAACATCGAGTATCGCACCACAAGAGAGGAAATTAAGGATTTGTTCAAAGACTACAATGTCACCAACATTGAAATTCCATTGAACATCAGCAAGAAGAGAGGCGGCAAAGGCACCTACTCCAGAGCCAAGGGGTACGTCTTTGTCACTTTCAAAGGCCATGATGATGAGTTGGATGACATTATTGCCAAATTCACTGACCTGGAGTTCAAAGATCGTAAAATTTACGTGAGATACCTAAATTCAAAGAAAGACACCGAAAAAAAGGGTGCCAAATCTACTGAATCAGCTGATTCTGAAAGTGGTGCCGCTAGTACCGAATCCGCTTCAACTTCTCGTCCAAAGAGAACTCCTAGACCAAAGAAGGAGAAGATTCCATTCGAGCAAGGTGAAAAATCCACAGACACTTTATACTTGAAGAACTTGGATTTCAACGTCAAACCAGAGGACCTCAAGGCATTCCTCGAACAAGAAGGTGAAACTCCAGTGTGGGTTTCTATTCCTTTGTTGAAATTACCAGGATTCGTCTTGAAGAAATTACAAGCTGAGAACAAGAAATTGGACAGAAGAAACAAAGGTTATGCCTTCACCAAATTGGAATTGAAAGACGGTGAAACCATTGAAGACAAGGTTGCCAAATTCAACGGCAAGACTTTCAACGAACGTGAATTACTCGCTTCTGTTGCCATCGATGTCAGACCAAAGAAACCTGAAGAAGAAGAGAATGAAACTGCAGCCACAGCTGAGGAATAAGTCTCAAATGAATGAATGATAAACATACTTCTGTATGAAATGCTCTGTAGAGGTACTCTTTGATAATAATCGCAGCCATAACACACTACACACCTCCAAGATTGTGATTTACTCAATTACTTTTCTAGAATCTTCACCTCATCCACTACTAGTTTTATATGGAGTTAGACGGAATTCCACGGATATATGAAATTCGCGATGAAAAATATGTAAATACTAACAAGAGTTGAAATTTTAAGCAGTAAATAAGTTCTTAAACACCTCTATTCTAGTCACAAAATGCCCTGCGATCAGCTGTGGCACTACGACGACATCACAAAATGTGCGAGACTACAGGTGGTGGAGTTTAATATCCCCCTGCTGCTTTTAGCCGGTTCCGTGGTGACTGTGGTAGCGAGAACGTGTGTGAATAGCGTGAAATACAAGAGAACTAGCCTTGTTGAGGATGAGTCAAAGCCATTGTTGAATTCTGAACAGGCAGATTACAATGGGATAGTTCAGTCGTCTGTGGAGGATGTCAAGAGAGCACATTTCGATATTGCCGCCCTACCTCCTGTGAAACTAAATGGTGATACCCACGGTGTATTAAAACAATTGAAGAGATCTAATGCAGAGAAGTTGAGAGTTGTTTTAGAAGCGTTGCTGATATTAGTTCAAGTTTCTACTCACATATCTAAGTGGTATACCGAGAACGAATTTACTGAAGGTGATATTTCTGTAAATGTGGCTTTATGGACATTGTTACTCTTCTTTACTGCTTTCAGAGTCTTGAATTTAAACGATCAGCATAAATACTGGCAAAGCATCATTCCTAACGTTTGGGTCAACAACCTAACCGTCTTTCTATTCCTTTGGTTTTCAAAAATTATCGTCTTCAGATCTGCATTGATTGACCATACCGAATCCAAAGCTTACTACATCGTTGACTTTTCCATCATCTCAGTTCTATTAGTCAACCTATTAACTTCATCCATTGGTTATAGACTACCATACATCTATATCACTGATCAAGATGTTAAACCAGCTCCTGAGCCATATACTTCTTTGATTAGTCTGGTCACATTCTCATGGGTCAATCCATTAATTTGGAAGGCTTACACATCCACAATCACGATTGCAGATGTTTGGGATTTAAGAATTGACGATTACTCGTACTTTGTTCTTAAGGATTTCAAAAGTTTCAAAGAAAAACATCCAAAGGCCTCATTCACTAAGAAAGTTGTGTTGTTTTTCTTGAATTATTTAATCTTACAAGGGTTTTGGGCTGGTCTCGAATCATGTATCATCTTTGCCCCAACCTTATTGTTGAAACGTCTTTTGGAGTATGTTGAAGATAGAGAATCTACCACAATGTCCTTAGCCTGGTGTTATGTCTTGGGTATGTTCTTTTCCAAATTCTTATCAGTTATTGCATCTGGTCAAGCTTTATACAATGGTAGAAGAGTTTGTATCAGATTAAAATCTATTATTATTGGTGAAATTTATGCAAAAGCTTTGAAAAGAAAAATCTCAGCCCAAGATAAAGAAGAAGAGAAATCAGAAGATGAAGGAGATGCTGCCGCCACAACTCAAGATAAATCTAAAGATGAATCAGATACCTCTGAAGAAAGTGCTAAAACTTCTGCTAATTTAGGTGCTATTATCAATTTGATGGCAGTTGATGCTTTCAAAGTCTCAGAAGTCTGTGCTTATCTACATGCATTTGTTGGTGCGTCTTTCATGATTATCATCTCCATCTACTTGTTATACAGTCTATTGGGATGGAGTGCCTTAGTTGGTGCCTTTTCAATCATTCTATGTGCCCCATTGAACTTCTTATTAGCTAAATCCATGGGTGAATACCAGAAGAGTGTCTTAGGTGTCACTGATAGACGTATTCAGAAATTAAATGAAACCTTCCAGTCCATCAGAATCATCAAATTTTTCGCTTGGGAAGATAAATTCAAAGAACAAATCTTGAAAATCAGAAACGAAGAACTATCATTCTTGGCTAAAAGATACTATATTTGGACATTGATGGCCTTTGTTTGGTTCATTACCCCAACTATTGTCACATTGGTATCTTTTGGTTGTTATATCTTCATCGCTGGTAAGACATTAACCACACCCATTGCGTTCACTGCCTTGTCATTGTTTTCTTTATTAAGAACTCCATTAGATCAAATTTCTGATATGTTGAGTTTTGTTATCCAGTCTAAAGTCTCATTGGATCGTGTTCAAGACTTTTTGGAAGAAGAAGAAACCACTAAATATGAACAATTGACCAATGATGGAACTTTCTTCAACTCCAACAAGATCGGTTTCAAAGAGGCAAGTTTTTCATGGAACTCAAGAAGTGAAACTGACTTCAAACTGAGAGATCTAACTGTTGATTTTAAAACCAAAAAATTGAATGTTATTATTGGTCCAACTGGTTCCGGTAAGACGTCTTTATTGATGGCATTGTTAGGTGAAATGGAAAAACTTAATGGTGAAGTTTACCTACCTGGTGCTAAAGCCAAGGAAGATCTTGCAGTTGACTCTGATGGATTCACTGATTCAGTCGCATATTGCTCTCAAGCAGCTTGGCTATTAAATGAAACCATCAGAAATAACATTGTATTTGGTTCTGTTTTCAGTAAAGAGAGATATAACAAAGTTGTTGAAGCCTGTGGTTTGACTCGTGATTTTGAGATCTTGAAAGCGGGTGATCAGACTGAGATAGGTGAAAAAGGTATCACTTTATCAGGTGGTCAAAAACAAAGAGTTTCATTAGCAAGAGCATTATACTCCAATGCTAGACATATTTTGTTGGATGACTGTTTGAGTGCCGTTGATTCTCATACCGCATTACACATTTATGAAAATTGTATCTCGGGTCCTTTGATGAAGGACAGAACAGTTATTTTAGTGTCCCATAACGTTGCTTTGACAATCAAAGAAGCCGAATTTGTTGTTCAAATGGAGAACGGTAGAGTTGTTAAACAAGGTACACCTGAAGAATTATTTGAATCTGGTGCCTTAGGTAATGATGAGATGATCAAATCCACTTTGAACTCTAGACAGAACTCCTCTGTTGATTTGAAGAAACAGCATGACTTGTTAGTTGAAGATGAAGAAGAAGGTGAAGATAAAATCAATGCTGCTATCAAAGGAATTAAACAAAAAGCTGTATCTAAACCAGATTTATTTGATGAAGAAGCTGAAGAATTAGAAAACTTGAAAAAGGGTAAATTGATTGAAGAAGAAACAAAATCGGATGGTGTTGTCTCTTTCGATGTTTATCATTACTACTTCAAATCATTTGGTGGCTACACTGTTCTATCTTTACTTGGTGCAATGTTCATTATTGATCAATTACTTCTAATCAGTCAATCTTGGTGGGTTCGTAAATGGGCCAGTGCAGGTGACACTGATCTGGCTTCATTGAGCACTGCAGTTACTCCAACTAGTTGGTTTAATGGTTCAGTTTTGAGATTTCACTTCATCTTAAATAAAGTCGAAACCATGAACTCTGATGACTCTTCCTTATATTACTTGATAGTCTATTCTATTTTAGGTCTTTCATACTCTGTTGTTGCATCCTTGAGAATCATTTTTGTCTTTTTGGAAAGTATTAAGGCCTCTTCCAAGATTTTTGAAGAAGTTTTGTCAAAAGTTTTACGTGGTAAGCTTAGATTCTTTGATTCTACCCCGATCGGTAGAATCATGAACAGATTCTCAAAAGATATTGAAGCTGTTGATCAAGAACTTGCTGCATTTGCCGATGGGGTTCTTGGCTGTCTAACTAACATTGTGTTCACGTTAGGTTTAATCTCGTTCATTACTCCTGGATTTATTGTTTTCGCAATCTTGATTACTATCATGTATTATATGGTTGCAACTTTCTATTTGAGTGGTTCTAGAGAATTGAAAAGATTTGATTCTATTACCAAATCTCCAATTCATCAACATTTCTCAGAAACTTTGGTCGGTGTCAGTACCATTCGTGCATATGGTATTGAAAGAAGATTCTTACAAGAGAATATCAACAAGATTGATGATAACAATAAACCATTCTTTTACATGTGGGTTGAAAACAGATGGTTAAGTATCAGAAACGATATCATTGGTGCTTGTGTTATCTTAGCTGCTGGTTCCTTCGTCTTATGGAAAATCGATAGTCTCGATGCTGGTTTAGCCGGTATTTCATTGTCTTATGCAATTGCATTCAACGAATATGCTTTATGGGTGGTTAGACTTTATGCTAATGTTGAAATGACCATGAACTCAGTTGAAAGATTGAAAGAATACTTGGAAATTGATGAAGAGCCAGCCGAGTTTATCGAAGGTTCTGATCCTCCTTCGACATGGCCTGAGGATGGTAAATTGGAGATCAAAGATCTATCTCTTCGTTATGCTCCTAATCTACCACAAGTCATCAAAAATGTCTCATTCACAGTTGATCCAAGCTGTAAAGTTGGTATTGTTGGAAGAACAGGTGCAGGTAAGTCTACTATCATCACCGCATTATTCAGATTCTTAGATCCTGAAACAGGTCATATCAAGATAGATGATATTGACATCACTTCAATCGGACTAAAGACATTAAGACAAGCCATCACTATTATCCCTCAAGACCCAACTCTTTTCACAGGAACAATCAAATCCAATCTTGATCCATTTGGCACATACTCGGACGAGCAAATATTTGAAGCTTTGAAGAGAGTCAATCTAATAAGTGATGATGAAACCTTAGGTAACGAACAGCCATTAGCATCAACAAGCGCCGAAAATTCAGATACTGAAAACTCAAACAGATTCCTAAACTTGGAAAGTGAAGTGACGGAAGGTGGTGGTAACTTATCCCAAGGCCAACGTCAATTGATGTGTCTTGCAAGATCTTTATTGAGAGCCCCTAAAATAATCTTGTTAGATGAAGCCACCGCTTCGATTGATTACGACTCAGATGCAAAGATTCAACAGACGATAAGACAAGAGTTTTCAGAAAGCACGATTTTGACAATCGCTCATAGATTGAGATCCATTATTGATTATGACAAAATTTTGGTCATGGGAGCAGGTGAAGTTCTCGAATTTGAACATCCTTATAAGTTATTGAGTGATACCAGCTCCACTTTCTACTCAATGTGTCAAGACAGTGGGGAGATTGACGTTTTGATCCAATTGGCCAAAGAATCTTATGTTAACAAGATCAATGGAGGAAAATTGCACGAATAGAAAGGGAGTTTCATGATAAACCAAAAAAAAATGAATAAATTTATATTCTTTGATAATGATTTGAGTAGATTCACTACACCTAGCTGTGTTAATATAGTACGTGTACGTATAATAAATATGGAAACTAGTTCATAAATATTGGAAATTAGCCTGTCGATAGAACAGACTAAGAAATCCAAGAGTTGTATTATAATTAAGAGGTGCTGGTGACATTTGAAACACTTTTGATCATATCATCAATAGCAGTCAACGAGTCAATATCAAATTCGCCAAAGTTATAGTTTTTGAAGTCAAAATCCAATTGATTGTTATCAATCCAATCACAGCCTGTATCCGAGTGTGGAGAGATCGGATTGAGTTCAAAGGGCATCTTAAGCACTTCTTCAGCAGTGGCTGAAGTTCCAACCTGGCCAAGACCATCAGAGAGTGGGGCGCCTTGTATTTCAGGGACTTGATTTGAGTATATCATGTTGTTGTAACCAGATAGGCTTGATGGGTTTGTGGATGATGATATTGATGACGTTGTTGAATCAGGGGTTGTTGTTGAGTTAAACATTTGCTGTATTGGGAAAGATCTGAATTGTTGAGATGTTGTTGATGATGGAGATTCTGAAGCTTGAGGGAAATTATAACTCATTCCTGCTTCTATATATCCAGTTGGACCATAGATGGCTTTGGATAATTCTGAAGAATGTTTGGCAATGAGATCGGTTTTTGGAGGTGGTGGAGCACTGCGCTTGGTCGTCTGTTGAACTTTTTCATCCTTTTCTTTCTTCTTATTTGACTCGATATGATGTTGGAAATGTGACTCCATTTTGGTAAATAAATCTGGAATAAGTTTGGATATGCTATCCAATAAATAGTTTGCAATTTTGGAACTCAAATACCAATGAGCAGAAATTTGATATATCCCCGAAAGCTCTAACTTCATATACTCTTCATAAATATGCAAGTCATTCGAGTTTAAACTGTTTTGAGGGTCCGTCTTTTGAACAACTTGTGTGGACCATAGATATGCTGATAGATGAACAAGTCCTGCAAAAGCCAAAGAACAAGCATTCAAAGGAGTTCTTCTTAAGATATCCACTGGATTTGTATCAATAAGTGTCTTCGCTATCAGATTGGCTGCATCTATAGTTTTTCTGGTCTCTATGATCTTTCTTGAAGTGATCATTTCTTTTTCATTAGGGACTTGTTGGAAATTATTTTCAGTCTTATTGAGTTCATCATTTAGTTTTTCAACACATTTCAAGTTTCTTGGAATATCGGATCTCCATAAAAACGATAATGGTCTGTGTGTGAAGATTTTAGCGTAGTTTAACATGATCAAACCTTGTTGGATCCCTTCATTCACTGTTCCATTTCCATCAATCAAGTATGGAAGCTTGTAGAAGTCTGGATTAGAAAACTTCAAGTCCCAATTGGACAATGATGCTGTTAATTTAGTGTATTGTGAACCAATATTCATTTCTGAGAAGATAATGTTGTTCAATCTTACTGAGTCATCAACCAGTTTTGAAGTGTATGATCTTGTTTCATAATCAAATTGGAATTTGGTAGGAATGCATGGGAATTTCACAAAACAAGTTATTGATGTTAATTTTGAAAGAGTTTTACCATCTGCTGAGCCAATAATTATATCAAGGAAAAACAGTTCCCAAAAACATCTTCTAGCTGATTCTTTCAACATAAGCTCTGGGAGGTTCCTCACTCTTTTACTATTGTAAAAATTGATATTTATCTCTTCTGTTTCTGTTTGCTTGTTTGTCGAAAGGTTTCCATTAATATCTTCTCCTCTAAACCCATTCTCATCTAGACTGTTAATGTCCAGATGAATTGCCAGTTCAATTGCTTCTTTTCTTATCGTAGTACTCAAGTCATGCAGGGCTGAAATATGTGTCACTAAAGCCAACAAAATCATGATTTGTAAAGTGACCACGTCTTTAGCCTTGGTGTTTAAAGATTCTAAAATCTCGGATGCTATTTGAAAGATTTCATTGATATTTTTGGAATATTGAGCAGATGTGTAACCGTCGCCAATCACTTTCATGAGCAGCAGTATCTCTTTGGGCTGTTCCGTGAGTTGTAAAAACTGATCCATCTCATTTAATGGAGGCAGAACAGGATGAGCATTATGGAAATGTCTGAAATAATTATTAATGATTGCCTTGGTATTAAACTCCTGATTTAGATATTTGGTGACATTATTATTAGCTTTCTTATAATTCTCAAAATCAATCTTTGCCTTGGATTCACTAGTTTCTCCAGATGATATGCATGGTAAAGAACCAACTTTCTTATCAAGTAAAAAACCACAACTTGTTTCATCATGTCCATTAGGGCAAGGTCTGGATTCACCATGGGCTCCAACACATGGCAATTTTAAAGCGGCTTTCTTCGCTCCTTCTAATTTGACCTTTGTAACACCTTTCTTACGAGATCCACCCCTGTTACTCTTCACATACGAACAGTCTTGGTTGAGCTTCACACATCTTGCACATTTAGGTGAGCCACCATCACACTTCAAATGACGATGTCGGCACTGCAGACAAGCACGCGACACGTGTTTAGCACCTACTTTCTTGTTTGGCTGCCCACTGAGGTCTCCAGGGTCTTCAGTGTGAGGCATATCCATTGTTTATGTTTTGCAATTTTAACACTTAATACTCGGTGGTTTGAATATCCGATGAGGTTTGGCCTTAAGAACAGCAGCAAATTGAACAAAAGACGCAAGCCACAGAAGATGGAACACACACAACACACCAACGAGCACTTTCTGGATCTTCTGACTCCTTTCGGTCTAAATCAATCAAAAGTTATTAAGAGTCGTTGTTTTTTCAAAGCCCGCACTTACCAAAGTTCATAACCATTCAATCACGTGATAGTCGGCTCTAATACGGCTTTATTGAAAGAGTTCTTGAATGAATTTAATTTATGTCTAATGTTTGAAGGAAGTAGGTGAACAGTCACATTCAGTTAGAGATCATGCTACGACTATCGGGTCTTATACGATGCAATCACACCAAACTTGCTGCTAGCGGAGTATCTTGCTTGCATACTTCACAATCTTTGTTGATCAGCAAGCACAAAATGCCTCCCAGACCAAAACTCCCAGAAGATGAGCTTGAAGAAGTGTTTCTGAAAGGTGGAAGAGGTCCCGGTGGGCAAAAGATCAACAAAACAAACTCCAAAGTGCAGCTGAGACACATACCCACGAATATTGTGGTGACTTGTCAAGCAACGAGATCACAGAGTCAGAATAGAAAGAAAGCAAGAGAGATATTGGGTATGAAAGTTCAACATCTATTGAATCCAGAAAGTTCCAGACAGGCGGCATTACTAGAGAGGAAATCACAACAGAATAGTACGAAGAAGAAAAGAGGTGTAAAGAAGTATAAGGAAATCGAAGAAAGACGAATGTTGGAGAAAGAAGAGTTGGAGAGAGAAGAGATGAGAATATTGATGATGGCTGGAGGTATCAATAATATTTCGATAGAGGATGACCAGATATTGGAAGTCAAAGAGGAAGTACCTAAAACTCAAAAAGAGAGCCATTTGAATTGATTATTTTACTTTGATGTCTAAAATATCGATACATTAAAATGGTACAAAAAAGTCTAAAGGCCAGCAAAAGACTGATTCAAGCAATTCTCTGCAGTGATGGTTCAAATGGCAAGAACACTGAACATAAACCAATCACACCAACAGCTGCACCACAAATCCAGACTGGAACAGCACTGGAAGTGTCTGCATAGTATCCAATCAATGGAACAAAACAGGCCATAAGTCTGGTCAATGCCACAGCCATTGCATTACCTGTAGCTCTTGCTGATGAAGGCATCACTTCTGGAGTGTATGCATATAAACATGAGTAATAAATATTGATGGCAACATAGACACTTGATGACAAGGCAACATTTTGTGCACGAGTGCTAACAGCAGTGTAACCAAAGAAAAGAGCCATTGTAATCAAAGCACCGAAAACCATGACACCACGACGACCAAATTTTGGCCAAAAGTAAAGAAGACCACCAGCGATCACAGAACCTCCAATAGAGGAAGCATTGGTAATTGTGGAATCTCTGTAAACACCTGCAAAAGAGTCAGCAGAAGTTTCTGCACCTCTAGCAGCAAGTAATTGAGGTAAGAAGTTGGAATATAAAGGATATGAAATACCTAATAGGAGCCAAGATACAAAAACCAAAGAAGTAGATCTTTTAAGTTTCTTGTTGGAAAATAAGATCTTAATATGAGATCTGATCAAAGTAATCAATGATTTGAAAGTTGGATTAGTGTAATAATCGTGGTTTGAAGTGATTTCACCTAAACTCTCCAAGTCTTCAAGGGTTAAAGAAAGTGGTCTGTTGTATTTATCAGCAATTTCTCTCAAAACAGCATATGCTTCTTTATCTCTGTTGTTTGCAATCAAGAACTTTGGAGTTTCTTTCAATTTAATGACAGTCAATCTCAGAATGGCAATAATAAGAACAAAACCACCATTGACAAACCAAACGTAACGCCATCCTCTATTTTCGTCTGCTGTGCAGTTCAAGGAATCATCATCACATGTGAATCTTTTAATCGAGAAAAACAACCAACAAGTTAAAACGGCAATAGTTTGACCAACACCCCACCAAGCAGCCATAAATGTAACTAGCCATTGATGCTTACTTGGTAAAAACTCCAAGAAGACAGTAGAGTCCAAAACTAAGTTACCACCGGATGCAGCCGCACTTAATGCAACAAAAAGACAGTAAGTTCCAAAGTTACCCATAGTACCACTCATAATAGCGAAGATCGCACTGAACATCAAAGAGGTGTTGAATGCAATCTTTCTTCCAATTAAATCAGCACCAAAACCCCAAAAAATAGCACCAACTAACATACCAGCATAAAGAGCATTGGAATCAGATGGGTAAGATTGATCAAATTGGTATCTGACGTAGTGGGCAGTAGAAGACTGAAGCATGGTTAACTGAGAGTCAACAGAGTAACCCAAACCGTTCAACATGAATAGCTTCATATGGTAACGAGTAAATCCAATCTCATCAATTGCATCATTTATAAGTCTCATTTTTTCAGTAAGAACCGGGTCTGAACTGGTCAAGTCAGCAAGATCACCTTTCTTCTCCCAGAAACCGTCACGTTGAGGCGTGATAGACTCTTCTGCAGATGAAACATTGATGGACACTTCACCTCCTTTCTCTGTATCGCTTGTACTCTTTAACATTGTTGAAAAAAGGTTGTTTGCTCTAAACGAGACATTATGCAAAACACGACATATAGCCTTATTTATATTATTTTCAGGATTGGCACGTTTTGAATATCTTTTGATAACATTCTTTCACAAGACCTCATCTGGGTTAAAAAAAAAAAGCTCATCAGTATCCCGTTTTAAGCCAAAAATTCTAGTCATTGCTGCGGAATCCTGATACAGCAAGACTCGACTACATGATAAAGTGACTAATTTTTGCGCTATGCGCTATCCAGGTATCTAGACTGTTTAGTTACAGCTAAATCTAACAACCTCAATTAATTGATAACCCGATGCGGTTCTGATATCCAGTATCATAAAAGCGAGAAGATGAAAATCTTCCGTGGACCTTTTCGACTGTTAGATCCCATAAGTTGTGAACAAACCTTCAACTTTCACATGCTCCTTACTTTCTGACTCTTAAAAAGTCAGGGGCTGCAGCATGTGAAAGTCCTGTCTCCTGTCTCTTTCCCTGCCCGGACAGCACCTTTTATTTTTAAACCAATAGGAAAAATCCACCGGAATAATTCAACCATCTGTTACGCTTTTTGAGATGCAGATCTGTTTTGATTAGAGATTGATATTCTGATTTCTGAGATTAACACTTCTTTTATTGTTCCCTAATTGAGATAAAAAAAAAATGAAACAGAGAAACAGATGTGACGTCATTTCATGCAAGGAGATTATGCAATATTATATAAGCAACTCTTGATTATGTAATGATGACTAAGATGATTTTTTCTGTTTTTCAATTTTATTCTTGTGGTACTAAAATAGTTACTAGACCCTCTGCTTGTCGATTTTTCACGCGTTTACAATGCTCACTGAGAAGAAAGTGGTGCTGCTCACGTTTCTGGTGAGGCTGATAATACCGGCAGTCTTACCCACCGCCTCTTCCAACTTACAGAACTCGGTGGAACTTTCCACTTTACTCACGTCGTTCAGATCATTGCAAGAAGGTGTCTTCCTTTACTCCAACAATATCAACATCTATGACGGTGGTGTGGTGCATCACTCGCCTCTATTTGTGTCGCTCATGACCAACTTGATTGATGTCTCATACTTGCTCTATCCATTGGTCGACTCAATCATTGTTTACTACATCATCCAAATTGCAAAAACGTTGAAGGCCAATAAGAGATTACAACCTATTGACAACAAATTGTCACCAGAAATAATTGGTATGGCGTTTGCATTGAACCCACTATCAATTCTATCAAATATCGCCATGTCGACTGGAAATTTCAACAATTTGTTCATTGTGCTGGCATTTTATTTCAACTTGTCAAACAACCCAATATTGAGTTCCATTGCTATAAGTATAGCGGCCTACTTGTCATACACTCCAGTTTACCTAGTGTTCCCACTAATGAGAATCAATAGTCACTTTGATAACTCTAACTTAAAATTCTTGGTCACAACCATCTTGACAATTTCATCGCTGTTGGTTGCTAGTTTTTACCTGACCAATGAATCATGGGAATTCATCAATTCAACATATGGTGTTATTATAACATTCAGTAAGATTGCTCCAAACTTGGGATTATGGTGGTATTACTTTACTGAAATGTTTGATTTCTTTATTCCTTTTTACATTGCCGTTTTCAACATTTTCAACGTCTCATTTGCAATTCCATTTTCATTGAGATTGAACGGTGTATTTGCATACATCTTGACTATTGGTTGGTTGACTTTCACAAAACCATACCCTGAGTTAGGTGATTTATCCCTCTACCTTTCCCTTTTGCTCCTTCTCCAACCAGTTTTCAAATATTTGACATACTACATTGTGTCTTGGTTGATGTTGTTGGTTTCAGTCATCCTTGCTCCATTATTCTACCATCTATGGATCGATCTAGGTTCAGGTAATTCAAACTTCTTCTATGCCATCACCTTGTCATACTCTTTGGGAGTCGCTACAACAGTTGCAGATTTCACTTGGGCTTATTTGGTCCAGGAATATCACCTTTCCAACCAGAATAAAAACATAGACAAGAAGATCACACAACTGTGAACAGATCCACTATATACAAAAGCATCCCTCATTTATAGTAACACATAATTGGCTATTTATGTCGTCAGTAAGTACTGTGTACGGTGTACTGTGTTTGTGATTATGTAATTTTTTTTTGCATCTCGTTTCTATTTCATCCTCGAGACTTTATAACCTTGTCCAAGTAAACCTCTGAACAACACTGAAGATGACGGATAAAGAACAGATTGAAGGGTTTGAAAAATCTGAAGTCTCGAAGGAAACAAAACCAGAAGAATCATCATCACAGAGCTCATCAAAAGAAAACAACGACATAGAGGAAAGGGTAACAAATACATCATCAAAGACAGATGATAAGTCCCAAACCAATGAATCAGAAATTACAAACACATCCAAACCAGACTTCATCAAGATAAGAAAGAGAAAATTGGACACTGATACCTCAAATAGCACGACAAAAAATTCTTTAAGTGCAAGAATCGAAAGATCAGCCACTCCAGAATCCATACCAACACAATCTGTCCCAGTCAAGGCACCTCCTCCTTGGTCTAAAAGACCAGCTGTTGCACCAGCACCATGGATGAGTCAAGATGATGTTATGAAGTACAAACCTCAACCATCGGCTCACCCAGTGAGCCAACCCACTCAGGCTCAAACTTATGATGAGAAACAGAGACTTGAAGAAGAACGTCGTATAAGAAGAGAGATTCAACAAAAAAGTCAGTTCATTGACCAAACTGTCATTCAGCATTATAACCAAAGAGCATACCAGTCCAAGAGAGAGAAAAGAAACGAGTCAGAGATCATCAAATTGAGAAATTATCACAACATCATCAAATTCATCCTCATTGGAACATACACAAACCCAGGTGAACGTGTGCTAGACATGGGATGTGGTAAAGGTGGTGATTTGAACAAATGGGAAAAAGCACAAGTAAGAAATTATATTGGTGTTGATATCTCCAACACGTCTATTCGTGAAGCCATTCGTCGTTTTAAAAATAACAGGTATGATTTTACGGTGTCATTTATCACTGGTGATTGTTTCGGGATTCCATTACCTCAGGTGTTGGATGCTGCACATATTGACATTCCTAGGGAATTGCCAGTGGATGTGGTGTCGATGCAATTCTGTATGCATTACGCATTCGAAAGTGAAGAAAAGGCAACCACCATGATAAGGAACGTTGCATGGGCTTTGAAAGTTGGTGGGAGATTTGTTGGAACAATTCCTAATTCAGATTTCATTAAACATAAATTAAAACATAGAAAAGAAGGAGAGAAAGGGTTTGGAAACAGTTTATATTCTGTTACTTTCCCTAACGAGATTCCAGAAGATGGTGATTTTTCTAAAAATCCATATGGGAACGTTTATAACTACTTTTTGAGAGATGCTATTGATAACGTTCCTGAATATGTTGTTCCTTTCAACAATTTCAGAACTTTGGCATCTCAATATGGACTTGATTTGATCTATAATAAACCATTTGCCGAAGTGTTCAAGGAGCATATGCCTGTGTGGCATAGAAAATTGAGTCCTAGAATGATTCAGTCCATTGCGAGAGAAGATGGCAAGATGGGCCTAGAAGGCGACGAAGTTGAAACTTCTGCATTTTATACTTCCTTTGTCTTTGTAAAGTCGAGGTAGATCTACTGTCATTAAATACAACTACAATTCGATTTATTATCATAATATCATGAACTTAAAGAAACTTAAATAGATGCTGTTGTTTTCAACGTTTTGCCTTTTTGGATTCTTTCATTATAGAGCTGTAGTCACAGTCATTGATTGTGAGTTTATCAACAAGACAGGAGGTAAATCATCAATCCAAATTTGTAAATTATCCAAATACTCTTTGCAATCTTCTTCGCTTCTATGTGTTCCAATGAATGGAGCCGGCAATGTTGTGAAAATTAAAGGCACATCACTTGAGATGGTCTTCATCACATTATTCAAAATCAGATGCTGTCCGTTCGCAGGAAGGTCATCGAATGAGAGATCGTCTATGCTTAAACCTTCTTCTTCTTGATCTTCGTTGTCTCCGGTATTGGTTTCACCGAATTGAGTATCACTGCTCTTGGAAGGTGGAGCCTCGTCAAGTTTCCGCTTTTGGAAATCAGATTTTTGCATGAAGAAAGGAGATGTCATATCTTCCTTCTCTGGAGTCATTGGATTATCCAAAGGATCAACTTCGTTCTTATCGTTCTTAAAGTAGTTGAACTTCTTAGATGATAAAGAATCGTTTGGATCAGGTAATAACATGATTGATGGTTGATCACCAGTTGCATCATCAATGACTTTCGATCTTGGAAGTTTCTCTGATGAAAAGATAGGCTTTTGATTGGATGATTTCAATTTATTGATCTTATTCAAGGCAGCAACTGATGAAGAGCCAACTCTTTTGCCCTGAACATTAAGACCAGATGCAGCAGACGATGAGGTTTGGATATGATTTGTGGAAGAGACTGTTGATTTTGAAGTATGAGTGCTTCCTGCATCTGAATCAGACTTGTTATGTTTAACCCTATGAATCAATCTATTGTCGGAGCTCTTGGTGTCGTTGTTATTCTGAGAAATGAAGTTCAAGTCACTGTAAGTACTGCTATTATCATCTTCATACCCAGACTCAATATCAGAATCGGACTCAAAGTGCCTGTCAACATCATCTTTGTAAAGTTTATTGGTTGTCATTGAGAATGAAAGTCCCATCTTTTGTAATTTGGAAAGACCATATTTTTTATGACTGTTTCTTAAATTGTCATTGAAATCAACAAATGGGGTGGATATAGTGATTGATGGAATCTCCAACTTTGGCGCATCGGAATTAGATCTTTGTTGTTCCCTCACTGACAGTAATTCATTCCACCATTCTTCATCATTCAATATGGTTTCAACTTTTTTCAAGTCTGTGTCACTCTTGTCCTTAATTATTCCCTTCACTATGTAATTATAGACGTTGAAATCATGTAAACAAACAACCAATATCTTGGCTTTAATTCTCAATACCTCAAGCAAAGACTGGACTCTTTCTCTTTCATTGTCCATATCTCCTTCATTCTCAACAAAGACAACGATTCTTAGTCTATGAGTTTTCTTCCAATCAGGAACAGTCGTTAAAATGGCACCGAGTTGCAAAATCAAGGTGTATGTGTCAAAATTAGTAGTCATTGCTGATTTTTCACCATTCTTATCAAAAACTTCAGCAGACATTTGAATAGGGTATAAATCAATGTATTTTCTCTTTTCATATGGTAATTTCTTACTATTTTTGAAAAAAGTAGGAAATTGCAATTCTTCAAATCCTTTAGCAACAGCAACATTTGCTTGCATCAGGATTAAATCTTCAATAATTGAGACCCAATTTTGAATAGACACTCTTTCTTCATTCCGACATTCATCAGTTGGTAACTTTTCAATATTAATGACGTTGTAACCTGTAGGTTTCTTAGGTTTGATTGGTCTTTTTCTTTGAATGTCAGGATAATGTTTCTTCAGATCGAAAAATCCTAAAATCGTAATGTTCGGTTTCATACCACCTAGTCCAGATCCTAATATAACGTTTCTGACACCCCATGGCAATGTAGGACCTAATCCAATTTGAACAAATGCTTTGATCTTACTCAAATCACGAAGTTTCAACCATGCGTTTTGTTGAGTCTTTAACTCTTTGAAATTATTTTGGAAACTTTCAGTGATTATGACATGGCCCAATATGTATAACCCACCTTTCTTTAAATGGTTACAGAAATGGATCAAGTTCCATGAAGAACGTGGATTGTCAATCAATAATAAGATCTGTGGTCTCCAATATTTAGCATTGTCTTGTCTTAGTCTCAAAAGATATTTTCTAACTTGGTGATAGATCAAACTTTGGGAGACATCACCCCATGATTTAGGAGGAGATACGTAGTGGATGAACACAAACAATAAGATCAAAAAGACAACCACCACGGCGGCAGAAACACCGTCAACGATGAACATTGCAATGGATGAAGTTATAAGGCCAAACAATGCAGTATACCAATCAAAAAACTTGAAAGAAGGTCTGAAGTTTGGAGCTGAGGCTATTTTCAACAAGAAACACGCTAAATTGGTCACTATGAAAGTCATGAGGAATGCCATACTGATGTAAGTAGCAATCTCATTGATATTGGCAAAGAGACACAATTGACAAAGAACCCAAGTAATGATAATTGCATTGATTGGGTTGTTGTTTGACATTTTGGCAAAGAATTCAAGTTTTGGAAAAATCCCATCTTTGGCAATTGCTTGTAGAACATTGGCTGCGCCAACAATACCGACAATAACTGAAAATAAAGAAGTTGAAAACTCACCAATTAACACCAATCCACTTGATAGATTGACAGTTTGAATGATTTGAATGTCTTTATGCAATAATTCTCTAGGAACAGAGGATCCCAATGAGACAATGACGAAGAAGTAACATAGAAAAGTCAACAATAGACCCCATAATGTACCTTTGGGTATAGATTTGGAAGGTTTTCTCAAATCGCCAGACATGGATGCACCTGAGAAAATACCAGCAGTAGCAGGGAAGAAGATCCCAAATATATCATTAAATGTTTCTTTCTTCTTCATTAACGAACCTGCTGCACCTTTGGTGAAATGAGGCCACCAATTGTCTTTGATGTTCTGAATAGAAGGCCCTGTATAGAGCAAGTCATACTTCTTGACAATAAATGGTTGTACAAATATCGTTGAGACAGGAATAGATATTGTGGCTAGTAGCAACAGCACAAAAAGCAAAGAACCTGCTCTTGAAACCATACCTGATCCGATCAAGGCCACGCAAATGCATGCAAACAACAACACAGTGGAGTAGAAAAACTCATGCCAGTAGCCTTCTGGTAAAATCCTCAATATAGTCCCATTACTCTCACCCAAGTTCACCAACAAAGGTTCAATGAAACCAACAACGTTCAATGCTGAGTTGAAAACCTGACCAAAGTAAAAAACTAGTCCAATAGACCCACCAAACTCTGGTCCCAAAGATCTCGAAATCATGTAGTAAGCACCACCACCCCTTACGGTCCCGTTGGTGGCAATAGCAGAGATGGAAAGCGTTGTCAGCAGGTCAATCGCGTACGACATCACCAGTAGCAGCAAAGAACCAGCAATACCCATCTGACCTATAATGAAACCAAATCTCAAGAACATCAAAATACTCAGCACATTGAGCGCCGTGGGTATGAACACTCCGCTGAACGTGCCCAGCTTGGACGTGTCCTCTTCCTCATCCGCAAGCAGCCCATTCTTCTCTACAAGCGGCTTCCTCGTGTGTATCGACGACCGCCTGAAGTAACTCGAGTCTGTTCTTCTTCTCGAGGTGTACATGTCGGTGATCTTCGAGAGAAGAGGCGTGTTCTCAGACTCGCGATGGTTCATCGGCTTGTGCGCGCCCTCGATGTTGTAGAAGTTTGTTCTACTCGACATGCAGGGGTTTTCTGGGGGTATCTGTTCGTCTTTTTATCTTATTGGACAATAAATGCTGCTTTTCAGCTCTCAGTTTTTTTAATCTTTTGACATGTCTAGTGATAAGAAAAAAAATATAGTGAAAAAATGCAGCACTTTTCCCTTAAGATCCACATATCCAAGAAATGTACCAATCAGAAGAAATCAAATACAGACAGTGTGCTAACTACAGAGCATTTTCAGAAAAAAAATCTTGAAATGCAATTATTTAAGCTATAGGAAGCCGTGATTATATACTTTTTAGAGGGAAAAGTCCATCCACTATCAAAAAAAAAAACTCAAAAAAGGTAAAAAAAAAAAGGTCAAAAAAACTGGTTCATATCAAATGACCATTGTAAGAGTACTATTAGTGGTCTCTGTAGCCATAAAAGTAGGCTAAACTGCAAAGAAAAAAAAACATTGCACAAAAAAACATCAAACACAACATCCAAAAATAAACAAAAAAAATTAGAAATGAACAAAAAAACAACAACATGAGTGTATTTGAAGGGGGAAGCCCATAACTTGAGTGTGACGGCAAGAGGAGCTGCCTGTTTCATACTTCTGGTTTGACTGCAAGTTTCATAATCCTCATGTACATTGACCAGATAGTGAATCTTCCTTCACAATCAATCAGACTTCTTATCAGTCTCAACTTAAATTTCGACTTCGACTTCTGCCTCAGCAGGTTCTTCCTCTTTACCAGTAGCATCACGCTTGTCATATGGTAATATCCATTGTTCCCACTTTTCTCTGACTTTGACTTTATCATTTACCAACAACAATAATGGACTATAGTTCAACGCTGCATACAGTATATTGATATCACCTCCAGTTAAGGTATTTAATCTCTTGAACTCAAGCAACTTGGATAAAGGAACCAATCCTTGAGAGTTCATCTGCTTTCTCAAATACGTATCTTTGGCAAGATTATCAGGTGAAAAGTAATAGTTCAATTGATGTATCACTAAAGCCAAAGGATCTTGAACATATGGATAGGCACCGACATCTAACCCGCTGGTAGGCAAGAACCCTGGAGTCACTGGAAGTAATGGAGACTGAGCTGTTGGATCATGTCCTGTCAGATCTGTTCTGGCTGGAGAGTGTGATGTTGATCTTGATGATGTTGGTTTATAAGGGTATTGGAATGGAGGTTGTGGGTATCCATAAGGTGAAAAAGGATAATTATAATTGTTTGGGACAATAAATGGTGAGTTTGAATAACTTGGAATACCAGAGATTGAATGTCTGACATTGTCATTGTTATAAGTCTTGTTTGAATAACGTTTAGAATAGTTGTTGTTCTGTCTATGGCTATTTCTGTTGATATTTGACTCAGAATGTCTGTGTTGAAATTGTTTGCCTTCAGAATGCTCGCTTGTTAACCTTAATGACTGAGGGTTATCATTGATCTGAAGTCTATCGAAATTGCTGTATGTTTCAGCTTCCAATTTACCTGAATTTAATCTTGGAGATGATCTTTGGGAAAGAGATCCACCATTGCTCTTGGTGTCAGTACCATTGTGGTAAGTTGAAGATCCCGCAGTGCTGTTATTTCTCTTGTGTCTTTGGTTTTGTCCCTCTTGTTTAAATCCGTTACCTGAAGGATCTTTTTTCTTCTGTTGGTTGGTATTGGTCGACTTTGATTTTTGGCCATTTGATTTCTTGTTATTTTTGCTTCCATTGTTTGAGTTGTTCTTTTTCTGAGTTGATGAGTTGTCAGCTGTTATTCTAATCTCAGCTTGGAATGGAACCCATTTTTCTTTTCCTGAAAGTTTTGATCTCGTGGATGAAACAGATTGCTTTGAAGCAGTTGGCGATTCAACCTTTGAATTAGCAACAAAGTTGTCGCTCAATGCAGACTCTGCACTGGGCCATTGCTGTTCCTTCTTGCCATTGCCTTCTAGGCTTTCAGTCTTGACAGTAGATGGAACTAAAGGGGATGCACCCCATGCATTAACTTCAGGTGGGGCAGCAGGAACTAATTTTGAAGTGCCACTGGTTGGGGTAAAAGCAGGGACATCTTCAGTGACTTCAGTGGAGATCGAAGAAGCTCTAGATTTCTGTGCTTCTTGGGTAGTCATTTTTGAAAAGGGTAAGAAAAAAGTGCTAATGTGATGTTTGGAATGGAAATGGAATAATGATGATTAGCAGCTAAAGGATGACACGCTTTCTTGATGTCAATAAACGTGGGGATGACCTGACTTTCTTTTATTCGCTGTGGTGGATGGTAACAATATCTCAAGTGGTTCAACAAGGAAAGATTGAGATGTTAGAATGTGATTTTTGTGGGTCCCTTTGTAGTTTTGTGGATCCAGTAGATTAAATGAAATTCAACAATAAAAAGTGATACTATCAGGAGTAAATTACACTTGTATAAAGTACAAAACAAGTGCAGTTGAAATGATATGAGATAGCTCTGTTTGAATAACCCCGATTTCTGTGGCAGATATGCGACTTGTACTGGAATTAACTGATGTTTTATGAATCTTAATCCCCTTGGTGGGATCGAACTAAAGTATGCTTTTTGAAGGTAAAACCAGTTGTGTGCAGTCGATACAGCGTAGTCCAAACGTGTGCGATTGTGATTTATGGCAAGTGCGATCGGAGGACTCGTTCAGATAGCGTCCAAAAGCTGCTGTTTCAAGGTGGTTGAGTGGCGGTTTTTCCCTTTGTGCAAAAATCTGAACTTTTTCGTATTTGGGATCAAAAATCTATAGAATATCCTTTTTAGGCAACTTCCCTGATTTAGTATGATGGTTACGAAGTGCATGTGCTTCGTGCTTCTGGGATTATGTAAGATTTTTTTTTCTTAGTTTTAGTTTACTACTGTTTAACCAGCAGCATAATCCGTGTTTTGAGCAAGTTGAATGTCGCTAGATCCGGATGCGGTCACTGTTAGATCGCTCAATACGAGCACGACATATAGACTTCGCGTTTTAAACGCGATTCCAGTCTCAGAACTTCCCAGCATTTCCATAAACATGATCCATCACAACAGTTATACCAATATTTCCACCATTAATTCCAATAAATCAAGAATTTTAAGATCTAAAGAGCGGTCAATCAGGGAGAAAGCATTTAATGGTCCACTTCTAGTGAGTCTTTCACTCAAGTCGAAAGATCAGCTTGCAATTTTGTCGTATTTAGATAAGGAGACATATATAATCAATTACATATCAGAATCGTTTGCTGCTAAATTGATCAAGACATCTACCGATACAGAAGACAGGATACGAACAAACGCATTAGATGATGGTCTGATACCGAAATGGGAATCCACCTTATTGAATCAGAAGGTCAATGAATTTAAATTATCGATGAAACCACCTTCCAACATTAATGATTCTCCTGTCAAAGACACTGACACGACGATTGACCCATTTGACTATTTCATGGACAAATATTTTGACACGCTGTACCAGTTGACTACACCATTGACTTTTTTCACGAAATCCACGTTTGCAAGACTGAAATCGTTATGTTCAAATACTGACGCTGATTATGAATCCGTTTTGAGACAGTTCATTATTGGTTTTGACTCGCTTGATGCAAGACATTTAGCTTCAAATAATGGCCTTTTGAACTCAGATTTATTTTTCGAGAAAGAAGCAATTTTTAGGGATAAATTTGTTTCTAAATCCTTTAATTTCTTGGATATGGATGTTCACTCTTCTAATTTCACACAAACTAATAAATCATTATTATCAGTACTAAATATTTTCAAGATCAGAGAGATTCAATTACAAATGTTGATCCTTCTTGAGCTTCTGAGCCATACAGCGTCAGATGATCTATCACAGTTGAAGGACAAACCTAAGAAAAAAAGAAGAGGATTGATTGGTAAAAGAAAGCTAGTGCCAGTCTTAAATGGGGGAGCTGTCGTTCCTGATTTGCTCCAAAAAGGTGAACTTTCCTATATTCAACAATATGATGGATTTGTTGATCGTCTTGTTATTTGGGAAACTCTAAATGCCGTCTCATCTTCATTTTCTTCATCAGTGTTGACATCAAATTCTTCTGGTTCTTCTTCTTCTTCCACGACTACAGTCACAGATTACTCATCAAAGAAGTTCATAACAAATGTGGTGATACCTTATTTTGACAAGAAGTGTCCCAACAGTGTGAAACACCTAATAAAAAAAGTGAAAGGACCTTCATTCAGATCATCCGCCAACCAGGATAGAAAGAAGAAGAAAACAACTCTCAAAAGAACAGTATCAGAAGTATCTACAGCCCAGCCAGAGCGCAAAGTTTCTAAGCTTGAAGATTTAAAGGATATCAAACTCTCAAGATCTAACAGTGATTTACAACAAATAGCAAGAACTTCATCGTTTAATGCATCAAACTTGTCAAGAAGACAAATTGATATTTCTATTCCTTCCACTACTTCCCAGTCTTCAATGAATCTCAAAATGGCAAAGAGGTCGACCTCAACATCAGTGTTTAACAGAGCAAGCAAAAAAGGCCTTCCAGAACCAGTCAAGCCAGCAGCAATGTTATCCAGTAAATCTTTCTCACAAGTTGAAGAAACTCCTGTTAAGAAACAAAAATACGTGAACTTATTGACAACACCACAAGACGGACCTTCATTCCATGAAAAAGAAATTACATCAGTGGTAAAATCAACCAACATGACTATAGAAAGCGAACAAAGTGTGCAAAGCGTCATTAATCTTGAGAAGGCATCGGAAGAGGTCTTACCATTAATGGAGGAGATCATCATGAGCTCAGCAGAGAAACCTCCTACATCTGAAAACGATGATTTTATGAAGAAGCAAGATAATATAGCCTTCACACAAACAATATTACAGAGTCCTTTGGCTTTAAGATCATCAAGCTCTGCTAGAAGACAACCAAGACCAGGCGACCCCTTTGATTTCGAGAATGACGAAAGTGTCTTGAACTCCCCACTTTTCAAAACTACCAAGCTTTCTGCCTCCAAAGTCAAAAGAAAATTGTTTGCACGTTCAAGATAATACGCATGTACTTATTACATATTAACGAACTGAAATGAACTCATTAGATATAGTTTAATAATACAAACTTTTTATTTAGCATAATGTTGATTTTTCCTTTCAAGGACTCAAGTCACCAAAGAAAATCTTATCAACAATAGCTTTAGCGTCATCTTGTTCTAAAATTTTATCACTTATTATTTTACCAACTCTTCTCTCCAGTTTTGCGCGTTGTTCATCACTTATTTCAATATCCATTTGATCACCTGAGGTACCTGTAGTGACGCTTGGGATCTCTCTTAAAGTTTTAATAATTGTTTCAACCAACAAGGTTTTATGATTCTCTTTCAAAGAGTTACCTTCAAGAATAGTTGTGGACCAATTGTACAAGTTTCCAAGAATTGTTATCCTTACGACTTCTTCACCAAGCACTTTCAGACCAATAATGGAACCATACAATGTACCAACTGGTTTATTAGCATCCAAAAACGCTTTCAACAATGTTCTAGTCACTCTTGGTTTCAAAGTGGAGTAACTCTTACCATAATTCTTACAAACATGTTCCAATAAAGAAGAAGCAAATCCTCTAACCGCTATTTGTTCTTCCTCCTCTGCAGACCCAGTGTCATCTCCATTAGTTTCCAATTCTGATGATTCTGAACTGTTACCACTTGAATTTCCTATTCTCTTAGCCAATAACAAAGTCAATATACATGGCATCAAGGCATGAATATATGGATCCAAAAATATATTAGGATTTGAAAGTAGCGAATAAATCATCTCTAGCATTGTTGACAACAAAGCGATATTGTTCAAATTATGTGTGATTTGCTCAGATATGAATTGAACAAAGTATGGAACCAGTTGGTGTAAACCCGGGTCTGAACGTAATGAAGTCAAAGCAGCTTGTTTCAAATGATCATCCTCACCTGGATCTTTGACCAGAGCTTGAGCCACTTTGTTGAAGTATAATTGTAATTCTTTAGAAAGGACATGTTTAACCAATGGTTTGATTTCTGCATCTTTGTCATTGATCAAATTGGAAGAGTTGTTGGTGTTAGCATTAGAATCAATATTTGAGTTGTTCACATTCGAAGCAAATGCTCCGCTAGAGACTGAATTCTCGGTCAACACATTGGCAATAGCACCTCTATAAGCTGGTAAGATGGATCTAATATCAGACTCCAGTGGATTCTGCGGTATTGAGGGCTGCACACCCTCAATGGCGAGCCAGTGACTTGTGAAAGTAGTAGTTCTTGGGACTTTAGGTAATGGCTGGTTGATCAATTTTTCAAAATCTATCTCTTCATCATCAATATAATACAGAGTTTGACCATTTCCAACCAATGCCTCCTTGAAGTTCAATGGTCTGGAAACATCGTAACCGTATAGTGGCTCCACGTTAAGCACTTTAAGCGCCTTATCCACATCTTGCGTTGTGAGAGTACGTCTCTTGGAGTGTCTCATAAACTTGACTGCCTGTTCTAGGATTTCATGGATTCTATACTCAACGTCCATTGCCA
The DNA here is from genome assembly GCA_030579035.1 of Gotozyma siamensis. Lineage (NCBI taxonomy): Eukaryota > Fungi > Ascomycota > Saccharomycetes > Phaffomycetales > Phaffomycetaceae > Gotozyma > Gotozyma siamensis. Next base: position 51,786 of record JAKTZZ010000009.1, read on the forward strand.
AATTCCTCGATGTTTCCTCATTCAAGTCGGTGAGCCCGATAGAGTCAGCAACATCTTTTACTGTGTCTATTGGGGACCACAAAGTATGCGACAATGGAGGTTTGTTGTTCGGTTGGGCCATTGTTCTGCGCTGTAATAAGTAATTCAAATCAACCGTAAACAATGAGAATTTGGTATGTTTTCGGAAACTTCAAAAAAAATTGTATTATGTAATTGTCACGTGATTTTAATACTAAGAACCCACTTTCATCTAGTGCTGACTTCTGATAGAGCAGAATAGGGAAATATTCATCTTATTTATCATATTTTACCAGGTAAAGGTTTTCAACACTGGCTTTTCTTTTTTAAGTCAAAACGAATCTTTACCATTAATTGTTCTAGTTTGAAACCATCAAGTAGATTAACAAGAACTGGAAGAATTCCCTTTCATATAATTTACCAATTGGAGTTTATTCCTGCAGTTTCTGTGAAATATATAATTATATAGTTAGACTAATCATCGTGGTGATGGATAATATAATCAATAATATCAATATTATTATAAATCAATTTTTTCAATAAAATTTAGTAACCAAGATTTTTGTGATTTATAAATCAAATTGAAGAGACGTAAATAATTAATAGTATTTAATTTCAAAAGATTCATAAAAAATAATCCACCATATTGAGCCCCACGAATAATATATAGTGTTTCCATTGCTATAAATAATAACTCAAAAGTTTCTCTTTTATTCTGAAAAGTAGCAGCTTTACTACCAACTTCCCCCATTAGTTTGTCAAGAGAAGTGAATCTCTTCAGATCCGGTCAGATCACGTGACTATTACGTAAATTACAAAAATTCAAAAATCTCAAATCCTCACTCTATAGTTTAACTCTCCTTCAGGCAACAGTTAAAATGAGCGGCAAGAGCGTCGAAAGGCATGTTACGGGCAGCAAGGACGGCGATGGAGTGACAACTACTAACACATCAGCGGGTGCAGGCGGTCACGTGTCTGAGGAAGACAAGAAGAAAGAAGAACGTCTGAAGAAGCTTGAAGCTTGGAAGAAGAAGCAGCAGGAGAAGAAGAGACTCAAGGAAAGTGCAGGGCACAGCGAAGCGTCTGCTGTGAAGAAGCAGCAGCCTGTGGTGAAGCCGAAACCAAAAGTGCAGCTGAAAGCCAAGAAAAGTGTCAAGAAGAGAAGTCTTTTTGATGATTCTGATGATGAAGGTAATGACTATAAAAAGAAATCCTTCTTCAGACCAACTGCTGCTACTTCTGACGAGCATGGTGACTATGGCTCCAATACAGATGCGAATGGTACAACCGATGAAGATCCTTTAGATTTATTTATGAAAGGTTTAGATCAACATGAAATCAAGAGTGAGCACATAGATAGCGCAGCCCAGGAAGTTCAAATGGATCTAGATGGTGCTGAAGATGGTGACATCTTGATGTCCGATGATGAGTATGATGAGGCAAATAAGCTTTTGAAGAAAATACAGAGAAACAAGTCCAAAGAAATCTTAGTGCAAAAATACGATATGAAAACGATAGAACCATTAAAAAAGAACTTTCTGGTGGAAATGGAGAGCATAGATCCAGATGAAGTGATAAATTTCAGAGCATTCAACAACATTTTCATTAGTGACAAAAAGATCAAACCTGTGATGAACTTCTATCATTTTGGCCTAGATTTGGAAAACTTGAACGTTATTAACAATGAGCTCAAGTTTAAAAACCCAACCCCAATCCAATCACAAACAATTCCTGCAATAATGTCTGGTCAAGATGTCATCGGTATTGGTAAAACAGGATCTGGTAAAACCATGTGCTATCTGATGGGAATGTTAAAACACATCAAGCAACAGAGACCATTATCTCAAGATGAAACTGGTCCTCTCGGTATAATTCTGTCACCAACTAGAGAATTGGCTATTCAGATCTATCAGGCTTGTGAGATGTTCATTAAAAATACTGAATTGAGAGCTATTTGTTGCACAGGTGGATCTGAACTTCATAAACAAATCAATGATATCAAGAGAGGTGTGGAGATAATTATTGCTACTCCTGGTAGATTCATTGATTTGTTGACTTTGAACGGTGGTAAGTTGCTGAATACTAGAAGAGTATCTTTTGTTACATTGGATGAAGCGGATAGATTGTTCGATTTAGGGTTTGAGCCTCAGATTACCAAGATCATGAAGACGATCAGACCAGATAAGCAATGTGTGTTATTCTCAGCTACATTTCCTAGCAAACTCCAAATTTTTGCAGTGAAAACACTGAAGAAGCCAGTGATTATCTCAGTCGGTAACAAACAAATCGTCAATGAAAACATCACCCAAATGGGTAAAATTTTCGACAATGAGGAGGAAAAATTCAATCATTTATTGAACCTTCTTGGAAAACAGTCAGAAGATAAGACAATAGTGTTTTGTGAATCTCAACTACAAGTGAACTACATATACAGAAAACTAACGGCCAAAGGTCATTCTCCACTTGCGATTCATGCTGGTTTGCCATCTCATGAAAGAACTGCAAATTTACTAAAATTCAAAGAATCACAAGACACCAAGATCTTAATCACCACAGAAGTTCTGTCAAGAGGCCTAGATGTTCCTAACGTCAAACTTGTTATTCTTTATAACGCAGCAAAGACATTTGCCCAATATGTTCATAGTGTGGGAAGAACTGCCAGAGGTACTGCCACTGGTACGGCAATCTCACTACTGTTCAACAATGAAGAATTACAAGCATACATTCTTTATAAGTGCATGTCCGAAGATCAGATTCCTGAAGATATCAAAACTTTAGCCCTCAATTTCGAGAAAGATTTGAAATCTGGGAAGAAAAAGATTTCATCTGGATTTGGTGGTAAAGGGTTGGATAATTTGGATAAACTAAGAGATGAAACAGAAAAGACTGAACGTAAGAAATATGGTGAGGAAGAAAGAGCGTCCAAAGAGCATGATAATGAGAGTGACGTCGCCGAGACTAATCAAGACGAAGAAAATGATGAAAACACCGTCACTGGTCCACAATTGGATATTGTTTTCAATTCAAAAGAAGGACGTGGAGTGGACAGTACTATATTTGTTGCGAAAATCAATATCAATGACCTACCACAAGATGTCAGATGGATTGCCACCAATAATGCTTCTTTATCAAAAATCGTTGAAGAAACTTCAACTTCAGTGACGTACAAAGGGAAATTTTACCCAGCAGGCCAGGAGCCTAAAGAAGGTGAAGAGCCTAAGTTATACCTATTAATTGAAAGCAGTAAAGAACGTCAAGTTATGGATGCTATTGAATTGCTGAATAGAACCATAGTCAGTGGATTGAAGAAGGCTAGTAATGATAGATCGGGTAAGTTTTCAGTCTAATCATGGATTGAACAGAACACTACATACACTACATACAACGTTTAATTCATTGACGTCATGAGAAATGTTCCAATATCAGATGTAAAATTGAATATACATGACGCTCATCTCTTTTCATAAAAATCATTCAAACAGATCTATTCCAACCAAACAAAAACCGAAAACTAAACATTATAAAACACCAAATCTGACAAACATCCAATTCAGGATACATTCCAGACCAAAAAACGACGAGCATCAAACTCTAGTCGTAAGTCAGCTGTGCTTTCGCAGCTTCTTTCTCGTTCAGTTTTTGTTCAGCAGCTTCTTTCAAATGAATCCTACTAGACTTATTTCTCTCCTCTTGTAACTTTTGACCCAATTTACCCTGTTTGGAATTCTTGGCCTCAAATCTTTCTTGTGCTGCTTTGCGTGCCGCTTCTTTTGGGTCGATCACCTCTTCTTTCTCATTCAGGTTAGAGGAACCCCCAAGGACATGGCCTTGTGATGACACTTTCGGCTTGGGCTGTGGTCTTTGGACAGGGGCTTTGATAGCAGAAGTTTTCTCCGTTCTTTTGACGGTTGTGGAAGTGCCCAAAGGTTGACCTTCCTTAGGCGAGCTAAAACAGTTTCCCATGAACTCGAGCTTATTTTAGGATTGAAGTGTAGAAAGATTGTGGTATCTGGGGTTTAAACAATAACACAAATCGAAAATACCAAATTCGCGAAGGGCTTTTTCAATTTCCGTTTTTAGATCTTAATGATAGAATCGTATAACTACGGTTCGTTGAGGTATCTTCTATTTACAAGTTTATATCTCTTTAAGTCTATAAAAAACGCAGACGACTTAACTATTAGTACACTATGCGCTGATCATTCGCAAGGTATTCATTATCGTGGGAAAACGCCCTTCATTAGTAACAACGACGATAGTATAATTTTTGAAAAAAAAACAATTAATTCATTAATAAGTTCATTAGAAATAACTCTTTCTATTATTCGTATCATTTCAGTAGTTCGAATTGTTCACACCACTGAAATCTGTCTCAACAGGGGTGGCTCGCAGATTTTCGAAACGCGGTAGCTCGATGTCGATCTTTGATTGGATAGGCATAATTGATGACAATCTTGGAATAATTTTGTAAATGTTCTTCAATCTCTTCAATTGCTCAGCATCACGACAATATTTGTCGAAGGCTCTAACTAGTTCCAAATAGAGAACGTCTCTAGGCAAGGAATCATTCACTGAGTCTTCAAATATCTTGTGTAAATAAGCTGAATTGACAGTGGCATCTCTTAATGCAGCCCAATCAGCGTTAGCAATATAAGTGTAACCTTCAGCATCGTTGTTTTTGATCAAATCTAACCAAGCTTCAGTGATTTGTTCATTGGAAGCTTCAACAGAACCAAGTGCTTTCAAATAAACTCTTCTTGAGATTGGAGACTTTTTCAAGTTGTATAGAGAATATGCGTCAAAGATAGAATCAATAACATTTTTATCTTCCCAAATATCACATCTAGAAATAATAATGTTGAAAAATGGTTCATCAATTGGTTTAATTCCATTGTATGTTGAGATGATCTCCTTAAGTTCAATCAAACCTTGGTCTTTATTAGATTTGAAGTTTTCAAAAAAGATATTGAAAAAGGTGTTATTCAAAGATGATGAGATACCATGATGGATATTTCTTCCATAGAAAGAAGTAGTTTTAACCCAAGTATCTAAAACTTTATCAAAGTCTCTGTTGACTAACCAAATGTTTTCCAAAAATTGTTTCACACTGTTGACATGTAAAGTTAATCTGTATGGCATTTTGTTTTCGATGGCATTGTCAAAGAATTTGGAAGCAATCTCAATGTTCTTGGACTCACCAATAAATGCCAAATGGACTTCTGCAAGGGTGGCTTGAGTTCTGGAGATATCAATTTCTGATAATTTTTCAAAATAAATTAATGCTTGTTCATACTCATTCAAAGTCAATGAAGCTTTGATCATACCACCCAACAAGAAAGGATTAACATAGTTAGCAGTGGCTGCAGATTCATTGTATAGATCTTCAACTGCTTTGAATTCAACACCTGTTTGTGGCAGCATTGGTAGTAAAACACCAACAACTTTTTGCTTAATAAATTCACCCTTCAAGGTGTCTTTACCCATGGCAGACGACCAGACTTGAAGTGCAGATGACTCTTGTTTCAATTCTTTCAAGGCAGTCAATAAGTGCATAGCACCGTTTTCTTCAATCAAAACAGTATCGTTTAATAAATCTTCAATGACTTGGTTGAAAGAAGTTTGAATGAAAACTTGCATTTCTTTGTGGAAAGAGTTAGAATCATTGTCTGGTTTCTTAGATAATCTTGTAAGTTGAAGTCTGTTTGCTCTTAATGCTGTATGTAAACCATGGATCAAAAGACCAATGTAGTACTTGTCGAAATCAGGCACCCCCTTCAAGTCATTGTATAGATTCATAGCTTTTTTGATGGATTCCCAGAAGAATAAGTTACTAGAGGACTGGGTAATATCAACAGCAGTGGATAGACAATCTTGGAAAGCAGCTAATTGATTAAACCAAGGGGAAGACTCGTTCAAAGTGAGCCCCGGTTTCCCGCTGTTGTCTCTTCTTTTGTTTCTGTTGTTGTTTCTGTTCTTTGGATTACCGTTTCTGTTGTTGTTTCTGTTGTTGTTGCTTCTCTGGTTCTTGACAGGAGACTCGAGCTTGTTGAGTGGCGAGGCGTCCTGGATAGACTTCACAAAGCTGTTTGTAAAAGTTGAACTGGATGGCGAGTTTTGGGCGACTTCTGAGGCTCTGTCGATGGTGACTGAGTTGAAGCGGATCGAGTGGTTCAACGAGTTTCTGGCGGTGGAGACGACCTGATTGGTCAATCTCGTTGTCTTCAGCACATTTGCTCTGAACATGGCGGCTAAAGGATGATCTGAGTTGGCGTTAAAAAGAAAACATCTGTTTCTTTCAAAAAATCTTTTGACTTTCTATAATTGTGTCCCGAACCAGAAACCGTAGGGTGACTTCCGGGCGGGGTCACCTGAAGGCTCAGCTAAACGAGCAAAAAAAAAACCTCCGATACGGGGAGTCGAACCCCGGTCTGCTCGGTGAAAGCGAACCGTGCTAGCCGTTACACTATATCGGATGAAGATGACTCGATAAGGCGTTGTAGTAATATGCAGAATGTAGCTGGTAGAGGACAAGCGCTTTATCGGACTTCAATAGCATAAATTGTGTATTTACAAGAGTGGAGCAAATCATCTGTTAATTCTGAGGTGGTTTGCTACCATAAGGTGCACTTTTGGAGGAGATAATTTAAATAATTATCAGATTTTTTTTCTGTTTCATGATTATTTGGAAGGTTAAGATTCGTATTCTACTCAAAAAGATTCAGTGTAGAAATGTTTATTCAACGAATTTCTATATATCACAAAGCTGATGGGTTTGCTGCTTCAGTGTAGTCATCGTAGACGTCAAATCTACGTTGGAAAGTGACTGGGATACCGCTTCTCGTCTTAGTGATCAATTCTGGATCTAAATCAGCAAACACGATTTCTTCACCTTCACCTGCTTCTGCAATAATGTTTCCGTTTGGATCAACCACCAAAGAGTGACCGTAAGCGTGATAGTTCAAGTCCAAATTTCTTGAAGGTGAAACTAAAATCACATAGATTTGGTTATCAATAGCTCTTGATCTGGCTAATAAGTGCCAGTGTAATGGACCAGTGACGGTGTTGAAAGCACCTGGGTAGACCATAGCGAATGCTTTGCTTTTTCTGGCTGCAATGGTTGCCAATTCTGGGAATCTGATATCGTAACAAATACCTTCGCCAATAGTACCGATCTCTGGTAAATCGATTGAAGTAGGTTTACTGCCACCAGTCAAAGTGATACTTTCTTTGAAGGTGATTCCACCAGGGATATCAATGTCGAATAAGTGCACCTTTCTGTGCTTACCAATGATTTCACCTTGACGATTGAAAGTCACTGAAGTGTTATAGATTTTACCATCGTCTCCCAATTCAGGAATTGATCCACCAACCAATAAGACCTTGTTTTCTTTGGCAATCTGTGAAAGAAAGTTGGTAGATTCACCAGGAATCTTTTCAGCGTAGTTGGCAAACTCACTGACAGCGTAAGGAGAGTTGAAACATTCTGGCAAAACAACCAAATCAGTAGTTGGTTCCTTATGAAGTGCTTTCAAGATGAATTCTTTGGCATTGCTCAAATTGTGCTGTTTGTTAGCTCCGGCTGTGATCTGAATGAGGGCAACTTTCGTCTTCTTGAGGAGAATACTGCTCATATTGCGTGTTGAGTTGAAGAGTTGAAGAACACAGTTATCTTGGGTGTGGTTAAATCGATTGTGTTTTAAAGATGGCTTTATCAAAAACTGTGGAAACCCGAAACTTTTCGATAAAAAAGTGGAGGAAGTGGGGGAACCTCAAATCTCAGAACTTTTGTGATAAAGTGTGAATCAGAGGTGCAAGCGATTACAAGTACTTGTCTTCTATTGTTCAAAAAGCTGTTTATGTCTTTTACTTTGTCAGCGATTTGATGTCATTAGATCCAGACCTGTATTCCTACATGAAATGAAATAAAAAGAAAATCCCAACATCACGTAAAAAGCTCCAATTCTACTATACAACAACTCCATCCCTTCATTATACCAAGTCTTACTGGTCTTTCTCTTCTGTATTTCCTGTTTTACAAATCGTATCCACCAAAAAATCAAAATTCTCATTCGACTCTATAGCTTTCTTCACATGTTGGGCATTTATTCTTTTGATTCCCCCTTGTCTGGCTTGTTCCACTGAAGCATCCACTAGTGATGCGAGAAAGAACTCCAGTGCCCTTCCAACAACAACGGGCGTGGCCTGTGCGACTTTCCCTATTTCTTCATCGCTCTGCATCAGTTTTTTGATTCTAGCTGCTGGAAAATGTGTCTTAATTTCATCAAAGTTTGGGGCCATTTTGTTTTGTTAGTGGTTGAACTAGTGATATTTGACTAGTAGTGAGTTTATTATTAAGAACTATGACTTGAAGTGCTTGTACTATTCCGATCTTGGTGATGAGGTTGTTTAGTTTATTTGTTTACATTTTTTTGGTTCGTATAGAGCACATCCGAGGGTTACGTATACCGGAACTTGGACTCAAAAGGTAGTGAATGATAATAGAACTTTGAACAGTTTTAAACCTCTTTGAAAGACTAAACATCCTACAGTGTTCTTCAACAGCCCTAAAATTTGAATAAATATTTTTTTTCTGGAATTTGGTGAAGTTTAGAGAAACTTCTACTCCAAATTTCTATCATCTTCATACTGTGAGAAGTTATCATCTGGGATATCAGTATGTTCAGAAACATCATCCCTAAATTCACCTTCATCTGTACGTAAAGGAGCTTCTTCATCGTCAATATCATAGTCATCATCATCCAAACCTCCCAAGATATCATCATCTCTGTAGACTTCCCCTGGTGTGGTATAAGCCTCTCCTCTTCTAGTGTATCTGTTATTTCTAGTGAAAAGTCCTTTTACAGAAGAAATCAGTGCTGTATCAAGAATCTTGATCATCTTAGCAGTGGCAATAACTGCAGCAATCACAGTTATACCACCTCTAATAATTTTGTTGACAACCACATCAGTCGTAGTCTCTTCAATAAGATCATTATCATCACCAAGTCTGATTTCACCAAATCTTTGAAATCCACCATTACGGCGAATACCTCTATCATAAACAAACCATAACACAAAGACAAATATCAAAATAGGAAGCACAATGACCAAAACCAAACCGGCTCCTGATAGTTTACCACCATGTCTATCAACGAACTCAGGTTCTTTACCTTTACATGGTTTAGCGATGCCTTTGTCAAATTCTTGACCTCCTTGACATGTAGAGATAGGAACCCTTCTATAACCTGTTGGTTCAAAGTATTCAATGGCGTTTTGATCAATTCTGCAAATCTCTGATGCGTCTTTAGGTTTTAACCCTTCAATTAGTTTACAAGTACCATCTGAAGCTTTGACATAGTTAAAGTCACATTCATAATCTCCTCTGGTACATGGACAATTTCTAACAAGCTTGTAAGCATCTCCTAGAGGTGCATTATTGATGAAGCATTCATGACCAGGGACTTTTCTTAAATATTTAGCTTCATGGCCAAAGAGACAAGAAGAAGACGAGTATGGATGTCGTGGGGTCCAGTATTCGAAATCATCAGAGTCGGGGTTTTCCAAATCAAGCACACACTGTTTGTCGAATACTTTTTCAAAATCAAGAGTTATTGTCTTACTCTCTGAACCTCTGTTTGAACCAGATCTAGTAATCAATAGAAATCTTTTAGAGTTGTCCGATGGCACAGTAACAATGTCTTCAACTTTGACCTTATCCTCAGAAAATTGGAATTCGTTCCAAGAGTTACCTTCATCTAAAGAGTAATAAACGATATTGGTATCTGACTGATCATCTACCAAGACAACAATAGATCCACGATCACCATACTCCCATTGATAAACACCTTTTTTGATTTCTTTCCATGTCAAACCACCATCACGAGTCATAAAAGTACTACCATCATTATATGAAGTCAATTGAGGACCGACATTACCAACACCAATCAACAAACCAATTGCAGAGTTAGAAGAGAATGTATCACGGTAATCTTTTCTCTCAGTGTATCCATGAAGATGTAATGAACATTCAGATAATGGCTTTCCAATACATTCGTACTTGTTTCCTTCAGAGTCTGAACTTGGAGGAATCAAATACTCCCAATCTGAACCATCGTTGAACGTGATCTTTGTTTGCAGTTCTTTCAATGAACCTTTTCTTGCATTTTCTGGATTCTTAACAGCATTTATAATAGTGATACCTTCTAATCCTTCAACTCTTTCAAAATCAACATATCCGTAAGTATTTCTGTTAGAAAACTCTTCAATCAAAACATACGAGGTACCATTAGAATTAGACTTGAGAATGGATCCAAACTCAGTGCCTTCTCTATCATTGGTTGTCACATGGAGAAACACTGCCCCTGTTTCAGAATCAACGATGGTGTAAGCTTGTTGTTTGCCAACTCTGAAATTATCAGGGAACAATGCAGCAGCGAAAGTGCTGCCATCAATAGTCACATAGGCTTTCAAAGAGTCTTCTTCAATGGCGGCAACAACTGTGAAATGTGTAGTTGTTGCAAATCCAATAATGTTTTGAAACTCAACCTGAGAATTCTCAAAGAAATCAGTCGAGGATATCAATGAGTTTTGCCCATTTTCATCCTCGGATAAACAATACACTAAATCTTTAGACACACCATGTTCCACGTACTTAGCACCCACAAAATCACAACCTTTGACATTGGATTGAAGTTTGTTCCATGTGTTACCAGAATCTCTCGTGAGATAAGCAACAACTTTGCACTCTTCAGAGAACCTACTCTGGCATCCTTCCTCTCCATAAAAGATAAATTCGTCTCTAGAATAATTACTGAAAGTGAAAATAGGAACACCAAACCCATTGACATTTGATGGTGCTTTAACTTCGTCAAACAAATATGCCCTGTTGTGAGAAAAATGGATTTTTCCATCTGAAGAGATCAAATACACGTCATCTTGGAAATATGGATTTAAGAAATATCCCAAAATTTCGTTTGCGTTTTTGTCTTTGAAGCTCTCAAATCCTAAACCTCCGTCATGTGAAATGAAAACTTCATTATCTGTAGTTTTCAAAATAACAGTCTCATCGGCTTGATTTGTTTCAGTTTGATGCAAGAAAGAATATCCTTCAATACGACCATGGAATTTCTTTTCTGATGTTTCAATAATTTTGTTTTCAAAACTTTCACAATCAAATTCTGTGGTTTCAAAAACATTGTCACCTTTAACCTCACAAATATTACCAACAATTTTTCTCTTCTTTTCTAATTTCAACACTTTATCCTTGGAATCATCACAAATCTGTCTCAAAACTTTGTAATTATAGACACATTCACCCTTTGAGTTTTCATAAAATCCGAAATTGCATTCAAAATCAACATCTTCACAGTCACATGGAGTTTCTTCATATTTGAGGTCTTCCCAAACTTTGTTAATGAAACATTTAGCGTCTTGCTTTCTTCTCTTATAGGAATCGGTATGACCAAAGTAGCAACTATTTCCATCTTTTCTATTTGGTTTCCAAATTTCAAAATCATCTTCTTTGTCACAATTTCTTTCAAAAGCCCTAGAGAAGTCCAAAGAGTATAATACCTGAGAGGTAGAAGATCCTTGATTCGCCAATCCACCGTATAAGAATTTTGTAGTGGTACCATCAATTGCAGTAGTTAACAAAAATGGGAAAGTTTTGCTTTCTAATTCAACAGTCGACCAAGAATCACCTTGATCTAAAGAAAAGAATAGTTTGCTAGTTTGTAAAGTTTGTTCCTGTCTGGAATATGGAGCAACAACAATAACGTTACCCAAATCACCAAATGCGAAGATAGATGGCTCATCAAGGGCTTTCTTCCAAGATAGACCACCGTCACGTGAAACATATGTGTTAAGTTTCAAGATGTCCCTTTCCAATCTATCACCTTCATTACCAACACCAAGTAAGATACCTGGTGTTGCACCGGTAGCTCCTTGACCATCACCTCTTCTTTCTTCAATACTCAAAATGTTCAGACTGCATTCTTTATCACCTTTGCAGTTGTCGCCTGTTTTCAAGTATCTCCAACTATGACCATCATCAAATGTAATTTTTGTTCTAGATAAAGGCTCTAAAGTTTGAGAGTCATATCCTTCCAAGACATTGGCTGTCCAAGCACCTTCGATACTTTCTATCTTATCCAAGTTTAGGAATCCCATCACATCAGATTCAACACCCGTTAATATATTCTGGAAATGTAAACCATCACTGTCCGAAGCAAACACATTGGAAGCACTTGATCCTTCTGTAACTCTACCAGTGACACTAATATGTAAAGAGTACTGAGTCGATGGCAAGAATGTAAGTCTATCACTCGGTATGTTATCATTGATGGTTGCTTTCTGGAAAACTTCTGCATCTTTAGAAACAAACAATGATACTGAAGCTCCAGGTCCATCAGTTTCAGAAACAACAACAATAAACCCATGAATGACATCAATACGCGAGATATAACTAGAAGATAAAACTCTTGAGTCATCACTGATGAATCTAGAAGTTTGGAAGTAGTTGTCTGAAGAGATCAATTGAACTGATTTTATCCATCCATCGTCTGCCTTAATTGGTTTCAAACAAAATATTCTCTCGTCTGGTCCTTGGTCAAAAACTTTATTAGATTTAGCAAAAATACAGTAGGACACATCATCAGCTAACTTCTTTGCACTTGAAGCGAACCCATCAGAGGTATAGTAAACGTGGGTTTCACATAGGGATTCGGTACACTCAGTTAACTCCAATAAAATAGCATCCGGGTTCTTGTGATTAACATTGACTCTCTGAAATATACTGCCAGAGCTGCCCTCAACTTTGAATTCATTCCAACTTTTACCACGATCATTGGTCACATATTGAATAGTTCCAGAAGTGAATGCAAATGCTCTGTCTGTCTTCACGGTATCAATTTCAATACTCTGAATATCATCCAACACTTTCTTCCATTCTTTACCATCATTGTCTGATCTGTAAAGGCTCTTATAGTTCAAATTTAGTACTACTGGGGAGTCATCAAAGTATACGATTGATGTAGAGGCAGATTGAGTCTCCAGCTTGTGAACTTCTGGTGAGAAATCAGCACCAACTCTTGCGGTCGCCGTTATCAGTAGCAGCCAAAAGGCCCAAAAGTGTTGTGGAAAGCGCATTTCCCTGAGTTCCCAGATCCACAGTTACAATAACACAACCAAACTATCTGAAAGTCTCACAAACACTCTCAATTGACCCTTTCAACGTCTGAATTTGGCTTTTTATGTAACACTTCCACCAAATCAATTCCGATTATCTTAAAACTCGGAAAGTAATCCGTACACCGTAGTGTGTCCCTACCAAGTCAGGCCTGCTTAAGAAAAAATTTAGAAGCTCATCGCACAGATTAATAGTAGACATAGTTCGAATATTTACGTTGAAGATGGCCAAAGAGGAAGTCCAAACCGTCGCAGAAGAAGTCAGTGTGCCAAAGGGTGACAGAGTGAGTGGTAAATCCTGGAAAGTGGAGAAAAATGCCTTCAGAGTCAAGTCTTTAGGTGTCAAATCATCGTGGGCTAAGAAACAAGAACAAAGAATGAAAGATGCTCAGGTCAAAGCCAAATTAAAAGAGTTGAAGCAGGAGAAAGAAGATGAGAAGAAGAAAAGAGTCGATGCCATCAGAGACAAAAGGGCTAAGAAAGAAGAGAGAGAAAGATACGAAAGATTGGCTGCTAAGATGCACGCTAAGAAAGTCGAAAGATTGCGTAAGAAAGAAAAAAGAAACAAACTTCTCAAGGAAGGTCGTTAGTTATGGTTCATTTTGTTTTTCCTGTTGTTCTGTTCTTGCTCTTTGCCCATCTGCATTTATTTTCTAATTATATTTTATGTGTTTACCTTTTTTTATTGATTTTACTTTTGTCATTCTTTCCATTCACTAAACACCGCCACAAATGAGTTATTGCTCTGAAGATCACATTTCATTACTTTTTGTCCTTGAATATTTTATGGCTTCATTTTCGGCTTAATTTCATCTAGTGTGGTTTTGAGGCTGTGAGATTTGTTTTTTTACTGATAATATTCACAAGACTTCCTCTATAGAAGGGTACAGCCTGAAAATAGTCGATAGTCATACACGTCAGAAGTTCATCAAATTGTACTGACAATGTAAACTGGTGATAGCGTTCTTTTAAAGTGTCTATATAATTAAAAAAATGAAATTAATCGATCTGAAATAATGTAATAACAGATCTGAAAAGCAAAAAAGAAAAGATGAAGTTTCATAATAAAACAAAATAAAAAAGCTGCAAAGGGCTTAAGAATATCAACATCACCTGGAATAACCAACGTTTAACGGAATGAAAGGAACCCGGATAAGCTTTTCCTGATCTGGAAATTGAATGATTCCAGAACAATGCTTTAAAATTAAATCAATAGAAAAAGCATTAATGCAAGAACAGTACCAAACTTAACTGAGATTAAGTTGGCTCCACCATCAGACACTGGGACAGTAGGTTGAGTTGAAACAGGAATGTTACTTGTTGAGAACAAGACAGTAGGTTTTGTTAGAGATTTTGGTTCAGTCAGGGTAGATCCAGTAACTAACAAGGTTGTTGTTTCATCACTTTTAGTGGTACTTATTGGTACCTCTGAGATAGTTAGCGTTTGGGTAATTGGGATTTGGGTATCAGGAACAGTGACAGAAGTGGTCACTAGAGGTGAAGTTGGAGCTGTTCCAGATGGTGAACAGGAGACGGTAGTAGTCTCGGTTTCATCAGTTGAAAAAGTGACCTTCTCAGAAGAGACTTCTGGTGTATGAGTTTTTTGGATAGGAACTGAACTTGTCTCGGTTGTTGAATCGATTTCAGTTTCAGTAGAGAAACCAGGGGTATTGGTATTAACAGAAGGCTCTGTAGATGAAACAGAGGAGACAAATGAAGTTTCAATTGTAGAATCATAGGTGGTGATGGTGCTGGTTTCAGTACTTAATTCAGTCAAAGCTGTACTAGTGTAGATTGTCAAATCCGAACTTTGAGTATCAGTTTTAATAGAAACTATTTCTGAAGAGGTTGAAGATTCATTTAGCAAACTAAAAGTCTGGGAAGAAGGCTCACTTTCTGAGCTAGTAATCGAAGACAACGTAGTCGTGGTTGGCGGGGGTGGGCCAACTGAGGTGGTTGAAGATTCTTTTGGTGATAATGATTCTGTTGATGAAGACTCTGTAGAGAATTCAGTAGATGACTGGGTAGAGAACTCAAATGAAGACCCTGTAACAGACTCAGTAGAGACTTCAGTATAGGACTCGGTAGAGCTTTGTTCTGAGCTAGTGATGGAAGACAATGTGGTTGTAGTTGGTGGAGGAGGAGCAACAGAAGATGTAGAAGATTCTTCTGATGATGGCTCTGCTGATGAAGACTCAATAGAGTACTCACTGGATGATTCAGATGAGCTTGACTCAAATGAGGACTCAGAAGATGAATAAGAGTCAAAAGATGATGATGATTCCTCAGATGAGTAAGATTCGACACTAGAGTCTGAGGAAGAGGAGGACTCAACAATGGACTCTGTTGAGGATGATGATTCTTCAGTGCTTGACACAGAGACCTCTGATGAAGAGGACGACTCTTCTGAGATTAAAGATTCAGTAGTAGACTCTGAAGCAGAGAATGATTCTTCGCCACTTGAGTCAGATGAACAAGATTCAGATGAGGAAGACTCAGTAGTAGACTCAGATGGTGATGATAATTCCTTTGAACTTGATGATTCTATGCTCGATTCAGACGAGGAAAATGATTCAATCCTGGACTCAGAGGAAGAAGATTCCACATTAGACTCTGATGATGAAGATTCTTCGGAGCTTGATTCCGATGAAGGAGAAGATTCAGTACTGGATTCAATGGAAGAAGAAGAAGGAGATTCTTCAGAGCTTGAGTTTTTGGTACTTGATTGGGAGGAAGGAGACGACTCTTCAGAGCTTGAATCAGATGGCGAAGATGATTCTGAAGTAGGCGATGACTGAGACGAGCTTGACTCTGATGAAGAAGATTCAGTACTGGATTCAGATGAGGAGGATGATTCTTCGGAGCTTGGCGATTCAGAGGAAGAAGATTCAATAACAGCTGATTCCGATGAGTAAGATTCAATACTAGACTCAGATGAGGATGAAGACTCTTCAAAGCTAGATGATGATTCGACACTTGATCCAGACGTTGAAGACAAAACTTCTAAGCTAGATGAAGTTTCAGTTGAAGACTCAGTTGAAGAAGAAGATTCAGAAGACGAAGTCTCTGGCATAGTTGAGGATTCACATTGTAGACATATTTCAGAAGTTGTAGTGACATAAGTTGTACTCCATTCAGTTGTAGTACAGTCAAGACATGTTGTTGATGTGGTAGTTCTGTAAATCTCACTATAAGTTGTCGTTGAACATTCCAAACAAGTAGTCGTTGTTGTTCTTCTCGTAATTGAAGATTCAATCGTTGGGAGCTGAGCGGATATCACACTGGTATAAGTTGATAAAAACAGGAAAATTGGTAATAACTTCATGATTTAAAATTTTGTGGTGAAGAGGAAAAAACTCGACATTGGAAAGGGAAACTCCCAAAGGTTTTAAATAAAATACCTTCGTTCATACCAGACATTTGTTTTTTGTGCCTCTAAAAGTGATGAAACCCACGGAAGTATGCAAATGCAGATGAACTTTTCGAGGTCTGTTGCAGAAGTATTCTAAAACAAGTGAAAAAGAAGAATAATTAATTTCCTATTCTGTCAATGACAATGAAAAAAGTTGAAAATCAGAGATCCACCAGATTTGAAAATATGCAAGTCCAAGTCTCAAGATTAAGATATAGATTTTGAGGCAATGAAAAACAAAACAATTATGCAGGATTTTGTCAATAAAGTTCCATCTGGTGTTTCTTTTTCCTATTGTCATGGCTCTTTTAGGAAATTATTCAAAAAATACGAAGAACCTCAAACAACTTAGGCAGCAGTGCTTCCAACTTTTCGAGAAATGTGCAACAAGAGACTTCATCTGAGATTCAGGTGTCATCCTTTCTTTTAGAGTCCCGAGGTCCTAACTTCATAGACATCTTAAGGGTACGAACTATATCAATATGAATGAGTGTGGTGAAACTTGAAAGTTAAATAAACAACTTCGAAACCTTTCGCGACTATGAACGCTTTGTCAACACGGAGATAGATTCAGTTGATTGTACCGAGACAATATCTAAACCTTGATGCAGTTGTTGCCGATTCGGTTAGACATGAAGTCAAACAACAGTAAACCTGAATTTGGAAAAATGACATACCAATTGAGTTCAGTACATTTCGAGCCCTTTGGAAGCGCTCAATCTAGATGCATTTACGACACTCAAACACTCGCGACTCTTCTTCCCTTAACCCATGCAGACCTTCCATTATTATTGCTAAGCATCAAGTTCGTCGTTGGCATTTGGTATTTATCTTCTGTATTTCCGTAAGCGAATAAGCAAATATTATGGTTATGTGCACCGCCCTTTCTGGATCTCAATTTTGCCCATGCTTTTTATCACTATCATAAGCACCTTATAAACAACAACAACTCTGAACTCTCACAGGCTCAACATGTTTTCGAGACTACTCCAGCTGGGCATCAAGAGAAGTTTATTCACTTCCCGAGCTTCTAAGTTCACAACGAAATCCTCAAGATGGTTTAGTCCCAACATGAATAGCAGCAACAGTGTTATTTATAACAAGATGCAATTCAAGTCTAAATCTAACAATTTCTTCAGCAAACGTTACAACTCCAGCTCAACCCAGTCTTCTTCTGCTAAACAGGTGCCTAAGAAAGGTATCAAGGCTCTGATTCAGGAATATGGATACTCTGCACTTGGTGTTTATCTTGCCCTATCGGCTGTTGATTTCCCATTATGTTTCCTCATGGTGCATTCAGTCGGTGTTGATCAAGTGCGTGAGTATCAACAGGTGATCAAGGACAAGATTAAGGGACTGTTTGGATATGAAACTGATCCAAAAGATGTTGAAAACGTAAAGAAAGATCAGGAAAAGGAACAAAAAAAATTGGAAGAATCTGGTGGATTTTGGTCAAATCCCTTAGTTATTGAAGGTGTGTTGGCTTATGCGATCCATAAATCATTGGTTTTCATAAGACTTCCTATAACTGCGGCAATAACGCCTTCCGTGGTGAAGATCTTGAGAGGTTGGGGTTTCAACATTGGTAAACAAAAAATTAAAACCATTGCTCAGCAAATAAAGGCAAATCCTAATGTGTTGACAAGTGGTAAGAAATTGGATTTGGGTAAATCACCTAACAAGAAACAAAAATGGTTTAGTTGGTTTTTCTGAGTGTCAGAATCTTTCCTACTTCACACAAGCGTGACATGATAAAAAAAACTTGTACATATACCACCTACACAGATAGGTTCACTTAATACATAAATAGAACTACATTTCTTTTCTTTAGAACTAAAACCTTATATCATAATGCCATATTAATACGTGAAAGAACATAAACTGTGTCTAAAACAAAACACAATGGAAAAAAAAAATATATCCGTTAAAATGATGATCATCACACCCTATGGTGTATCACAACGCTTGCCAACGTGCAATTCATAACTTACCCTTCGCAGGGTTACGCTCAACAGTACACTTGATTAGTCCATTTGGATGTGGAGATGGGTAAAACAATTCATTATCGTTTTTCAAACCTTTCCATTCCAAATCAAACAAGAAGTAATGTTTGTTTGGTAATGAATATGAAACAGTTTCAACCAATGGAGCAGATTTCAAAATCTCAGTGGCCATGTTATACATGGTTGCTTGGACAGATGCAGAGTTTTCCAAGGCAAACGTCTTTAAAGTGATACCTCTAGCAACGTTATAAGTGGCATCGAAAGCACCTTCATCAGCAAGTTTCTCAATGTTTTTAATTGATCCGATCTTCTTGGATGAGAATTTCCAAACGGCATCAACATCAGTAGAAAGGATTCTATCGGTGGTTGGTTGTAAAGTAGTGTTATCACAAACGTTATAACCATGGAATTGAGATCCAGTTGATTTCAAAACTGTTAAATCCTTGATTTGAGAACTTAGAGTATAATCACCATCTCTCTTGTAGTAAAGATCAGTGATTCTCTTTTCAGGACCTTGATGGATGAAAGAATGATCGTGTTGTTTACCATCAACATCGTATTTGACCCATCTATCTTGAATGATCTTGACAGTGACAGCATCAACGTGGCCGTATTTCTCAATGAAGTGGGTACCCAATTTAGCAGCAAATCTCTCAATTGGCCAGACTTCAGTGGTTTTAGCGAGGATGTGAACGGTGTTCTTGATGGTGTCAGTTGGAACGATGGATGAGTTGTCAGCATGGGTGTAGGAAGTTGAGAATTTACCTTCTAGGAGCACTTTGACAGTGGCTTCAATGACTTCGTGCTTCTTTGGATTCTGTGGGTCCTTCTTGACCTTGAGGAACTTGACGTTGTCCTTGCCGTAGGTGGAGTATTGGAGAGCTGAGTAAGACATTGCGAATTGTTACTGTGATTTATTGTTGTTTATTGCTAATTAATCCACAGATCACAGCTCATCGCTCCCTCTTTATAGTTCTCCTGTTATCAAGGACGGTGTTTGCCGAATGCGCACAATTGCTTAGTTAGTACGTGCCCGGACCAAAACGGCCGTTACGTATTTTCTTATCGCTCAGCGGAAGCGAATGAGAATGAGCTGAGTTTTTTTTTGATGACAGGAAGGGCTTTGAAAATGGCAGTTCGTTCGTGTTTGGAAGGGGACGGTCTACTCCAGTGGCGTGATCTGGGGCCGTCCGGTCGGAAACACGTTTGTGTTAACCGCAAGGGTTATTTCCGTTTTGGGGTTGGTGCTGTGTTGACTTAGTGTTTACACTACTGGATCTGACCACTAGGTGGGAAGCAATGTGCGGCTCCACCTAAATATTTCGCGATTTGTGCCTAACCATCCCGGGCTCAAACCAACTTGTAACTGGTGTAACTGGTAACTGGTAATTGGTAGCTAGGAGCAGTAGGTATATATTTCAAAATAGTTAGAAAGTAAAACGCAAAGTTACAGTATACATTTACAACTACAATTCTCTAGACTATTTCAAACATTAATAATTTTTATACTAAGGACTCTTAACGGGAAGTAGCGTTAACTTTTTGGAAAGCACCTTTAGCTTGTTGTTTGGAAACTCTGACAGTTGGGACTTTCTTAGCACCATCGGCTTTTCTAGCAGCTTTGGCAGCTTTAGCTTTTTCTTTGTTAGCTTTCAAAGTGGCTTCTCTTTGAGCTTTTCTAACTTCTGGTTTTTGGGAACGTCTTTCTTTGATCAATTCTAAAGAAGCACCAACAATGGCTCTTTGTGCTTTGACGGTTTTTCTTGAACGTTTCTTGGAAACTTCTTCAGTAATACCTTTCTTGTGGTGACGTCTGTATAAGACGGTCCATGAGATTCTTCTTGGGTTCTTTCTTTGGTGGAATAAAGAAGCAGATTTGGAGTTTTGGAATCTGAAAACTTTGGAGTCACCACGGACGAATAAAGTACCTCTACCTGGGTAGATTTTGGAACCAGAGAATGAATCAACTTCAACCTTCATTGTGAACTGTATTAATGTTAGTAAACCGAATCTTTGAACGGATGTGGTGTAGCTTTTAAAGGATTAATAAAACACAAGAGTTGACAAATAGTGAATCGTGTCTTGAATATAGATGAGCCAGGAACGATGATTAGTTATTGAAACAAAATAGTAACTCTCTCAAATATCTTGATCAGTAGTCTTCTCGTTGAAAACAATTCTTTTATTAACTGTTGCTTATTGGTGTGAAATTTCTTAAAGAGGCAAACCTTGAAAGCCTATGCCAGTCTTGAGTATCAATGAGATGTCTTTGAAGTGCGTGAATAGTTTTCTTGTCATATTGCCTCTCTGTCCATCAACTCTTTGTGCTTATTGTGACCCACTATGGTAACGTACTTTATTGTATGATGTCTATCCAAACAACGAAAGTCAAAACTTGGTTTCTGTTTTTGATGAAAATAAAATTCGAGATTCCCGAATCATCCGCACACCAAAGAGTCTTGTGAAAAAAAAGGGCGAGAAGAGCAGTCACAAGTATATTAATAGCAGAATAACCCACACACCATGATCATTCGCGCTGTTAAATTTTTCATCAGTTGAAACTTTTCAGCAGTCTTCTTTACAAAAGCATCAATAGACCGGAGTGTTAAACTTACAAACAAATCACAGAGATGGTCAGTACCTCGCATTCATATTCGCTATGAAGCAACCATACTAACAACCCACACAGGCCCCAAAACAAACTGAAAACTTCAACCAAAAATTAGCCTTGACCATCAAGTCAGGTAAATACACCTTAGGTTACAAATCCGTTGTCAAATCTTTAAGACAAGGTAAAGCCAAATTGGTTATCATTTCTGCCAACACCCCAGTCTTGAGAAAGTCTGAATTGGAATACTACGCCATGTTGTCTAAAACTTCCATCCACTACTTCAACGGTGGTAACAACGAATTAGGTACTGCTTGTGGTAAAATGTTCAGAGTTGGTGTCTTAGCCGTCTTAGACGCTGGTGACTCTGATATCTTGGCTTCTACTGAAGCTTAGATGCTTTTTTTTAAAAGTTAATCTTGTAATATAGAGTTCAGTTTTTAATATTCAGTGTAGTTTTATACATAGGTGTGATAATCCCCTTTAAATGACCTCTAATTAATCCCTAATTTCACAACCACATGGCATATTCTCTTAGGATTCTTTCTCCATCTTTACTGTCTCCTAATTTAATATCCCCTTACAAACCTTTCAAACTCATCTCATCTGATGTCAAACTTCCAAATGCGTTTTAAGAGCATACGCCATACCCAAAAAAAAAAATCTGACTGCATCATATAAAAAAGCAAGCTCATCACTTGATATTCAACTTTCTCTCTCCATTCAATAAATTAATACAAAAGACGTTGCTTTGATAAGGAAAGATGCTCTCTACTCCTGCTAACAACGCTATCATGTACACCACGTACATGGTCCTCCTGGTCTCCGGGTGTGCCATTGGCTGGTTCGTTAGAGACAAGAAGACATTCCTTTCAGCAAACAGAACTCAAAAAGGTGTTCCTTTAGCCTTGAACTTTTTGGCTTCAGGTAAGTATAAGTCAAACCTCATCAGGTTTTCCATTATCAAGAAAACAAGAATCGTTCCTATACTGTTGGTGTTGCTGTGGTGCTCAAATCTTTTTTAATATTACTTACTGCTTCAGAAGAAGCACTATCTAAGAAAACAAAGCATTTAACGGGTGTTCCTTTAAACTAAGGGGCTGAGATCATACCGTTTTTAACTCGATCAAGGTAATTCTTGCGTGAGGATCTGATGTTTTGTGTTTCTCTGATATTCAGGCATGTGATGTTACAAATTAGTTGTTATGATGATAACACATCTCAATTATGCTGTACATATCATATCCATGCTGAAGGAAAATTACATCTTTAGTGATTAAATTCTAACTTTTTGATTTTAGGTATCGGTTGTGGTGTTATGGCTACATATCCTCAAGTTGCCAACGTTGCTGGTCTTCAAGGTTTGTTAGTGTATGCACTTTCTGGTGGGTTACCAATGTTGTTATTCAGTTTCTTTGGACCAAAGATTCGTCGTCAATGTCCAGATGGGTTTGTGTTGACAGAATGGGTGTTTCAACGATATGGTACTATCACGGGGTTGTATTTAAGTGCATGTACGATCTTGACATTGTTTTTATTCATGGTTAGTGAGATTTCTAGTGTTCAATATGCATTGAATGCATTGACTGGGCTGAATGTTCTTCCTGCTGTTATTGTTCAGTGTGTGGTTACTTCTATTTATACGTCCGTTGGTGGTTTCAAGATCAGTTTCATCACTGATACGTTACAAATCAGTGTCGTGATTATTTTGATTATTGTCATGTCTGGTGCCATTGGTGCTTATGTTAATATTGACACTTCCATGATCCCTGAATCTGGACTTTTGAAGTCCTCTAAACTTGGTTGGCAATTGGTTTACATCTTGCCAGTTGCCATTTTCACCAATGATTTGTTTCTTTCTGGATTCTGGTTGAGAACGTTTGCATCTAAAACAGATAAAGATTTATGGATTGGTTGTTCATTGGCCAGTTTCCTAATGACTGCGTTCGCTACTATTGTCGGTGTTGCTGGGTTGCTTGCCGTTTGGGGTGGGTACGTCGAACTTGGATCCGAGGACTCTGCCGCTTCCCTGTTCGTTATATTGTCCACATTACCTGGGTGGGTCGTTGGGTTCACTCTCGTCTTCATTATCACCATATCCACTTGCACACTGGACTCATTGCAATCAGGTCTAACATCTACCATCTCCAACGACATCTTCAGAAACAAGATCCACATCATGTACTGCCGTGTCATTGTGGTGCTCATCATCGTCCCTGTCGTGGTTGTCGGTGTCAAAGTCGCTGACGATGTGCTTCAGATCTACTTCATTGCGGACCTGCTTTCTGCTGCCGTAATGCCCATCATTATGCTCGGCCTGTGGTCTCGGTTCTATTTCCTCACGGGCTGGGAGGTCATCTCTGGTGGGCTAGGTGGGCTGCTTGGTGTCTTCATCTTCGGGACTGTTTACTATGACAGTGCTAAAGAAGGTGGTAAGTTACTGCTCATCTGGAACGGTGTGTACGGTGATGATTGGGGTCCATTCGGTGCGTTTGTCGTTGCCCCGTTCGGTGGCCTGGCGGTTGCGGCCTTCACTTTGGCGTGCAGACTGTCCCTACTGAAGATTGTCTCTAAAGTGAGAGGGACTCCATTTACTGCTCTTGATAAACCTCCACAGAGAGAAGTCGAGAGTTATGTGGAAGAGAGCGTTGTGGACATCGAGAGCAGCAAGTCTGGAAAAGCAATTTCTGAGGATTGATCAGTTTAATTATTTAATATCTTGATTTTTGTACTACTTATTGTAGACGGTAGCTCTTTCTCTATTGTCTCATTGATGTAGTTATTGTAGGTATCCCGTTATAAATACTTACTGTGTTACAAGGGAACATCTAAAATTCGCGAAACTAATTCTTATGATTTTTCACAACCTCTTAACATTAAACATCAAAACATCAACAACTCTCAAATGTCCGAGCAGGAAGATCAGGATTCGTTCAAGTTCGTCGCTCTGGGGGGAGGAAGCGAAGTCGGAAGATCATGCCACATAATACAGTATAAGGGCAAAACAATCATGCTGGATGCCGGTGTCCATCCTGCTTTCCAAGGTCTGTCAACATTACCATTCTATGATGAATTCGATCTAAGCACAGTCGATATCTTACTGATCTCCCATTTCCACTTAGACCATGCCGCTTCGTTGCCATATGTGATGCAACACACGAATTTCAAAGGTAGGGTCTTCATGACACATCCAACAAAGGCTATTTATCGTTGGTTATTGACTGATTTCGTTAAAGTTACATCCATTGGGGCAAGCACTAGTTTGTATTCCGATGAAGATCTTTTGGAATCATTTGATAAAATCGAGACAGTGGATTACCATTCAACAATTGAGGTGGATGGGATTAGATTCACGGCATATCATGCAGGCCATGTTTTAGGTGCAGCAATGTATTTAATTGAAATTGGTGGTTTAAAAATTCTATTCACTGGTGATTATTCCAGAGAAGAATCAAGACATTTAAACTCTGCTGAAGTTCCACCTGTGAGACCGGATGTTTTGATCACTGAAAGTACTTTTGGTACCGCTACGCATGAACCAAGACTAGAAAAAGAGTTAAGATTGACTAATCTAATACATCAAACGTTATCTAAAGGAGGAAGGGTCTTGCTTCCCGTTTTTGCACTAGGTACCGCTCAGGAACTTTTACTTATCTTGGATGAATATTGGAAAAATCATCCAGAGTTATCAAACATTAATGTTTATTATGCATCATCATTAGCTAAAAAATGTTTGGCTGTTTTTCAAACATATATCAATATGATGAATGATAATATAAGAAAACAATTCAGAGATCAAAGTTCAAATCCATTTCAGTTCAAACATATTAAAAACATCAAAAATTTAGATAAATTTGAAGATTTTTCGCCATGTGTCGTTGTTGCTAGTCCCGGAATGTTACAAAATGGTGTTTCTAGGGAATTATTGGAAAAATGGGCACCCGATTCGAGAAATTCCCTGATCCTGACAGGTTATTCCGTGGAAGGAACCTTGGCAAAGACAATGATTCTTGAACCGGATTCTATACCTTCAATATCTAATCCCGATGCACAAATTCCAAGAAGAATAGGAATTGAAGAAATTTCATTTGCTGCTCATGTCGATTATGAACAAAATTCTAAATTTATTGAACTTGTTGATCCAAAATCAATCATTTTGGTTCATGGTGAATCAAATCCAATGGGTAGATTAAAATCTGCTTTGTTATCAAAATACTCAAAATTTAAAAATACGGATAAGGAAGTTAAAGTTTATAATCCAAGAAATTGTGATGAATTGAACCTAAAGTTCAAATCTTTAAAAGTTGCCAAAGCTTTGGGTTTCAAACTCAATGAAGAAGAAGAGGAATCAGAATCCACTACAAAACAAGACACAACAGAATCAAAACCAAACATCATCAATGGTGTTCTGATATCCAAAGATTTCGATTTGAATCTAATGAAGGTCGATGATGTCAGAGAATACGCTGGTCTTACGTCCACGATTGTCAAAGAACGCCAAACTATCCGTGTTGATGCGGGTCGTGACTTGATATCATGGCATTTATCCCAAATGTTCGGATATGTTGAAACTTTAATTGATGATCCTGAAGAATATGAGATTAAAATTATGAATGAAATAACTGTGAATTTCAGTAATTCAGTATGTACTATTGAATGGACCAGTGGGATTGTCAATGATACCATCGCTGACTCTGTGGTGGCCATCTTGATGTCTGTTGACTCATCACCTGCCTCCGTTAAACTTTCATCCAAGAGTCACACTCATGAGCATGATCAAGACACCAAGACGGTAGGAGTTTATGAGAACACACTAGCTGATTCAAGGGTAAGTACCCGTATCAATCGTATTTCCAAAATGTTACGCGCTCAATTCGGTGATTCATTTGTTGTTAATAAAGATCATGGTGGTGCCGTAGTTAAGATTGGTAAGAATGAAGCAATAATTAATTATTTTGATTTGACTGTTAAGTGTTCTTCTAATGTTTTGAAAGGAAGGATTGAAAATGTTTTGAATAGAGCTACGGAATTGGTTGCTCCGTTGGCTCAAGGGACTAAAGTTGTTTGAATAGAAAGAAAAAGAGAATCCTGAACAGGTGTGTAATGATAACAATGCATTTAATATCAACGTCATGGAGTTATTTATGTAACACTTCTGCTTATGGTATCTGCCTAAACTCGCTTCTAAATTGGGAACTCTCCCATGTTTTTAGTCTATATCCAGTCAATATGAACCCTTTTCAGATAAAGGTTAAAAATACACTGTATACTACATACTGTCAAAAAATCATAAATCAACATTCATTATACACCTTTAGTCAAAGAACTGAACCTAATAAAAACAACGCAAAAAGTAGATGAAAAATCAATAAGCAACTCTCAGGATATTCTGTCTCTGATATCTGAACGTTATGGCCTCTTGTCTTTCCAACGCATACAACGCCTTATCCAATGCAAACTGATCAAAATTTTTTGCATTGACAAATTCTTTTCTCAGAGTTTCATACGACGTACTGAACCCAATCGGCAATCTTTTCCTAATTTCTCTCTCGATTCTATGAACTTGTTGCTGTGTCTCTTGTGATATGTTTGTTATACCTTGTCCTGCGGCATCCATTGTCGATGCTTGGAATAATCTGATGGCTTCATCAACATGAGTTTCATTAGCCACTGGACTTAGTTGAAGTTTAGCCAATGATTCAGAAATACGAATAATGGCTTCTAATTGACGGATTGTGATCGGAATGGAAGATCTTTCATTTGCTCGATTTTCTTGATCTGAAACTTGTTTTCTAATTTCAACAAAATGTGAACTCAATTTTTCAGCAGCTTGTGGTGATAATCTTGGTGCACATTTAGTACGACAATAACTTATATATCTCTTCATTTTCTCCAATGGGATCTCACCATCTTTATCTTGATTTGTGGTCTTACCCATATGAATGTTCAACACATGGTTCGCAATTGATAAATCTCTTGATTCATTATGGTCATCCTTAACGATGAAAATCATGTCAAATCTAGAAAGGACCGTGGTTTGAAAATCAATGTTTTCACCAGGTGTTTTCATTTCATCATATCTACCAAAAATAGGATTTGCAGCAGCCAAAACACTAGTTCTGGAGTTTAACACAGTAGTGATACCTGCCTTAGCGATAGATATAGTTTGTTGTTCCATTGCTTCATGAATAGCAACACGATCTTCATCTCTCATCTTATCGAATTCATCAATACAAACAACCCCACCATCAGCTAAGACCATGGCACCACCTTCCAAATAAAACTCTCTTGTGTTTGAGTCTCTTTGCACTGAGGCAGTTAACCCAGCTGCGGAGGAACCTTTACCTGATGTATAAATGGAAATAGGACTCACTTTGTCAACGAATTTCAACAATTGGGACTTGGCAGTACCTGGATCACCTAACAATAAGACGTTAATGTCACCTCTTAGTCTCATTCCATCCGGTAACAGTTTTCTGGAACCACCCATCAATAGACATGCAATCGCTTTCTTGATGTCTGCATTACCATAAATTGAAGGTGCAATTGAATTAGCAAAAGATTCATAAAGGTTTGGATCTCTGGACATTTGCAAGAATTCTTCCTCTTCTTCCTCGGTGAACACTACCGATCCCGAAGAGTTGGTATTAACGTCCTTTTGAATCCCCAAGACCCTGATGTATGGATTTCTAATGGCCACTGCAGAAGGACCTTTAACTTTCGATTGATAAATGGAGTAGATACCAGTGATGGTACAACGAACACCAGGAATCACCTTGTTGGCTAAGTATCTGTCCACAGAAAGCATCAAGTTTCTAGGCATCTCACCAACTGGGACCATCTCTGGTAATTCTTGTAATTTCAACACTTGTTGATCTATGAATGTGGATTTATCATGAACGATAACATATGGGTCTGGAGGACATGTACTTTTCCCACCATCTGCTGGTATAGCACCACAACTCTTTGGTAATGTGACACCCCCGAAACTGGAATCGATCCTCACTCTTTGAGTATGTCTGCATGAACGACAGGTGATTTGGACAGAAACGGCTTTGGAACTCAGGACAGAAGCACTGATGATGATCCCACTGACTCTGATGATTTTGGAAATGTGATCGGAGTCCAATTCCCTGATGGACAACTTTGAAGCACCAGACTTTAAGATCAATTGGCAAATTGGAAAGTTTGGAGGGATCTCACTTTCTTCTAAAAACACTATCCTCTTTGCGACGTCAGTAATGGCCTTCTCAAACAGTGGCACCATTTCACTCGGCTCATCGATCAGGGCCTTGTTGAGGTTGTCATTGTACCCGATCAAGTGCTCAGCGTTGACCGTGAGCGAGTACTCCTTGACCAGCAAGTTCTCCCTCAGCTGGTTTCTGTAGATGAAGTCTGTGTTGACTCTGAACTCGAGGATGAAGTTCTTGAACGCAGCGATGAGTTCCTGGTTCGTGTCGTGGTCGGACTCCTGTGGCGGGAGAACCTGCGCCGTGAAGACATCGGGACGATCGTAGGACATTTTGGATCTTTGTTTCTTTAGTGTATCAGTTATTAGGTGGTACCAGGTATTAATTTCGAAAGATCCAGTTTAACGAAATTTTTATGCGTTTAATTTGTGCCGAATCGGGAAATTTTTCAGTTTTCGCGTTTTCGTGTCTGTGAGATACGGGGGTAGAAGAAGTAGAACCGAGGGTCGTGGATTTTTATTTTTCAAAGTGAAAGAAAAACAAAATAGAGTAGATGATTAAAAGAGACAGTTAATTAATTGATTACAGGAAGTACAATGGCGTAAGTTGAGGGTGTTGTAAGGTATGAAGGGGCGTATACTAACTGGATTATAGTGAACTTGTGGACCGTCCAAGAGCAGAACTCACGCAGGACGAGCTGGCGAAATTAGAGGAGTACGAGTTCCAGAATGGACCAATGTCAGTGCTACAAGAAGCAGTCACCCAGGGCTCGCACGTGCTCATCTCGTGCCGTAACAATCACAAGCTGTTGGCCAAAGTGAGGGCTTTTGACAGACACTGCAATCTGGTGCTCGAGAATGTCAAAGAAGTGAGTGTTTTTGAAGTGTGAGGGAAAGACTTATTACTAACTATACTTATAGCTATGGACAGAGACTCCTAGAGGTGCTAACGGAAAGAAGGGAAAGCCTGTATCGAAAGAGAGATTCATCAGCAAGTTTTTCCTCAGAGGTGATTCAGTTATTGTTGTTTTAAAGGCATAGATTTGTGATGTGATTTGGTGATGTATTTTAGTTCTGGGTGTTGTTTTTATTCATGTCATTTCTTTCTAGTGTTAATAATCTTAATGAGCGTTTCTAGTATTTACAACGTAGTCCACACTCTCTAGTTCGTCTGTGAGTTTTGTCTATTTACAAAGGTTATATATTTGTTCATCAAGAAACAATAAGCTTTTTAGTGACTGTTGAGCCTTCTTTAGAGACCTGGACAGTGTATTCACCGGCTTCTGCAATGCTTTCGATCTTGTCTGATCCCTGCAAGATGATTAAATCCTCAGCTGGAACTTCAACAGATATTTGCTGACTTATGTATTGGATTATATCTTGTTTAGTGATATCTGTGCTTGATTTTGTCAATTGCAGTAGATCAAGTTTAACTTCAAGGTTGAATAGTGAGTAAGTTGCTGATTTTTCTGTAGATTGAGTTGTTGTTGATGGGATATCGAACACCAATGAATCGATCTCTAAAGATTGAATTCTATTGGCTGTTGGTTTGACTTGTCTTGATGGTGCTTGTTCGGTCTTGACTTCCTCAACGACACGAGGTTTGACCTGTTTCTTAACAACTGGGATTCTTGGTCCCAAGTTCAATCTGTCAATGATGTAGCAGGCACCGTTGTTAGGATACAGTTTGTTTCTCATCAATCCAGGAAGCACCTCGATGATTTCACCTTTGGCACCGTACTGTGGGAAATCTTTCAAGAGCTGCACTTTTATTCTGTTCTCACGCTTCGTGCGCGCGGAGTATCTCACAAGGGGCAGTCTGCGGAGCCCAGTTTGTCTCAGTGGGAAGAGCATTTTGTGTGTAGATAATGAACTGATTGTATGGACTTGTTACTATTTGATGTTTTGTTCAATAAATTTTTCAACTTCGGAGAGAAAAAAATTGATACGGGCACGGATGTGCTATATTTTTCTAACTATCATCTGCTCATCATCCGAAAAGTTATAGAACCAGGAGCATGAGTGAGGTATTGGAGTGCAAAAAAGTACTTAAAGAAGTGGGGGACCTTCTTAGTGAGGATTCAGCTAAAATTTCGATAGATTTCGGCCCATTATTGCAAAAGTTGGGCAATTTGATCCAGTCCACTAATCAAGATGAGACATTATTAAACAAGATATCAAGTGATAAATCTGTTTGGAAACTGGTGAAAGAAGTGTTGAGTGTGCATATTGCCAGCGATGAATCGATAGAGTGTAAAGTGCGGCTCATAAGAGGTGTGATCATCCTGACTAGGAATCTCATCACTCATGCCGATGGAATTGAACATTTCATCGATTTGCAAATCATACACCATTTGTATTCAATCATGGAATCAGTCAATGGTTTAGACGAGACACTGAGTGTTAATTTCAACGTGAGTGTGTTGCAATTCTTGAGTAATTTTACAAGTGTGGTGGATAATGAAGTACAGAAACAATATGATCAGTTGAGTATTGAAGAACTAGGCAAATTCGTCACTTATAATAAACACTGGGGTCTGGATCTTAGGTTACCATTTTTCAAATTTTTAGACAACTTGAGTGATGTGAATCAGTTTTTGTACATTGGTCTCTCTAGTGGTGATGGGAAATCAATTTTTGATAGATTGTTGATAGAGTATGAGACTATAGACTTACAAAATCATGAATATTCCTCACTGGAACTTCTTGTGATCAAGATATTCAATAAATTGGTCATACATGAATCGTTCTTGAAATTCATCACCGTTCATAATGATGAATCATTCACAGTGAGGTATCTTAAAGTGGCAGAGGCGATAATCACGAGTAAATCCAACTGGCAAGTTTTTGAATTAACTGTGATATTGTCATGGACTTTTGAATTATTGAAAGACACGATCCCTAAAGTTGAGCAGTATTTCAAAGTTCACGAAAATGGTGTCCAGCCTGTGTTCATTTATGAAATCATGTCACGTACCCTGGATATCTACACCTCGTTAGTCCAATACGATCACACCAGGAGATTTTTATCGTCATATCAAGGTGTTGAGAATCTGGTACACTTATTAGGGACACTGAACCAAAACATTAAAGCATTGAGATTGAAAGATACTGAAAAAATTCAAAAACAGGAAGGTGAAATCGACTACAAGGCATTCCCACATACTAAATCCATGATCATTGAGATTTTGAGTGCTTTAGTATACCAAAACTTCGAGGTTCAAGAATTAATGAGAGAAACCCATGGCTTGGAATTAGTGTTGGCAAATTGTATCATTGATGATAACGAACCATTCATCAAAGAGAGAAGTATAGTATGTTTGAGATTCTTACTGTTAGAAAATGAAAAGAATCAAGAGTTTGTTAGTAAATTGGAAGCAAAACAGGCTGTTCCGGATGATACTCTTGACGAAGCAGGATACGAAGTTGATATCGTTGATGGTAAAGTCAAGTTGAAACAGAAAAAGAAAGTAGAGGAGCTCAACAATTAAATAGTTGAAGCATATATATCATGAATGTAGTTAATCTATTATAATTTTGTAAGTCTATACAAGGACAACACTGTCAACACAGCCAAACCCAGCAGCAACACCACCTTCGTTTGAAGACTCAAATTTCGATCTTAGTAACCATCCAGAGTTTTTATTCTTTAATATCTCACCAGATTCTTGGTTAAAGACAATGGTACCAAATCTTCCTAGCTCACTAATGATTGGTTCGTTGAAAATCTCTCCATTTCTCAATATTTTATTAGTATAGGTTGGTGGATGAATCAATTCCATAAGAATATAGGCACCCCATTCCCTTTCTGGTAAATCTTTGAGGAATTTAGGAATGTCTTCTTTATAAACGTTATTACCACCACCTTCTCTTTGTGGTTTTAAAACATAATTCTCTGGTTGTTCAAATGCAAGTTTTTTAGCTTTTTTACCATCTTCTGAATCATCTAGTGGGTAAATCTTGACAAAAGTTTCTAATATCTGATCAAATTCAGCAGTTGTCTTATTTGGCAAAAATTTCTTTAAAATTGATTCATTTGTTAAAATTTGTTGAATTTTCTTAGCACCTGACAGTTGTGTTAATAATGATGGTGCCTTGATAGCATTTGTAGTTTCTAACAAGAGTCTATTATCCCACGATTCTTGATCAACAAAATCAGTAGGAGCATACCCAGTTCTGAAATAAACAACTGAAACTTCTTCATTTGTAGCCTTGATGTATAATTTCTTTGATGTTGCATCAACATAAGTTTTGGAACTGATTTCTTTTAAAGTCAATCTAACAGTTTTGATCCCATGATTTTTCAATAATGAAAATTCCAATAGTCTTTGATCAAAAACATTACGTTCATTTTCTTGAATAACTGCCAAAACGACAGTTTGTATACTTTTTTCTTCTTCATTATAGTAAAAATCACCATCTGCTAGCCCATTAGCCAACTCATCAACGGATTCAGACAATGGTAATGATCCATCATCATAGAATGATTTCAAACCATCATAATGACGGTTCTCATTCAAATATTTATGTAATTCTGCAACTTTTGCAGATAACCCACCAAATGAAACACTAACTGTATTAAACTCAATCTGTTTAATCTGTGGCTTTTCCCCGTCGATTACGTTCACCATATAATCAGATCTGAAAACTCCTAAAGACAAAGGCTGAACAATCCCAATCTTAGATGCTTTCTTATATGTCTCCCACAATTTGCCTGTAAATTCTGAATCAAATCCAGCCAATTCATCAATGATCTCAGAAAGCCATTTAACATCACTAGCAACTTTCACATACAGTTCATTGAATGAAGTTTGTACATCACTTGCGTCTTGGAATGCAATCTTAGGGAATGGAGTAGGAAACAAAGTTGTTGGTGCAACGACTGGTTGATATGATTTAAAATCCGGTGGATAAATCACTAAACTGTTACCAAGAGCCCATTGTTCCAAGTTCTGTACAAGAACTTTTTCTTTGTCTTCAGATAACTGTGGGAATGCCATCACTAGCGAAATGCAGCTCTAATAGTCTAAAGAATAAAGATAAGACCTTGGTCGAAATTATAAATCAAAAAAAATCCACAGTTTTTCATTAGAGAACAAGCAAAAAAAATAAACTGGACGAGTCAGGAATCGAACCCGAGACCTTTCACATGCTAAGCGAACGCGCTACCAACTACGCCACACGCCCTGTAGATATAGGTCAAGAAAGACCCGTAATCCTTACACAGCTAGTCTCTATCACGTGACCTGACGGTTTCAAGATCTATTACTTAACATTCTCCTCAGTTAAGGGTGATCTACTTTGTCAGTTGTGGCATCTATTTTGTTATTTATAGCAATTTTGAGGACTTTGAGTTCAATAAGTTGTTAATTTCTTTGATATTTTGAAATTCTCCATCAATTGGCTTTCTATAAATGATCCAGACCATTGAATAATCAATCTAAAATACCATTAATAACTTATTAAATAACCTTATCTCACATAAACAATGTTAGACAGCTTATTACAGGCAAATAGAAGCTGCATTGACGAAGCCAAAATTCTTAAATAATTCATTAACGTCTAGATTTTCAATTATATTTTTAAATCAAATCTTATCATGTCTTCAATTTTTACCCGCGGGTTTATATTATATGATCTATACTACTATATTTACTGTGAATATATAGGTGCTTAATCATGAAAATTAATATAATATTATTGATAATATATTATTTGATGAGAATAATATTTTAATATTATAATATTAATATTTATTTAACCGCAATCTATATTATTAATATTAAGCAATGTTTGCTGTCCATGGAAAGCTACAATTATTGCAATATAATGAACAAAATTTTAAGTCATATATATAATGAGAAGACCGATTAGCGCGAGTTTTGATAGTCAGGTTCATTTAAAATATTCTAATTGTTAACCTTGGTTTGTTGAGCCTCGAAAGAAGTGGGACTATACTTTTGATTTTCCAAAAAAAAATTTCTCATTTATTGACAAACTCAAATTAATCTAAAGTTTATTTTACTAGGGTTTTGTTTAAAATGGCCAATACTGTGTCTGAACATGAAAGATCATTTCGTTTCCTAGTTTTGGCCTCGAACACTGAATACGATTGATTATGGTGAGTAAACAACAATTATTCATTATCTGTGCAAATTACATTTCAAGAATGTGCGAGTAATCTGGACACTTGAACGATCGTAGCGCTATAACCATTCCTTTAAAGCGTAAAAGAAGCTCAAGGAATAAAAACCACTTTTCCAAGAATCCATTTTTAAAGAACTGCTTTTCAAAATCCGCTTTTCAAAATCCCCCAACAATACCAGCGGTCCATAAAAGCCCACTAAACGCCTACTGTCTACGCAAAACGATGTCTCGCTCTCTTCCAAACGTCTTTGGACCCTGTCAATCGCGATTTTCATTTCTGCCAGTGCACGTCAATTTTGACAGAAACCGCTAACAGCCAATTTACCCCCAATTAGGTAATTTTCGCGAATCCCTCAAATTTAGTTCTAGCGCCTCGCGCACAGGCAAGCTATAGACAAAAGAATGCCAGAAATGTGATCTACGTTGTCTGAAGGACAGATGACCTTGCTGTATAGGTGTTTGAGATCGGAAAACTAATAGTGTTGTTGTTTTCATGGCTGAATTTGTTTCCTTTTATAAACGGTTCTTTTTCAAAAAGATTGATTTCATTAATGGCCGACAGTTTTAGTAATTTGAACTAGAGCTGAGGACGAACAATTTCTGTAAAATACTCTGAATAACGAAGTAAGTCCATTTTCAATGAAATTGAATTACAATTTACTTTAAGTAAATAATCAAAGATATAGACCTATCTTTTGTTTTAATATTGAGGAGCTATCAATGATATTGTTGTTTAAGTGAGGAGGTATGCTCTTTTGCAATGGTTCAGAGTAGACAAAAGTTTTGGGCCAACCGCTGTACACACGGATTGCATAAAACGACCAGTTTGGTGGTGTTTGATATTATCCAGCCTTTCTGAGTCACTATGCTACTCATGATTAGCTTTTGAAGTAACCCTACAACTAATTATATTTTATAAACGAAATCCCTGTTTCCTAGTAACATTAAGGGCATCCTTCTTCATTTATTATAAAAAAAAAACAAACAAAAACTATTTTTTTATATTCATATTGCGACTGAGCTGATTTACTCTCTAGACAACTCATCAATGATGGCTTCTTTAACCAATTCCACATCAGCAGCAGGAACCAATCTAATTTTCTTCTCTTTACCTTCCAATTGTCTCAATTCTTCAGGCAAGACATCTTTTTCAAATGAATAACCATCGATCAAACCTAATGATTGGTTGACAGCTTCAGCGAATTTGGCAGGATGAGCAGTTGATAAAGAAACGTATTTAACTTTAGGATCGGTTTCTTTAGCAATGTGTCTATATGATGTGGTGACACCGACTGAAGTATGTGGATCCAAAACGTATTTGGATGGGTTTGATTCATAAACTTGTTTAATAGTTTTGGAAATTTCATCATCATCCACTCTTTCTGAATCGAAATCTTTTCTAGCTGCTGTAATGACTTCATCAGTGACTTTGAAAGAACCAGTTTTTTTCAATTCGGCAAACCAGTCATTGACGATAGAACCTGCTTTCAAATCATCGTTTTCAGTCAAGTTGTTTCTAGCTAAATACCATAGTAATCTTTCAAAATTACTAGAGATTAAAATATCCATAGCTGGTGATAAAGTAGCTTTAACATCTCCACCTTTTTTGTATTCTGATTGCTTTAAGAATCTATCCAAGATATCGTTTTCATTAGTAGCAATGATCAATTTTTCAATTGGTAATCCCATTTCTTTAGCATAGTAACCAGCTAAGATATCACCAAAGTTACCTGATGGCACAACGAATTTAACTTTGGAATCATCACCAGCCTTCTTCAAAAGTTGGAAGTATGAGTAGAAGTAATATGTTTGTTGAGCCAAGATTCTAGCCCAGTTAATGGAGTTGACAGCACCAACGTGGTATGTTTTGTTGAATTCAGCATCACTGAAAATTTGTTTGACGATATCTTGACAATCATCAAAAGTACCCTTGACTGACAAAGTGTGGACATTACTGTCTAGGACAGATGTCATTTGTGCTTCTTGAATTGGAGAAATACGACCAGTTGGGTATAAGATGAAAACTGAAACGTCTTTTTTACCTCTTAGACCGTAAATTGCAGCAGAACCAGTATCACCTGAAGTGGCACCAACAACGGTCAAGATATCTTTTTCTTCTTGAGGTTTGCCAGCATTTTTACGCTCTAGGAAGTATTCGAACAAGTTGCCAACGAATTGTAAAGCAACGTCTTTGAAAGCATAAGTTGGACCATGGAATAATTCTAATAAATACAAACCTTTTTCCTCATCAATAGCTTCAATTGGTGTGATTTCTTCACTTCTAAAAGTGGAGTATGATTTTTGGATAAGTTGTTTCAAATCCTCATTGGAGATCTCACTCTCGTTGATGTAAAGTCTCAAGATCTCGAATGCAAGTTCTTGAAATGATAAATCTTTCCATTCAGTTAAGAAGTTTGGGTTCAACTTTGGGATTTGGGATGGGATGAACAAACCACCGTCAGAGGCGAGCCCTTTGAGGACAGCCTCTTCAAAAGAAGATGTTTCCGCAGTGGAGGAACGGGTGGAGCGATACTGCTGGGAGGACATGGCTATAGAATAGAGTGTTTTGGTGAGTTCAAAACATGAATAAAATTTCAGATTTTTCTTTTTTTCGGTTCGACGAGTCACATGGAAAAAAAAGAAAAACAGGCGATGAGGTCACGTGAAAATATACTCAAATTCACGTGACTTGCGATGGAAAAGAAGAATAAAAATTGGTTAGAAACGGTTTGAATTGGTGAGTCTTTGCATCTTAAAGTGCAATTTAAAGTTGATAAGAGTACCCAGGAGATGTTTTACCGAGAGATAATACAGAGATCAGTGCTGGTGAATAATATCTTTAAGCTTGCTTCTCAAACGAGGCACTACAAGACAAACAATGCGAATAAATCAAGACCTAAGCTAGGCAATCCCACTGAATTGAAGAGTTATCAAGAGAGAACGGTACGAAACGACAGAGACGAGCAAGAGAAAGAAGATGAACCCAAGAAGAAAGATAACGATATCTTTGTGCCGTATTTTGGTCGTTTTAATATGATTTCTAACTCTGTTAAATTTGAGACGAAATACACTGATATTGATGAATTGCATCCAAGTACTAAAAAGAATAAAGTATCTGAGGAAGATTGGAATAAGGATAAGGGCAAAGTACGAAAGCTGGTGAGATATGATATTGATGACCGCAATGATTCATTCAAAGGTCATAGTAAGATACAGAAAACTTCGCACAAAGATACCACTAATAGCACAAAGGATAAGACTGATGTTGCTTCAAGGAACAGTCCTAGAAAGCATGCAAATGATACTAAACCTGAAGAGAAGAAATCTGATCAAGGGAATTTGAAGAAGGTGAAGTCGCAGCAAGAGATTGGCCTTTCTCTTGAACAAAGATACAAGAGGATCTCATTAGATGATATAACAGATACCCATGATGATAAACCTACAAGGAAACCACGATACACCAACAATAAAAGATCACAACGTCGTTCAGGTTACAATAAAGAAAGGCCAATGCATAATGAAAAGTCAATGAGATGAGTTTCTACAAATTAGCATAAAAAAGTCAATAGTAATACATTCAAAAATTATTTAGTGTGCTCCTCTCTCAACAGTGTATGAGGAATGATTCCCTTAAATTCTATGAGTTTTCAGTAAGATATCGACATTCTCATTCAACAATTCATCATTATAGAAGTCAGAGTTTCTGACGTTAGCTTCGTTATAACCTTCATCACCTGTTAATATTTTCAACAGATTGGAATGTGATTCAATAAACTTGTTAAAGAAAGTTATTGGATCAAGTGATAAACTTTGATAGAATTGATACTTTTTGTAATTGTTGTTTAATGCTTGAACACCCAATACGATCTTTGTGTTTAGATTTTTAATTGATTCTTCTAGGTTATTGATTTTCTTGATTTCATCTCGCCAGAAGACTTGATCTGGTAAATCGTCAACAGGGACTTCAATATCAACGACCAGATCACCTAATGTGGATGCTCTGTCTACTTTGATTTCATATTCGAGCACAATGGGAGGTTTTGGTGTTAGATGTTTGGCCAATAAGGCCAAAAGATCTTTGAATTCAAATCTAGGAACGTTGAAGATCTTGGATAGATTTTCATCACAATTGATGATTTTTTTGTCCTCTGGACTTTGTAAATTGTTGAATTGAATGTATTGCCAAATGAAATACAATGCATCATGTTGAGACAATTCAGAAACTCCCAATAGTTCTGATAATTCTTTTGATGTTGTTAGCTTTAATGGTAATTCTTTTGGTTGAATAGTTATTTTGATAGGAATATTCGAGTCACCTGTTCTCTTGACATCCAAACCATCGAACTCCACTTTCTGAACATTAGGATCTGTGTTTTCATGCCATTCAATAACATTCTCCTTTATTATCGGTTGTCCAGCATCACTGTTTGGTTGTAGATCAATTGCGATCCCCGACAAGAACGTACTGAATTTCTTTCTTGCCGGGTCGTCAGCCTTGTCCTTGTTCACCAATCTCCCCTCCACACGTAATGTCCAGCTAGGTTCACCAGTCTGGGGAGCAGCTCCCTGCTGCTTCTGCCATGGCTGGTTCTCGCTCGTGTTGTACACAAACACCCTGAGCAGCTGCTTCTTCGACTGCTGCTTCGTCAACGTCTCTTGCAAGTCACTGAGCTTCCGGGCCGTGAAGACGTCTAGTCTCTTCTCAGCTTCTAGCAGTTGTCTGTACTGCTGTATCTCCGGCACCACCGCGTCCAGCGCCTTCGGGACGGCAATGTCCGTCGGTCTCGTCTGCAGCGACGTCACGCCGTGCTGCACGACCTGCTGCGGCGCCTGTTTCTGTGGTGGAACAGCGCTCGAAACGCCTCTCTGTTTGCTCATTTTCTGGTGCTTTTAATTTGAATTTTTCGTTTGTTTTGAATTCATTTTCGAATTTTTTAATTGATTTTTTTTTTTTTGGTTTTTGATTTGACTTCCGGGGCTCACGACCTCGGATATGGTGTTTATTTTAATTTTTCACACTCTCTAATTAATATCTTTACAATTATTTCAGTAAATAGTGCCAATTCAAGATGAGCACCGACCAGCAGGAGCAGCAGACCGAGGAACTGTCCGTACAGGAGGAGTACCAGCTGTGGCGGAAGAGCTGCCCAGAAATGTACGACTTTGTCTCCGAAACTGCCCTCACATGGCCTTCTTTGACCGTGCAATGGCTTCCCGATCCAATCTTGGATAATAACGCTAGTGGAATCCCACAAAGATTGCTTCTGGGGTCACACTCATATGGTGAGGTTCAGGATTATTTGAAAATCGCATCCACTACTTTACCTGCGTCATTGATCTCGAAGAGTCCAATCATTGGTGATGCTCAGACTGTTAATTCAAGATTGAAAATCACTAAGAAGTTCAAACATAACAACGAAGTTAACCGTGCTCGTTATAACCCATTGGATCCAGACACTGTCGCTACTATCTCCGGTTTAGGTGCTGTTCGTCTGTATCAAATATCAGCAGATCCAAAAACTTATAAGCCAACCGAGTTGAAGCATCATACTGCTAATGGGTATGGTTTATCATGGAACTATCACGTCAAGAATCAACTTCTGACCGCGTCTGATGATAAGACCATCGCGTTATGGGACGTCACCAAGACTGACAAACCATCAAATGTGATTTCTAAACACACTGACATTGTAAATGAAGTTCAATGGCATCCTAAGCGAGAGAATTTATTCGGATCAGTTAGTGACGATAAAACAATCAGAATATTCGATTCAAGATCTTTGGATAAAGAGTCTCAAATAATTGAAAGAGAATCTGCAATTAATACCATATCGTTCTCCACTTTCTCATCTAATTTATACGCTGTTGGGTTGCAAGATTCAACTATTGAATTGTTTGATTTGAGAAATCCAGGATATAAATTACATACAATCATGGGTCATTCAGACTCGATAACTACATTGGAATGGGATCCACATAATGATGGGATCTTGGCCTCCGGTTCTCAAAACAGAAGAGTTATACTTTGGGACATTTCCAAAATTGGTGAAGAACAAGTTCAAGAAGACGAAGATGATGGTGCTCCTGAACTTTTCATGATGCATGCTGGTCATACTTCTGCAATCACCGATATTTCGTTCAATCCACATATTCCGTGGACATTGGCAAGTACAGCTGATGATAATATTGTTCATTTATGGAAAGT
Source organism: Gotozyma siamensis (assembly GCA_030579035.1). Lineage (NCBI taxonomy): Eukaryota > Fungi > Ascomycota > Saccharomycetes > Phaffomycetales > Phaffomycetaceae > Gotozyma > Gotozyma siamensis. The sequence goes on from JAKTZZ010000009.1 coordinate 92,553, forward strand.
TAATAAGAATTTAACAAAGGAGTATGATTTGAGTCATGGAAAGAAATCAGAAGCTGATGAAGGGCAAGAGATTAATATTCAAGACCTAGAGTAGATTTCTACTTGCTTAATATAATTTTGTAATGCATGTTTCTATATAACATTTGTTTTTTGTAGTATACAGTTGTTTTCTTCTATCTCTAATCTGATTCCTCATCTGAATCATCTTCTCCGTCAAGTGGTGCCTGAACATCCTTACTTGAGAACCAACCACCATTTTCTTCTTCATCGCTTTCCTCGACACTGCTCATCTCCTCATCTTCATCTTCGTTTTGATCTTCACCATCATCTATGATATCAACGATAATCTCATCTTCGTCAACTTCCTCACTTGAACCATCCTTATGACTTCCATTCAAGAATAAATAAGTATATTCATTCTCTTTAGAAGTCTTGATAAGTTCTTTGGCAACTCTTGCAATAAATCTTTGGATCGCTCTCAATGGTTTAGTGAATTGATGTTTATGACGATTGATATATCTACCATGAGCAGAGACCAAGGATTTGATCCATAATAAATTATGCTCAACATGAGGCGAGGTCATTGCAATATCACCAATGAAAATCAATAGTTTTTCAACATAGACTATAGGAAGATCAGATGATATTATGAGAATGTCCTTGATTGGAACACTTTCGAAAACTTTATGGATCAAATATGTTTCATTCAATCTGAAAGCCATCACTAAAGCAGTCAGGAATTCTCTTTCTTTTAATGATTCGTTGACTGATTCAGGAGTCGTGTCAAGATCCAAATCAAAAGGATCGAAAATAACTTCATCATCAACTGAAAAGATCAAAATACCTTCCGTGGACGAAGCCGCAAAAGATGAAGCAGTCGGGGAGAATTGAACCGAAGTGACTCTGATTTCAGGTCTTGTTTTTCTTAATGATGGATCACCTCTTCTGGAACCAGGCAATGAGTTATCAATACGATCTTCTAAATCACTGTTTTCACCATCCCTGTCAATTAAATCCAATGACCCAGCTTCCGTCATCTTGGAACTGTTCAACATTCCCAATGTACCATTCAATTCCATGTTCAAAGACACAACAAATCTTTTCAACAAGACTTCATTTGGAATATCGTATAAACACAATGAGTTATTATTACCAGCTGCAATTAAAGACAATCCATCAAAACTATAATTAATCGTAGTGAAATGTTTGGCTCTTGCCGAATTCTTGGATTCAAATCTATCTTCAAGGTATCTGCCACTAATAATATCTTTCTTACCATCAATATTACCCGTCTGTTTAGCATTTTCAATATCCCATAATTGAATCTGTCCATTCAAAGTAGAAACCGCAACTTCTTTTGAATCTGGTCTCATTGCAATACTCAAAACATCTGAATGGATCTCAAATGGTTCAACATGTTGAGATCTTCCAAACAAACTCCACACTCTGACCGTTTTATCCCAACTTGCACTTGCTAAAACACTGCTTTCTGCACCAAATGCCAAACATGAAACAGGACCTTTATGACCAGACAAAGTTTCAACTAATTGAGAAGTTTGCACTGACCAAACATAAATGTCAAACGTATCCTGAGATGATGCACATACAACTTCACCACTTGGATCAACTGCTAAATCGCTGAATTTGATTCTTTCAGTTGCGGTAAAAGTTCTGAAATTACGATACCTTATCAAATCCCATGCCTTGACAGTCCCATCCATTGAAGCAGAAAACAATACTTGGCCCTTCTTGGCAAATCTCACAGATGTGACCGCGGATGTATGTTCTTCGAAAGTTGTCAAACAGAATCCCGATACGACATCCCATATCTTGATCTTACCATCATCTGAAGCAGTCACAACTCTAGACCCATCTGGAGAATATGTCAAGGCATTCGTAGAGTCGAAGTGTCCCTGTTGTTTTAAGATATACGATTCTGATTGCCATTCATACACCAACAACTGTCCCAGTTTGGAAGAACCAAATGCTAACCATTCACCAGTCTTGTTGATGCTGACTGTGTTGACGCCATTTTGACCCATGCTTAATTGTTGAATCATGTTGAAGTCTGGAAGTTCATAAAGTCTGAATTCACCATTACCGAACCCAACGACGAGAACGTTACTTTCAGGGTGAAATGCAGCACATTTGACTTTTGCATCTGAATGGAAATAATTCTTTTTGGTGATTCTCCAACTCATATTGGCTGGATTTTCTGCTTCTTCGTCACTGTCCTCGTCATCACTTTCATCATCGGATGGTTTCTTGGTGTATTCCCACTGTAGTAAAGCTCCATCTTTACTGATGGTGTATATTATCTCTTGATTTGCTGAAAAAAATGCATTAATGACTGTATCTCTATGACCTGCAAATGTCATTGCAGAAGATGCCTCTGAAGAATCTAAACTGAAAAGTCTTGTTGATAAATCTTTGGAAGCAGACAAGAAAAATCTGGAATCACTTGACCATGTAATTGAAGTAACATCTGCAAAATGCCCAGCATAAACTCTATGACGAACAAAAGGTGCAAATTGTCTATCTTCTGAAACTTCTGGAGTTTTCCAAACTTGAATGAATCTAGCGGCTGCAACTGCAAAATATTTTGAATCTGGAGTGAATTTCAAATCAAGCACTTTTTCTTTAAAATTAAAATGATGTAAAACGGTTCTTGATCTAAAATTTACTAAGATTGCACGACCATCAGTATCAACAGATAATAACAGTGTCTCTTGCTTATTAAGTGCAATCCTCGAAATATTCTTTCTATGCTGATATGGGAATGTGAAAGATTTGTTGTTGATCAAGTCAAAACAACTCACCCTGTTCCCAACTGGACTTAAAAGTTTAGTACCATCATCTGTAAACACTAAGTTACCTCTGGAGTAAACTGTCCCCAGGAGATTCGAAAACTGAAAAGCAATGTGTTAGTATATGGTAATGAATATGTAGAGCCATATAAGCTAAGGGAGACGTACTTTGAAATCAGACTTCATTCTGGATCAGATCTGTTTATTGGAACCTTTTATTTTAATTTTGGTTAAATAAATTTTATGCTCATCGCCTTAAAAAAAATATTTCAGAGTTACCCGGTTATAAAATCACGTGAGGATCAGTGCACATAACCATCAAATTGCAAATGACACCCACACACCACATACAGATGAAGTTTTTCTCTATAGAGAGATGAGTTTAGTACTGTATTGATCATTGAATAGTAAAGGAATCGAGGGAATATGAGTGAAGGAAAGAAGCTGATGTCAAGCAAGGTGCTAAATATGAAGGTGAGTGGACTTGTTGAGATAATTTTTTTAGTGATTTTTATGCTAACACTGTCTAGTTCATGAGAGCTGCTGAGATCAAGGAAGAAGAGAAGAAGGACGAGGAGAAAGTGATGAAGTTGAAAGATTTATCGGAATGGAAAACGAAAGATGCAGAGGCACTTAAAGCTAAGACAAGAGCCAAATCAAGAGTGGAGACTGTGGGGTATTCTAACCTCAATGCACTTCAACAGAGCAGTGCTCCAATTGGAAGAAGAGTCTTTGGAGAAGACCTAAAGAAGAAAGAAGAAGAGAAACTAGAACAAGAGAATGAGATAGAGAAGGCTTTCAATATAGACAAGCAGGAAAGATCTGCAAATAAGAGATATATGGACACAGGTCTACCCAAAAAGAACAACAAAAAGAGAAAACCAACGCATGAATAAAAAAACCAACTTAATGAACATATCAAAAATCAATTATTAAAAGCATTAACCATCTATTTCTATATACAAATGATATCTATTTCTTTTTCTTGGATTGGACAACCGTTTGGAATCCACCTTTAACAATAGCTTCCCTTGTCGTGGAATTAATATGCTTGAATCGATCTGGTCCGATATGAGTTCCTCCAAACCATCGGCTAACCACCACAAGTACGTTCCAGACGTCCATTATTTGCAACAAATGCATCATTCTTCCGCCTGCAGCGGACTCGCCATCATCGTCACAGTCAGATATCGTAGTACCGTTCTCATTCTGGATCCTGTAGGCCACCATGTTGTGATTAGCCCTTGCTATCTTCCTGTCTGATTTGAGTAACTGGAGCTTCTCAAACACTTCAGACTCACTGTGAACTTCTCTTGCAAACGCAATAAATGTTGAGCCTCGATCAGTCACAGGGTCAGACACTGTCCATGCCTCTAAAGCATCCTCCTGGCCAATGTTCTCGTCTACCGTGATACACTCAACGACCTGTTGGTCATCTTCTTCCTGATACAGAATCCCATCCAGCTCAGTAAGGAAGTCGAACAGGCACACAGACTCCGGCTGAAACACAGACTGGAGCACATCGGTGAATAGGCTCGTCAAGTACGGGTCGTCCTGGCCCGCAGACCGTACTTGCAGGACATGTGGTGGTTCCAATAATGGATACTTGTCACTGAATGATATTCTGGCAACGTACTCCTCGTGTTGTGGGATCCTGAGGTCGATAAGCCCTTCGTTCACCACTGTCAGGCACTCCGGGTAGATCGCCTCAATTGCGTCGAGCTCTTCCTGGACTTCCGGAAGCATTTGTGCTGATGTTGGTGATATACTTAAGGTGTTATACAGGTTATGAGAACTTACAAAATTTGATTTGTTGAAGAGACCACCAGCAAGAAACAAATGTCTGACATCCTCAAAGAGAAGGGAAACGAGGCCTTCAAGAAGGGGAATTATGCGACTGCCGACGTTCTCTACCGGGATGCCATCACCTTGGACCCACAGAACTCCGTGCTGTACTCGAACAGAGCCATGACGTTGATCAAGCTTGAGAGATGGGACAGTTGTATACAAGTTGTTGATGAGGGCTTGTCACACTCTCCAGATGACAAGACCCGGGTAAAAATGCTGTGGAGAAAAGGAAGTGCGCATGCCCGGCTTAACGAGTTCGTGAAAGCAAGGGAATCATACGCTGATGCTTTGAAGATAGACGGTACGAATCAAAGTGTGTTGAAGTCGATGAAGGAGTTGGATACTAAAGAGTCGCAGTTTAAGAGAAGTCATAGCATACATGAGTTTGAAAAGGATAAAAGAGTGAAGATAGTTGGTCATTTGGAGAAGATACCGATCTATGAAGTTGATGAATTGCCCGTGGAGTTTAGAGAGAATACCAATGGTGATCAATTGAAAAGCATACCTTCCGACAAACAATCTTCATTCAAAGACTTGAAAACTTCAAAGAGCAACAAAGCATGGTCATTGCTAAACCAAAAATCTCATAAATTAATAGCCAAAACCCAAACATCAACACCTGCACAACTCCAAACATCAAATACCAGCACATCTTCATCAATATCAACTACTGAAACATCACCAGAACCAACACTACAATCCATTTCCACACTCACAAACTCATCAATACAACAGTCACCAGAAGTTCTTCATTCTTTGTTCATGACTCCGCCATCAAAGTATGCTAAGCTTTTCAAAGGCGGGAATATTGATCATAAATTTTTAAATTTGATCTTGACTTCTATTATTAATGAGTTTGATTCATCAATGGATTCAAACCCGCGAGAAATAATACTGGTTCAATCAAATGAATTGCTTAAAACTTTAGCAAATGTTCCAAGATTCAGTTTGGTTCAACAATTTATCGATAAATCAAAACTTGAAAAAGTTAAAAATTTGGTTAATTCAAAGGAAATAGAGCTTTGGTCATGAAAAAACAAGTACAACTAGCATAAAAGAAAAAGAAAAAACCTCCAATTAGTATGTAATAATATTTAGTTCCTAGATTTGGATCTCATTCTTCTGTAGGCATCTAATCCTGTCTTGGTATTGACCCCAGTAGAAGGTTGAATTAAAAATTGAGCAGAGTCAGGAATGTAGCGACGAATATCAACATGTAAAAGATCTTCCACAATGAATGGTACCATGAGTAATCCAACAAAAAAGCAAATCACCAAGAAGAAAACCAAGGTATAAAACTGAACCGTGGCTCTTCTTCTCCTTCTCTTTTTGGCTGAGAAAATCTGTGGTCTGATTTGTCTATCTGGTTTCAACCAAAACAACAACAAAGAATGCCATTTATCAATGTATGGGACGAAAAGGAATGGCACCTGGATAAATAAGATAAAATGGCCCAACACAAAATCACTGACAAATAAACTCATTTCAATAATTTTGCATAAAAATTCTCTTGTTGGTTGTGTAAAAATAGCCCATCCTAGACCTGCCGTTGCCCATTTTCCAGACCACCATGCTCTGTTGCTCTTATCATGTTTGAACTCTCTAGTTAAAAGTGTTGATATCATGATCTTGAACACCAAACTTTGTATTAAAGTGCAAGCCAAAAATCCAAGAACAGTATTTTGAAAGTTCCAATTATGTGAGTACCAAAACATTTCAAAAAACAAGAAATGGTTAACCATGGATAGAGAATGAGCTAGTCCACTTATGAAAGACGGAAATGAAGGAATGATATATGTCAAAACTGGACCAACAAACACTGAGACAAGAAACAACACAACCAAAATTATAATGTTAACTCCTATAGGACCTAATGAGAAGACAACAAGTCTTAGTAAAACATTTGCACGCTCCAATGACCGCACTTCATTTTGGGAATTGACAAAGATATAGGCTGACAAAATAGCGGATGTTGATGCAACATGTGTCATAATTTGAGAGAAAACAACACTCATAAATGAAGGTTTCTTGAAATCAGATGCTAACTTATCCCCTTGTTTTCCTAACTTTTTTCTTTTTGTACCTGTAACTTGAATTCTGATTGCTCTTATATGTGAGATCCAAGAGTCAGCATCCGTTTTGGTGTTTCCAGAGCTCAACCAGTTCAAGTAATGCTTGTAATCAAGAAAGAACTCATTCCAAGAGAACTGATTTGGATTATATAACACTGGACTGATGAACAAAGCGATAACGGTCAACCAAAAGTATAATAAAGAAAAATCCCACATTGCTAAAGATGAATAGATTAACATTGCCATACAGCTAGCAGCAAAATAGAAACTTTCAGATGCAAATCTTGAATATAACAAAGAGAATGGATTTCTCACAGTGGCTAACCCTCTTCCAGTAGCAATATATCTTGCTCCACCAACAGACAAGTCATTGATCAAAGATTGAGCATATACTTTACAAACAAAAACTTCGAACAATGGAGACAACGACAAAAAGTGTTTTCCTAATCTGGTGAATGCTCTCCAGATCCCTCTTTCTGTCAACTCTTGAACACACAAAGGGACAAAAGAGAGAAAGAAAACAGCAAAAATGGACAAAACTGATCTCTCTAACCATCTTATCAATGGAATTAAGTTTGAACAACCAGAAGGCTTTCTTGGATCAGTAATTGGTAAATTTGGGTTATAATCACAGATTATTGACTCATGTACCAATGCACCCAAATTTGTAGAAACGATCAAAAATAACTGAATGGATAAAATAATGAAAACATTGTTCAAATGAAATCCAGGATGAGCATAGTAGAATGACAAAAATCTGTCAAAAGGTAATTGTGTACCTAGGTAAAAATATTCTCTGGACAACATTTGCTCTCCCATACCAGCACCAATTTTCGTATTGAAATTTAAAATTGAACCAAAGCCTAAATCTCTACCTTTTCCACATTGAACATATTCACAATGCTTGATTCTACCACCTCTTAAAATGGCATTAATACCAGCATAAATATCTTCATTCAAATGCAAACCTTTCTGAGCCTTTGAAACTCCACCTCTTGTTGTCATGAAGACAGAATTCAAAAAATCTGGATGGCCATAATGTAATTTGCCTCCAATTCTTGCCAATGTTCTTGCAAATAATGTACCAAAAGTCTGTTCTTTACCTGCTGCAATATCACCTAAAATACCAATGTTTTCAGAAAAAATGTATTCCCTGGTGCCAATAATTGCAACAGGGCTAGGAGATTTATCTTTGGAAGTCATACTTTCAGATGGATACAATTCAGCCTGTTCATCAACGCCGTCTTCAAACTCTGCTAAAAGTGATCTAATCTTCAAACATTCTTCAAGATAATTATCCTGATTGGCATCAATCAATTGAATATACTCTCCTCTCGTAAAAATAAGGGAATGATTTTGATTATCAGATTTACCATCACCAAGAATTGGATTTCCACTTAGTCTGATCTTGTATTTGGGTTTTCTCTTACCATTCTCCAAAATCTGACAACTTCCATCAATCAAAACAGAATAATAAGTTTTTCTACCAGTGTCTGGGTCAATTTCATCTTCCAAGTATGCAATCTGTAACTCTGGATAGGCTCTCAAAATCAACTCTTTATTCTCTTCTTCGTCTTTAGAAAATGTGTTTAATCTTTGCATAGAAACAACCATTTTAAACTTTCTGAGTGCCATAACTGCTGCATTCTCCAATTGTGTTTGTTCATCTGCAACAGAAGTATTTTCAACATCATACATCAACTTTATAGCTCTTGAATAGTTCATGAACCCTGAAATAGTTCTATATAGAGTCTGAGAACGTAGAGATGCCCATATTCTTGTCCGTAAAATGTATTCAGGGGTTGCAGTTTTGAAACCAACACAATAGTAAGGTAAGTTATCAGCTTTATCTTTTGATGACAACGGATCAGCACTGGATTCAGTTTGGCTAGTTTCTGGATCAATCTCATCAGCAAGCATTTTGGTGTCCTTGACAAAATATGACCATTCTAAAGGATGTAATTGTTTTAAATATTCTAACAAAGTTAGATTGGAGTAACCTTCATCCTCTCTAATAATCTCTCTCAATGTTAAAGTTATCTTTTCACTGAAATGGGGAACCAAAACGGTAAAAGTCGGAGTTTGTTCTACCGGGGCAGGATCAGGCATCGGAGTGGACAAAGATTGGGCAAAAAATGTGATTCTTCTTTGGGCCTCTGACTGTGCTTCATAGATCGGGGATTTGAGTATCAGATCTTCCTGAGACATGAAAAAATTTGGTTCTTTTAATATCATTGTCTCACCACCATTGGGACCAGTTTGAACAATCTGCTGATAAATCAATCTCTGAACGTGTTCCAAAGACAACAAATGTTCTCTATACATTCCAATCACAATAGAGTTCCAAACTTGAGAGACAATCAATTGAGATTTCAAGTTATTTCCTGAAGTTGTAGCAATGATCTTGGTAAATATTCTTTTGGGTAATCTTGAAAAGATATTTCTCCAAGGCGTCCAAATTGAGACACCAATATAGAGAGAACGACAGACTGAATGAAATGTGTTGCAAATGATATACCATAAGTATGTATCCAAAAAGAACAACACTAGATCTGTCAAACACATCAAGAACAATAGAATCTTTGGTTGATAACGACAAACAAAACTTCCAAGATAGTGTTCACCAACACATCTAGTCACTCGAATAATACTGAGTTCTCTTATTGGATCTTTCAATGATAAGGTCAAAAAGAAGTATGATTCAGTGAATTTTGCAATAAAGACTGCCATCCATAAACCATATGATGATAATGACTCTTTACCTTGAAGTTTGTGAACAGAGTTGGTGAAATTCATATTTGCAAGGAGGTTTCTCTGTTTCTTAGATTTGAAAGATGAGCCAAATAAAAATGCTAATGGTGTTATGGTGAAATAAATGGTGGTTAAGAATGCAATAATTGATTGAGAGATGGCAATACCCAAACCTAATGAAGAATTTGGGTTTGCAGGTAAGCAACCAAAGATATAAGATGATGGTGCTCCAATGACAAAAAAAAGAGAGCAAAGAAGAATCATTCTCTTCGTTAAGGGCTGAGCGCCCGGCCAGCTTCTTGGAACAAATACCAGCTCTAATATGGTGGAAATAATGTTGATCAGAGTAGAGATACAACCATGTAATGCAATAACTGATAATCTCATTTGAAGTGGTGGTTTATTGTCTAAATGTTGTTGGTAGTGCTTAGTGTAGAGAACAGGGGAGTTCATCATCGTGTAGATCCAAAATGTCGCAATGTGTAAGATCCAAATTCTGTTGAAGTTGATGAAGGCATGAGCCCACGTCCTTCTCTCCTTGTACGTTTTATAGAAAGAATTCGACCATTTGACCTCATTTAAATACAAATAACGTTCATGTGGTGGGAATTGCATCAACTGTTTGCTCGAGTCATTCAACTGGATCTTCTCTAGCCCCTTTCTATACCAAAAAAATTGGTTGATATCATCATATCCAATAATAGAAGAGTGGTCTCTGTGTTTCACGACATAACGACCTTCCACTAGTTCATACACCTGATCTCTATAGTATTCGTATAAAGGTGTGATCACATGATCTAAGAATGGTGGTAACTGAATATCTGGATAATTCTTCTTGGATCTGTCCAAACCGTAGTAATAATCATTACAACATTTGAATATAAAGCAAAGACACTCTGGCATAAATCTAATATTGTTTGCCTCACCCCAACATAAAAGATAAATAGAAAGCTGAATGATTGAATCCTCCGCAGATAAAGACCTCATATTTTCAAACCATCTCTTCTCGGATTCTTCTAACGATATGACACCTGGGGAAAACCCATCGCCACTTTCTTTATTTTTCGCTTGTGTCTTGAGATATGACTTCTTTGGGTTACCATGCTTATTGATGTTTACAAATCCCACAGTGTCATCAATATCTAATTGAGCTCCAAAATACCATTTTTTGAAATTTGAATTTGCCCCACCAATGTAGTCAGCATGTAGGGATTTTAAAGCCTGATTTGGATGCATTCTAGATGCTCTAGAGTCCAAAAGAACTAATAAATAGTCAAACATGTTCTTTGTATTATCCAATTGGAAACCGAAGATTTCAGTCAATTCAATAAAAATTAATTCGATCTCTTGTCTTGTGATAGGTATCTCTTTATCATCCGACCAAGAAGGATATGGATCATGGTAATGATCAAACACATCAAAAATGCCATTAGCTGCAAATCTTCCCCCTTTCACTTCAGAATTGTTTGTTTGTTGAGACGAACCCATTTTCATTCTCTCACTCCAGCGGCCACTTGCAATCTGGGGAGTTTTGAACCCACTGAACAGATTGGCACTCTTACCAGTAAGCGCCGAGTTGAATCCATGCGTGCCATTGTCAGGACCAGCTTTATTTGAGTCAAAATCTGATGTTCCTCATGGAATTGATATCAGATGTTAGGTATGGTGGCCATACTATTAGGCTCTCCTTGAAACTCTGGGGTATCCGTGTACTTGGAAGCCGACGATGACTCTTCAGAGGCGCTGTCCGCAGTGGGAGGATCTAGACGCTCAGGAGATGGGAGAGGCATTGCTTCACTTTTCTGAGAAACGGAGCGAGAAAGAAAGAGAGTAACAATTTTTTGGATCATTTAACACAAATCAAATAACACAAAAGCAAAAGAATTTTATTTACACGTAAAAAATGACAGATATAAAAAAAAAGACAGTGTAAAAAAAAAAAAAAAAAAAAAAAAAAAATTTTTATAAAACAAAAAAAAAAAAAAAAAAAAAAAAAAAAAAAGAAAAAAAAAAAAAAAAAAAAAAAAAAGGATTTTAAGGTCTTAAGACCTTATCTTACTGGTTTCAACACACAGCTTAACTTAGCCATAAAAATTTGTAGACCCTCGATGCAGAGTGTCTCTTCTACTCCGTATCTTCCCAAAAATCTATGGGGGTTGCAGATTATGGTCTGCCCTATGGCCTGGTTACGTACTATATCAGCTGGTCGTGCGCGTAACGCCCATCGGTATACCGGCTAATTACTCAGCAAAATAAACTCTTACTAAAACCCTCACGCGGCTGACTGCCTGTCTGATTAAAACTACTCAAAATGCCTCCAAGACTTAAAAGTGTTCAAGGCTGCAAGGCTCAAGGCTCAAGCTGCAAAACCATTCAGGGTTATTTGTAATTTACCCAATCGAGAAATTGAGACCTGATTACGAGAGATGTCTCAATAGTCGTTTCATAATTTAGCAACTTGTTTCCAATGCCAGAGAGATGAACAAAAAACAGACTGCTCAATTCATAGAAATCACCAATCACGCCACTATTGACCTTATCTAATCTTACACCTTTAGACAGTCAAGTGCTCAAGCAGGCTTTCTTCTTTTTCTTGTCTTTCAGGTCTTGGGTAGGTGGATTTTTTTTTTTCTTCTGCCGGAAATGGATGGAAACTTGTAGAACATTAATAAAATGCATAGTACATATACCAGATATTGGACGGACAGTCTCAGAGATAAAACCCACCTCGATCGCCACAACAAACTCCAATTGGGTACATCCACAACTGTCAACACACCCAGTAGCACTAGCCGGACATCCACCCCAGCAATCACTTCCAGCTGGCCCCTCCGAGACCCCCCCTTTAGTGACAGATTCTGACTCTCAAAAAACTATTGTATGTTTTTTTTTATAGTATGACACATTGATACTTCCGCAATTTCCTGGGAGCCCTAGGCGGGTGCGGAAGGGTCCTCCCGCTAAACTCCAGAAGGACGCACCGCCCGGAGTTCAGAAAACGGGCCGTGTAATGCCGAGTCTTGGTCGCTGGCCCTCTAATGCCAGAATGCAGGCTGCTGCATGCAAGCACTTAACAAAAAAAAACGTATGTGACATACTCTTTCCCAACCCAATTCCTATATAAACCGCAACTTCCGGCCCATCTCTTACTTCCAGCAACTTATAAAGCGTCCCGGTGGAGTTCATCAACAAGTTACTGCACACACTCAATTGACCTGACACCTTCCATTCTACACACATTCTTCGATTTGCTCATCTTTCCAGAGTCTCATCGTACATATTTCCCACTCTTTCTTTGTTGTTTGTCATAAAAAGGCCCCAAGATTTGCTTCTGTTTCCTTTAAACATTCTCACAAAGCTCATACTCATACCACCGACGTTTAAATTATCTTGAAATGATGTTATCCTTTAAGAAAGCCCTCTTATTGGCTTTGTTTTCTATTACTGTTTCTTCCATGGAGATGAACCACTCTGACAAACACCATAGTGAAGAAGACAGTTCAATCTCTCAAAACACAACGGAAATTGTTCCTGTTCCACACGAAGTGATGCACATGCACGGTTTACCTATCCTTGAAACCAAATTGACCGCGGCAGAGCGCCTTTACTGGGAGCAGTACAACACTACAACTTATTTTACAATTGATTCGCCTAAAAAATCATTTCTATGGTATCATTGCTTTTCTTTGATTTTCTGTGTGATTTTCCTCTATCCTATCTCAATGATGTTGGACTCAGCAAAGTCTAGATGGTATATTCCATCTTTGACCGCTTATAATGTCGTTTTAATCTTTTCTTTGATATCCTTAAAAGTGTTCAGTTCAGCAACTCCAGATCTTTACCCAAATAACGCTTATGGTAAAATGTCTTGGATCTTATTGTTTGCTACAATTGTTCAATATGCTGTTGCTGTCTTGTACTCTGCTACAAGATGGGTTTCTAATGGTTGGTTGTCTCAAGATGAAAGTTCAAACCAGCCATTTATTCCATTAGAAGATCTGGACATTGAAAGAAGCGCCGATGCATCTGACACTCCTTCTCATAGCACATTAATCGACTCTGATCAATCATCTGCTGGTGCTGAAATTGACAGGGAAGATTCTCCAGAAACCATTTATAACAGAGATTCTTTCGAACTTGGTGATGAAGAGCTTCTTCCAAATTCCAATGGATCATTTTACAAACCATCATTAGGAAAATATTCATCATCAAAGAGAGATTATTTGCTGGCCAGATTGTTTCAAAATCCAACCGTTTTGAAATACGCTGAAAAATTCCACACATTGATCACCGTTATTTTCACTTGTTTGAAAATAATGATGTTTGGATATTTACTAGTTTATTTTGCCACTGGTGTTAGTGTTGGTAATTTATTGGGTCAAGGTAAAAAAGTTTTTAACCTTCTTGCTCATTTCATCAAAGGTGGTGTCTTTGTTACACTTGGTTTTGTTTCATTAGCAAGATACTGTGGTTGTCTCTCCAAATATGGTTTAGCTTGGAACAAGGCTGTTGTTTTAAATAATCAAATCGATACATCTTCAATTTGGTATAAGATTAAACCACATGGATCAATCACTATGGAAGGATATGAAAGTTTCTTGATTTTCTTTTATGGTTGTACCAATGTTTTCATGGAACATTTAGCATCACCAGGAGGTGCATGGGATGCCAAAGATTTACAACATGTTTCAATTGCTTTCATGTATTTCGGTTCAGGTTTATGTGGGTTGATTGCTGAATATATCTTATCAGAATGGAGACTTAACCAATTTTTAAGAAATACCAAGATTCATGCAGATGCAATTCATTCTGGTACTCCAGGTTATTCACCAAATCCATTCCCTGTCTTCACTATTTTCTGGACAGGTATCTTGATGTCTCAACATAAACAATCTTCAGAAACTTCTACTTTAATCCACATGCAATGGGGTTATTTGTTAGCATATGGTTCTTTCTTTAGATTATTAACCTTCATCTTATTAATGTTGGTTCCAAACAAGAATCTGGCTCCAGCTAGACCATTCACTGAATTGATCACCAGTTTCTGTTTGATCTGTGGTGGTTTAATTTTCATGCAAAGTAATGATCAAACCGTTCAGGCCTTAGAATACAGAGGTTTGACAAGTATGTTCACTTTGAATGTCAATGTTGGATGTGTTGCCTTAATCATGGCTTGGGAAATGTTATTATTGATTTGGAAAAATAGATTGCAATCCTCAAAACAGGTTTAAATCAACAAACTACTTTCAACAAGTCATTGCTTTTCCCTTTTTAATGCTTTACACGAGTTTATGTTTCACTTTTTTATCATTATTCATTTATATCTCACAAAACAAAAAGACATCAATTTTAGCTAACACTAGTTCATCTCAAAAGTTACCAAGGACACATGATCAGAATTGCATTAATCCTCACCAGAATATTAATCATCTCTTCTGTTATAGAATTCCTGTTTTTCTTGGAGATTCTCTCATCATGAGCTTGTTGTTTTTTGGTTTAATATTGTCAGCTTGTCTTCATACATTCATACAAATCAGTCTTATGGACTTAAAAATAATATTTAATCTCTTTAATAGATCATATTATCGAATGATCAACCGTCTATATTGTATAAAATAGTTTGTCCCTCAATATTAGAAGTTAATTTATACAAAATATGTATTATAAGATATTGTCGCAAAAAATATAGTCCTCTAGCACAACTTCTGATGGTATGTTCAGGGATTCGGCCAAATGATTCCAAGTCTTCATCTCATCACAAATCTTTGAAAGACGTGCAACGGGACTTCCGACCTCCAACTTCCTTCATTGCATAAAAAAAAAGTCAGAAAATCAGGGCTTTCAAAGGCAGAGAAGTTGGCTCGAGGAGACCTTAAAGCTTTGAGATCCAGTTGAATCTAACTAATGTCAATTTCGATAAATAACACCCTTTTTTATGTTGTGCTAACTCCGTCTATTTATGTAAATTTCCGCTATTGATATACTTAACTACTTGATATTGACATCTTCTTGCTGCTTGATGAAGATCACGCTCTTGTTGATCCATAACAAGTTCAGCTCAGCAGCTCAAGTTTTCTTATGATGGTAGATCAATCAATCATATAAACTCGAGATAGTTATTGATTCGCCCGAATGTTTCTAGAATGGAGATGACTAGGTCAATGATTGATCAATAATCAATGATTTTATTGAGTATTGGGATCGGCCGATCTTTACACAGGCTCATTTTGTACACTTTACACGTTTCTAATGTATGAACATTGAGCCTAGCTCATTCTAACAGATCGACGGTTGTGAGCCATGGGTTGTCATTCGAGACAAATGCAGAAATTTTCAAAAATTCGTGCTGTCATGGCGTTTTAGTGGGATTGTTAACTTTATTGAAATTAAGTTTCCTTGTTTCATATTCGGATTGAAAGTGTCCTGGTTCGATTCTGGCGGAAGGTAAAAATTCTCCTATGGGTAGCCTAGGTTGAATTTTGCTGGTAAAGTAAACTGCACCGCTGAAGGGGAGCAATCCAGCACAGCACAGTTTACCGTTAGAAGGCGGTTGGGATTACACTTCTTCGAGGAATGAGTGGCTTAGATTGGTTTCTGAGACCATATTTTTTTTATGTCAGTTGGTTTTTTTTTTTTTTTTTTTTTGATCTCTTCTCTTGAAATTATTACCAGCAGTGTGTAAATACAAGGATGAACGTTTACAATACGACTGCCTCTAGGGACAGAAATGCGCCTGCTCCCGATGAGTCTCTCGCCAAGAGGAAACACGCACCTCCTATTGTTCCGATGGTGCAGAGGGGTGATAACTTGGATATACCAGATTCCGAATTATTGGCTACACTTCATTATTACATAGCTATGACATATCCTGAGAAAGTTGGCATATTCGATGAATCTGCATTGTTGACCATGGGTAAACTGGTAGAGAAATGGGTGGAGGATGCCATCACTGATAATGAGTATAAGGACTATGTTCAAAAAGCAGAAAAATCTGATGAGCTTTCACCAAAGAAGGGAAAGAAGTCGAAAATAAAGAAGGAAAAAAGAGAATCTACCCCTGATAGTCTCGACTCCAGCGAGAACGACTGATTGAAATACGATTGGAATACTTTTTCATTGAAATTATTGGACGATAGCATGGTTCACGAACACAAACTCAATAGTTGATCTCACTTCCATCATATGTTAAAAATTTACCAGAGTCATTAGGTTTCAAATCAGCAATGACCTTCAATTCTTTCTTAACAGCTTCTTGAACACTAAGCGAATGTTCAATAAAGTATTCAATGAACCGTGTATCTGCTTTAAATCCTTCTTTTTGAACATTTTGACCCTTCTTGGAAGTTGAAACACATCCAGGATGATAATTAACAACAGTGAATCCTTCGTGTCTCAATTCATAACTTAATTGAACACCAAGAGAATTTAAAGCTGCTTTAGATAAACTATATGGAGCACATGGATAACCTTCAGCAATAAAATTTGGATAATCACCAATTGACCCCAGCACACTTGACACCAAGACAACCTTCCTGGTTTTTTTCTTTAATAAGTATGGTTTCAACAATTTGAACAATTCTACTGGTCCGATTGCATTGATCTTCAAGAATTTGTAATACTCTTCCGGTGATGAGTTCAAAACATTGGTTTTGGCAGTATTAATGGCAGCATTTGAAATGAATACATCAATGGCGACATTTAGATGTTCAAGTTCTTTAGCCAATGATAGATATGTATCTGTATCATCGTAGTCCAATCTCAGTATTGTTAACCTTGGATCTTTGGTTATTTTGAGCTCGGAATCATCTCTGTTGACTGCTCGAACTGTCCCAATCACCCTGTTGGTGGGATCACTCTCAAGAAGTTGTGTCACTAGCTCACGGCCAAGGCCTCTGTTTACACCAGTGATGAAGTATGTGGTTGACTCTTTCTTTTCTGACATTTCTTAACGATATCGTATATGATTGAGGCAAAACGTGAGAAAAAATTGTGGGTTCACTTTGGGCACTTTGAAATTGAACAGCTGATTGAGTTATGGGTTAGTGATAGTCTTTACTTTTGAATAATGTGTAACAAACAAACAGGAAGTTTGCTATTACACCAAGATAAATTATCTGAATTTGTGCTTATTTTTATTATCTACCCCACCACTATTCATTTCTTATAAAATTCTAGGATTTAGACACACTCTTCTTGTTGCTATACCCCAGAATTGAGGGATCGGATTTAAACACAATCAGTTTCATTGTTTAGAGGGTTGCTGTCTAGATTCATCCTTAATTTCTCCTAGTCTTGGTAGATTTCAATTGCCCTTGGATCGTATCCAACATCACATAGTAGACTAGAGACTTATAGTCCCTCAACAACCACTTAACCATCATCTTGATTGACAGCACCCTTGTTCTTTGTTCCTACAACTACCGGGGTCCTTAGCCCCCGTAATATTACCTAACGATTCGCGATTTCGGATTTCGGCAGTTCTTGTGAATGTCAGTCAATAAACGAGAGGTACACAGATTGTAAGATATATACAAAGGTGAAAGAAGAAAGAGCCATGGCATCATTCAAGTTCAACACCAAACCGGTGTCCATCCAGGATCTACCACTGGACAAAGCGCAGTTGATCAAAGATACAAACGAACTGATGGATGGGATCGTCAATGATTGGAAAAAGAACAAGACATACAACTACAAATTGAAGAACGGGACCAAAGAGTCAGTCACCACATATGGTAAAACCATTGATGGTGAATACTGGCTTGCCCGTGTTAGTGAACACAGTAACCATGCACATGCTGATTTCTTGAAATATCTTGTCGGTAAAGCTGATGAAGATGGAAATGTTGTTGATCTTTATAACCACTCCACACACGAACCTGAATACATTGCTGTACTGGACCAGTGGGAAAAAGTTGCACTAGAATCATACGATGGGTTTAAACAGGTTGAAGATGTGGAGTCATTGTCTAAAAATTGGGTTTCCCTGCGTGCACTCTATGAATTGGGTGCCCCACTCACCACGAGAGAATTCACACAATTTTTATTTGCTGCCATTGATGGGCCAAGTGGCTGGATCGTGCAAGTCGTGGCCGATGCACCAGAGACTACAAGCGGTCACGTGAGGGGTGTTTACGTGAGCGTGGAGCGGGTGCGCGTGTTAGCTGATGGGCGCACTGAGTGGGTGATGGCGACGTCCAGCGACAGTGGGGGGAACGTGCCTAAGTGGGTGCAGAACGCGATGATTTCCAAAGCGGTGAGCTCAGATGTTCCGGCGTTTCTCAACTGGCTGAATGCAAACTCCGATGGTTGAGTGATTTAAGGACCGTTTTGATGATTTGAATTTGTTGGAGTAAAAAAAAATGTGTCACTTTCAATTGCCAACTCCGAGACTGTTTTAGTGGAGACAATTGAAATATTTTTCAAGTAAGGAGAGGTATAAATACTTGACTTTTTTTACACTGATTGCATTATCCTCTTCTATCTGTAGAATCTATCATGTTGACTTTCGCCAGAACCTCGTTGAGAACTTCACAACCTCTTTTACGCAGAACATTAGCTTCTGCACCTGCAATTCCTTCCACTCAGAAAGCTGTCATCTTTTACGAAAGCAATGGCCCGCTAGAGTACAAGGATATTCCTGTTCCTAAGCCAAAACCAAATGAAATCCTAGTCAATGTCAAATACTCTGGTGTTTGTCACACTGATTTACACGCCTGGAAAGGTGATTGGCCATTACCAGTCAAATTACCATTAGTTGGTGGTCACGAAGGTGCTGGTATCGTTGTTGCCAAAGGTTCGGAAGTTAAGAATTTCGAAATTGGTGACTATGCAGGTATCAAATGGTTGAATGGTTCTTGTCAATCTTGTGAATTCTGTGAGAATGCATATGAATCTAATTGTCCACATGCTGATTTATCAGGTTATACCCATGATGGTTCTTTCCAACAATATGCTACTGCTGATGCGGTTCAAGCTGCTAAGATCCCTCAAGGAACTGATTTGGCTGGTGTTTCACCAATCTTGTGTGCAGGTATCACTGTCTACAAAGCATTAAAGAATGCCAATTTGCTGGCTGGTGAGTGGGTTGCCATTTCTGGTGCCGGTGGTGGTTTAGGTTCTCTTGCCGTTCAATACGCCAAAGCCATGGGTTACAGAGTCATTGGTATTGATGCAGGTGACAAGGCAGATTTGGTTAAATCATTAGGTGCTGAAGCATTTGTTGATTTCAAAACCACACCAAATTTGATTGAAGAAATTCAAGAAAAGACAAATGGTGGTCCAAAAGGTGTTATTAATGTTTCCGTTTCCGATAAGGCAATTACTCAATCCACTCAATTTGTTAAATCTACTGGTACCGTTGTCTTGGTTGGTTTACCACCAAATTCTGTTGTTCATTCTGATGTTTTCAACCATGTTATTAAATCTATTAAGATTGTCGGTTCTTATGTTGGTAACAGAGCTGATACTAGAGAAGCTATTGAATTCTTTACTACAGGTAAAGTTAAATCTCCAATTAAAATTGTTGGTTTATCTGAATTATCCAAAGTTTATGATTTGATGGAAGAAGGTAAGATTTTAGGAAGATATGTTGTTGATACCAGTAAATGATTGATTTATTTATGAGTTTGATACTCAATTATGGTGACATAACTTCTGTTTGCTTATTCTATTAAAATAAGATATTTATTTACACATGAGATTGCTGTAGTCAAACCCTCATTACAACACCAATATCAATAACTAGGCACGTCTTCAAAAACAACGAAATCTACAAAGATAGTCAAAAAAGCTGTAGAATTAATTAAGTAAATTAAATAAGATATAGGCAAGAAGAAAGATAATTAAAACTCAAACGATTGAAGCCAAAAAAAAAAAAAAAAAGAAAAAATTAAGGGAACTCATAATAAAATTCATGTCTAGTAAGTTAAGTGGTGTAAATTATAACGCAAACCAAATAAGATATTTCCAAGTGTAAGTGATAGACCTCAACAATAATGTAGATCAGGTTGAAATTCAATTGAACGATCGTGCTTTGGTGTAAATCAACAATTTCTAAGTTGCACCAACAAAAAAAAATTAAATCACAACTTTCTGCTAAAATCAAAATGACCGCCATCTAAATTAAAAAAAAAACAAATGCCACATCAACACTTATAACACAACTCTAAAGAACACAATCATCACCACATTATTCAAACATCAAACTTTAGCCAATCTAAATCAGTACCAGACATCAACGCATCCTCCATCATCAAATCATTATCCACGGCATTCTCCCTAGCATGATCATGCGTCATTATCAAATCATTAAACCCATCATCCACCTTGGCTAAACTGTTTGGATTGATCGTGTGTGGACTATGTGCCTGTGTTGGGGTGTTCATGTACTCTTGTGGTGAATATGACGATGATGACGATGCGTCAAACCCTTTATACTGAGAGAATGAAGTTGAAGAACTTATGAATTTGTTGGAGTTACTTCTAGAGATTTGCTGTTGTTGCTGCTGTTGTTGTTGTTTTTGGTATTGTTGTTGAAAGTTTTGTGGGACACGTTTCTGAGTGAATGAGGCAGCTAGATTATTAGAACTATGATTCAATGGGAGTGAACCTGCAAGGATGGTTACATTTGAAGTCGGCGTGCTTGATGCTGAAGTACTGTTGACATTCATGTAATTAGAAACAAATGAAGGTGAGATTGGTGATGGCATGGTGATTGGACTTGGTGTGTTGATGTTATTAGTTTCCCCAGATGGTAAACTTCCTTGATTATATTGAAAATTCTGTGGTGATAATCCAGAAATTTGATCATATGGAGAATTAATGTTCTTCTTACTCAACCTTCTAACCGGTGCAGGTGCAGCACTTGTTGGAATTGAACTTGAAGGTTTTGGTAATATCAGGACATTTCTTTGACGATTATTGGCTGAATTGTTTGAAGAGCTTAACAAATTCAAATTCACTGATGAATTAGCTGGTGAAATGTCATGTGGTGAAAATGGAGAGTTGGTGTTGGAAACAGGTGTATACATGTTGATACCACCTTTATCTAATCCAGCCATGATTTTCTTATCATTGTTTGTTGAGACTGATGATCTTCTTGAATTTCTTTTCTTAATGACATCAGTCTTCAAGGATAATGGTCTCATTGTTCCATGTAGTTTCTGGAATAATCCACAAGCGTTACATAGGGTGTTACCTGATGGATCTCTTCTCCATAGTGGGGTCTTTTGTGTATGACAGTTAAAACATTCGGTGTTTGAATTGATTGAATTAGCAGGAAGTTTCTTCTTTGTGAATGATGAGCCAGAAGTTGATAACAATGAACTTGATGAGTTATTTCTAGAAATTTGATTAGGTCTTGAAATGTCTCTTGGTTGAATAGTTGCATTGTTATTGTTATTCAAAGAGGACGATAAATGTTGACTCGTATGGGTGGTTGGTAATGATTGTGAAATCGAGAACGGCTTCTGTTGCTGTTGTTGTGGTTTGGAAGTTGGAATGATCTTTTTGAAATTATCAAATTTGATGGTTTTCTCATTCATGTTTAATTGGATGTTATTGTTTGAGTCATCGATACTAAATCCCCAATTCAAATCCATTGGATTGACACCAGAGGAGATATCAACGTTGTTCTGAACACCATGACCATCACCATTGAACGAAGAGTTGTTTGCCGTGGTAGCATTACCATTAGTGGCAGTGTTAGCAGTGGTACCATTATTGTTAAACTTCTCTTTAATCAACCCTTTAGTCAAATTGGAAGGGGTTGCAGACTTGGATTTAGTTTCACCCAACAACTCTTGCAATTCATGATTTGACATTATATCAGTATTTGGACTCGATTCAACACTAATCTTATTGAAATCATTAGGACTAAACGTATTAGACTCTAAAGTTGACATCGATGCAACACTGTTATGATTAATACCTTCATCAACTATATTGAAACCCTGTTGAACATTCTTACATTCTTCCCTTAGGTTTCTGTTTTCAATTCTTGGTTGTAAAGCCAATATCTTCTTAGCAGAGGCATAAACGTCCCAGATAGAAGGATTGTTAGACAGTGATTGACGTTGGGTGGTGGACCCACCAGAGTGGACCCCGGTGCCTTGTGGAGCTGTAGGAGATCCCATGGGATGTAAAGGGGTCTATGTATGTGCTGTGTGTGACTTTGGGAGTGACTTGAGCTTAAACCTTGTGTTTCAACAGTCTCTTAATTTTCTTCGTCGTCACTTTGGGGGAGTTAGCTTTGACTTGAGCAAAAATATGGGAGCGGACAGTTGAAGTGGGGCTAGTGTGTGTCTCAAGTATGTGCGAGAGTGTTCGCTTGTTTGGTAGCGTATTTATTCGGTGCAAAAAGTGGTTGCTTGATGTTTAAGCGTAGATGGGTGTGTTTCGAAAGTGGGTATTAATTGTTATTTGGTTGTTAATTTTTATTGTTTGACTTCTCAATTTTTTTTTTCCAGGACATTTTTATTTTTTGGAGGTTTTTTTTTTTTCTTTTTATTAGAGTACCCTTGAAAAGCGGAATTACTACTACAAGTAACAGTGTATTCTGATAAACTAGTAACTACTCATCTATATAATGTAACCCACTTTACAACGCCTATTATTGCCTATTGTCTCTCTGTCTCCGCAACGTTTTGTACTTTGCGCCTTCTGCCGACTTCAGCCGTAAATTTTACTCGATCGACTCATACCTGCACGAATTCCGGAGACCGGGACCCTCGGATGTGTTTAAATGCGCTTTACCGTTTTACCGTTAAGTCGGCTATTAGGCGTTTAACCGATTTACATGCTGTTAATATTAAAAGACATAAGATTCAAAGCATGGCACTATACACCATTTCATAATTCATTGAGAGTGGGTGCCAGTGTCTCCAGCGACTCACTCCAAAATAAACAGACAAAACAACAAACAACAAACAAACACAACAAGAATAAAAAAAAAATATGAATAAAATAGTGTCTTGACTCTCTGTCAAACAGGCAAAAAAGGAAAGGATAAGACAAACCAGTAATAAAAAGGATGACAAAACCAAGTATAAACATGTAAAAAGAATGAAAAGACAGCACTAAACTGAGGAATTATGGACAAGTTTCTTATTTGGTTTCAAAAGTTCAAAACTACATAACAAGCCATTATCAACACTCATAACAGCACCCCAATTGTTAAACTCTCCACAATAATTAGGTGCTGAAAAAACGGTGACCAATTTCTTCTTAGCGAAAAATTCATAACCATCTTCAACAACCATATGACCTCTAATGATTAAATCGAAATTGAATTGCTTATTGAAACTTTCAACAACTTTCTTACCAAAACAATATGAGACTCCACGATCACTTTCCGACCATTCCGTGACTGAACCATCAGGGTCAGACCATAATAAATCTGCTAATAACCCACTATCTGGAATATCAGTTGGTCTATGGATATTTTCAATTTGTTTCATACTTTTCAAGTTTGGTGATAATCCACCATGAACACAGAAAATCTTTTCATTAATAACTGCTGCAATTGGTAAAGTGTTAAAAACATCAACAAATAATTTCCAAGATTTAACATTGATTCTTCTTTTACATTCATCATAAAAACCATAAATTTTGGAAACGTTGGAAGACTCATGATTACCTCTCAACATAAAGAAATTATCAGGATATTTAATCTTGAAACAAAATAACAATAATATAGTTTCCAAAGATTGTTTACCACGATCAACATAATCTCCTAAAAATAAATAATTTGAATGAGGTGGGAATCCCGACAATTTTAAAATTCTAATCAAATCATTGAACTGTCCATGAATATCACCAACAACTTTAACAGGTGCTTGTAACTTAAGTAATGTTGGTTGATTTAAAAAAATCTCACGGACTTTTGAACAAATGATTGAAATTTCCTTAGTTGAAATATGAAAATCCGAAGATGATGAAGAAAGGATATGTGAATTAATTGGTGAATTTTTCCCAAATAAGATCGGTGATGAAGAGGCGCTTCCTGACAATAATCTATCAATAACAGAATCTAGATCGAAAGATGTTGAAGAAGATTGCCTTCTTTTCTTTGGTTTCGATGGTGTATGATTATTACTAATACTAACTTTCTTCTTGAATTCTTCTTCAAGAATAGGGGGTAAATTATTGATTGGAGGTGAAATGCTCAAGGATGAATTTGAAGATGAGTTCATTGTAAACAGATCACTAAATGAACTGGAAACCTCGGTGTCAATATTTCCATTAACAGTGGTATTATTGACAACAGCCACGGGTCTTCCTTGACCATGAACGATCGGATTTGGACTTGAACCTAATGATAATTTATGTTTGCTGTTCAATGGGGAACCACTGATATCAGTATCATCCATCTGGAAAGTAGTGTCTTCCGCCAAATGTGAAGTTGATTCGTCATTATCAACCGATTCGCCATAATATGTAAAATGTTGTCTTTCATTCTTAACAACTGGTTCTATTCTTTCTTGGATCTTCTTATCCTTATAATTCGAAGTGAAACCCTTGGACGGGTGCGCGGTGGTGGTGGGTAATAAAGAGGAGGGCGTATTGTTGACCCCTCCATGACGTTGACTATTAATTGAGATAGGAAACTTCCTATCATCTGGCTCAGGCTCAGCAGGAGCGACAAGGGTGGCACCAGTGCCGGAATTTAGACTGTTAGAGGCGTGGGAAGTGGGGCTGGCATTGGAACTATTCTTAGACGGGCTGTTTCCCATAACTTGGCTGTGCTTAAAGTGTTTCTAAAGGTGAAAAAAGGGGGTTTATTGGTGTGGCAAAACGGAAAAGGGGAGTGTTTTTTTTTGTGGATTTTAGTGAAGGAAGAGAAAAAAAAAAAATGCGAATATCGGGAATTGGTTGGTGTCTGGATGTTGTTGGGTGATTGTGTCACGTGACTAACATGAGAAGACATGAAGATGTATTATTACGAGGGTGCAAAGGTCGGAATTGAGTTCTCTTTCTTGTTTATGCCACAAAAGACAAAAAAAAAATTGAAAAGAAGAAGAAGAGTAGTTATCTCTCTTTTAATTCAAGTAATTGAACCCTTGAGCAATGTCCCTCGCAGAGTTCGACGAGATCGACTTCAGTCACACTACCACCAGATTAGATGCCCCATCCGCATACCTTCTCGGGAAAGCCAGAAGAAATCCTCATGGTATCAATGACTTGAGAGATTCATATCATAATGCAACTATTTATGTCGGTAACTTGTCTTTTTACACCACTGAAGAACAAATATATGAACTTTTCTCTAAAGTTGGACTCATCAATGAGATAATTATGGGTTTGGATAGATATAATTACACACCTTGTGGATTTTGTTTTATTCGTTATCATAACGTTAGAGATTCAATTGATGCAGTTAAATTCTTGAATGGGACCAAATTAGACGATAGAATCTTGTCTATTGATTTAGATCCGGGTTTTAGGGAAGGTAGACAATTTGGTAGAGGTGTCTATGGTGGTCAAGTACGTGATGAGATGAGATTCGAATATGATGGTGCTAGAGGTGGATATGGTAAAAGAGCCCAGGAACAACAACAAAGAATTTCGCAATCACAACAATTGGGTGCAGAACCATTGGGAGAAGAAGGTGAGTTTACTGATACGAATACCAGATTTGGTGCAAGAAGAGTCAATAAAGAAGTTGAAGAAGCACCTGTTGCTGATCAACCTGAGGAAAAAGTTAAAGATACAGAAATGGTGGATGCTGTAGAACCAGGTAAAGAGAATGTTGAATGATGGTAATGAAAAAAAAAATAAGTTTATTTTATATACGCTAATGATAATTCTTAATTTTAGACTACAACTGACAATAAATTATTAAACTTTTTCTTTTTTTCCTTGTCTCTATAAAAACAAAATAATACATGGACAAAAACACCAAATAACTTCAAATACAAATCATTTCGACATAACTAAAGGACATCTAATGACTTTTATATTCTGTCGATCAATCTCTTCTTTTTGATAGGTTGACCATTATTACCACTCAATTTTGAAAATATTCTTCTTCTTCTCTTATTAATAAACCAGTTACTTAATTGAACGTTACTTAAACCTGTTCTTTCCAATAATAATCTCTTTTGAGAATGACTAGGATATGGATTATCTAAATTGTTAAGAATCCAATCGTTTAAAATCTCAATAGTTTCACGTGGCAAATTGGTTCTTTTCTTACCACCAAAATTAGAAGAGTCCAGCGAGACTAATGAAGGTGTAGTCGAACCGCTCTTTAACGACGAGTCCATGGAGTCATATGATGATGTTCTTGACAAAGTGTCCTGCTGCTGCTGTTGTGCAGTCTTTGGAGTCAGTTGAACTTGTCTTGAAGAGGTTGAATTATAAATTGGGAATGAATCTGAACGTTTGGCAAACGGTTGTAATACATTGCCGGTTCCATCATCAGAATGTGAGGTGACGTCAGTAGTGGTGCCTAGAGACTGGGTAGAATGAGTTTGAACTGGAGTTGGGAGGTTGGTGTCTGAAGAAGCATATGCGGTATATTGAGGTTGGTGAAATGAAGGAGTTGAATGTCTTGTTGGATCAGGGGTTTGGATCCCATCTGATTGTGTGCCGCTGTGTTGTTGTGGTTGGGTGAGCTCTAGCAGCAGCTGTGAGTCGCTTAGTTTCTGTTGTGTTTGGTAATGTTCGATCTTCTCCAAGACAATGTTGATGGAAGGAAGTGAGATTTTCGAGTCTGCTGTGGATTCAGAGTCGTCGATTTGGTCGATAGGGCCCTGCGGGTCCTTGGAGACCTCGGACTTGGACGCTATTCCGGTAGACATCGCTGTGTATTTCCTCTTTGATTTATGTCGTTGTTTATATTGTTGTGTTGTTTGATTGGACACTCGACGAAAATGCAGATCTTGGACAGAATGAAAGCCAGTTTCAAAGACAAACCAGGAATCGGGAGGAGAGACTTGTGAGAGTGAACGGGGGGATGAATGGCGGCTGATACCGGCAGTGTTTGGGAAAAGTGTAAAAGCAGAAACAGAGAGCAGTCCCTCTTATTTGGCCGTTTGCAATGGGGATGAAAGAAGGAAAAAAAAGGGAAAAAAAAAACAAGGAAAAAATTGTGTCAGAAAAAAATTGTGTCGAAAAAGATTTTCTTTTTTTTCATTTGTGTCGGTGGGAAATCGACGCGATTAGAGACGAATATTGGGGATTTCACTATATAAAGGTACATGTATAGACTAACTCATGACATTTTATTACTCCAAAAAGTCACAGCTCCCGTTAGACACCAATTAACCCCTACATAACCCCCTACAACCCCCTTTAAAACCGACAACTCTCCCCCAAATTGTGTCAAAGTGCGATTTTCAGCCAATCAAAATCCGACAATTTCGCGGTGGAAACTTCCTAAAACGGCCAAAATTTCAAGAGGCGAAATTTGACACTTTTTTTTTTTTTCTCTGTTTCGATTTGGGGCAGAAGAAATTTTGGTGTCAAAAGGGTAAAAAATAGTGAAGAAAAGAAGAAAAAATGGACTCAGAGTCGGAGTCTGTGCGGGAACAAGTGAGGAGGAAGTGGGCACAGCGGCGGTTTGAGAGTGCTCCTGCTGTTGAAGAAGTGGCTACTGCAAAGAGGGAGGTCCTGTCACTGTTGTCAGAGGATGAGGACGATCTGGTAGAGATCCAGCCAGTCAGGAAGATCCAGAAGAGAGAAGTTGTTGAGCAACCGTCAATTCCAATACCCAGTGAGCCTATTTATACTGCTCCATTCCGGCCATTGCACAATCCTGCCTACGATTCCCCAAAACTGTCCAACTCGATAACAATCAAAGAACTACTTGGAGATCCAACATTATCCAAGACTTATCTCTTCAGTTTCAACTATTCATTACCCTTAATTTTAAACAACATCAATTCCAAAAAGACGTTGATCACAATTCTATTTCAAAAGGGAACTATCATCGACTCACCCAAGAGATCAGAATACAATTTAAATTTTTTGGAAATACCCGTTAAACCATTCAGTTCACATCATCCTAAACTGTTTATAAATTTTTACAATGATAACCAAAACGTGAAACTATACATGATTTCAGCAAACTTAACACCCGACGAGTTTGCAATGAATAATCAAATGAGTTGGGAATCACCGATGTTGAAACTTAAGCATGATTCGATTTCAACCCCATTCAAGGAGAATTTAATAAGTTGGATTCAAAGTTACGACAAGGCACAATTAAACTCTACCCTGGTCAAAGAATTACAAAAATTCGATTTCACCCCAATCATTGGTGATTTCATTGCATCATCTGCTGGTACGTATAACAGTTTCGGATATCTATCATTGCGAGAAGCATTATTGCGAAGAAAATTATTTCCACCACCAGATCAAACCTGCAAAGCCCAACTTCTTGCCCAATCATCATCAGTTGGTGCTCCTTACTCAGTCGCCAAAGGTTCCGAACCCGCAAACATCTTCACTCATATACTGTTTCCCTTATGCCTTGGTGAACCGTTCCCACTCAAGCATGGCCAACAATCCGTGAAGATCTTGGAAAGGGATACAAACACCGATCTGTACCTAATATACCCCACAGTGAAAGGGATAAGGGACTCCCATTTTGGTAATGATTCGGGTGGATGGTCAATGTATAACTCGAGTTCTAAAAACGGTAAACTTCAGCATGAACAGTTGATAAGTCCGATTCTTCATAAGAGTTATTCTAATCAAAGGAAGACCAATCCAAGTCATACCAAATATCTGATCTATTCTAAAGATGAATTCAAAACGATTGAATGGATCTTATTCACGAGTGCAAACTTGTCAAAGACGGCATGGGGTAGCACACCAAAGAAGAACTCAAGAAATATAGATATTGGGAATTATGAAACAGGTATTTTGATATCGAGAAACCATTACCCAAAGAAAGACGATGTTAGACTCGTTCCTACTACCATTGGCGGGAAGAAACTGTTGAAAGCCAATGAGATCCCGATTGAATTGCCCTTTGAACTGCCGCCAGAGAAGTATTCTGCCTCTGACCAGGCCTGGAACATCTTCGATAAATAGATATCTATGGACTCTATTGTACTATTTACACTCTTTCACTGTTTAATTGTTTAATTGTTTAATTGTTTAATTGTTCAATTATTTTCTCCACTTGTGGAAAATTCACTCGGATTTTTACGGAGTTAGAATTGTAAATCCCGGTTCCACCCGAATCGCTATTTTCGCGAAAAGTCTTTCGATTTTTTACGCAAAGCGGAAATCAAAAACAAAAAAAAAAAGAAGAAAATTGAAATTCTTCTTTGTGGGAAAAGGGAAGCAACTTGATAAATAGACAACAATCGGGCTTTATTTCTAACATCATAACAGGACATTGCTAACAGTTGTCATCAATATCACCCGCTCAAAACCATGTCGTGTGATATAAGCTGGGGTTCCGTCGAAAACTTCCAGTTCCAACAATGGACCAAAGAACTACTATATGATTCATTAAATTCAGGCAAACGTCCACATATCTTGTCATCAGAGATCAAGATCAAAGACCTTGAATTTGGCGCAAGTCCACCACAGATTGAGATCTTGGAGATTGGTGATTTGGCTAGTGATAAATTCAGAGGGATATTCAAGTTAAAATATGATGGCGATGCACAAATAACGTTAAGTACGTCAATTCAAGCCAATTTATTAAACATTTATGAAAAAGCAACACAGGAAATGGGAGGCGAGTTTGCAATGCCTAAGTTTCAACTTAGTTCACAACCTTTTTCAATGCCGTTGTTTGTTAGTTTGTCAAATATTAGACTTTCCGGGATTATTATCGTGGTTTTTTCCAAGACTAAAGGTTTGACATTGGTTTTCAAAAATGATCCATTAGAAAGTATCAAAGTTAGTTCAAGTTTTGATAATGTTCGAGTCATTGAAAAATTCTTACAGAATAAAATTGAACATCAAATCAGAGATTTATTCAGAGATGTCTTACCTAGTGTCCTTCATAAAGTTTCTCAACGTTGGACCACTTCAAATATCATTAATGAACTTCATTCAAAATTAAACGTGGAGAATTGTGATAGAGTTGAAAAAGTTTCCATTTTTGAAATCAATCCATCAGAACCTGATATTTCGGCTGCCAACATGTTGAAATTATCAACTTTGAACAATTCTAGACAATCTTTAAGATTATCTGTTGATCCATTCCCTGATGTTATTGAAAGATCCACTATCAACAAGTATGAACAAAACACGATGAAGTTGAATGGGAATTGCAAGAATGGTAAAGCTATACCGATTGAAATATTGACAAGACATAGTGGTTCAAAATTAGATGAAACTTTGATTCAAATAACAAAGATTCAATCCAAGATATATTCTAATGAAAATTCAAAGAATAAATTAAAGAAGAGAGTTATTAAATTAGGTGCTAAGAAAGTTCCAAAAGTTGAAATTCAAGCACAAGTTCCATCACCAACAAATTCTGAATCTACATTAGTTGATGATGAAGAAGCACCACAAGTTCCAATGTTTTCATCATTGAAATCACAGGATGAACCATCAATTCCACAAGAACCAATCAAACAAGACTTGAAATATCAAAGTGAAAACAGTCTTCATTTCAAAAATCCAACCCCACGTCCAAAACTTATACCGCATGGAGAAAAAACTTCATCATTTTCACATTCACATAAAATCAATATTCAATCTCCTCAATCATCTTCATTGTTGGAGAAATTTAGTTTAAATACTCCATTAAGTCCATTAAAATCATCAGATTATTTCCATAGAACAAGTTCACCAAGAAGATCACAAAGTAATTTATTGAGTGTTGGATTAGGAAATTCCTGGATGGATTCACCACCACCATACTACTGAGAGCAGTCCCTACCCTCTATTTCTAGGACTGTTCATTTATTTGCACATATCACTTTTTGTTGCTATTCCTTAACGCTTTTATGACCAATTATTTATTTCTACTGTGTTTATATACGTCACTTTCGTTTGATATTATTCTGTAGTGCTTTTTCTTTTCCCCATACTTTTACATTTTTTGCGGGATGTGATAAAAATAAAAATGAAAAAAATAGCCGATGAGTATGCGCCCCGTACCGACGAACAGGCTATCAGCCCCGGCTAAATATCTTGAAATATTTTATTCAACTTTCTTTTATAACGGGATTGATATTCAACAAGAGGGTCAATTATGGGCATCACAGATGATATCGAACTAGAGGAGCGTCTCATGGACCACGATGTCGACGACACCACCCAGGGCTCTGAATCAGGGAATAAAAAACCAACCCCGGTAATTGCATACGAGGTGGTTTATAAAGACACAACTTTAGTGATATTGCCTAAACAATGGAGAAACTCTCTGATTGTCAAGGGTCAGATCCTGTTGTGTTTTTACCTATTTATCATCATTGGTATATCTGACCAAACGGTGGGCACACTCCTCCCTACATTAATAAACCATTATCAAACATCACAAACAAACATCACTATTTTATTCCTGTTACAATTCTTGGGATATTCAACAAGTGCACTAAGTAATGAAACTCTGCATAGGAAACTTGGCCGTCGTGGTGTGATCACCATCGGCACTGTTTTCCTTTCCCTGTCATTCATTGTCAATTCCACAATGCCATACCTTTGGATCTACGTGTTGATGCATTTCAGTTATGGATTAGGTGTCGGGCTAATGGATAGTTGTATGAATGTGTTGTTGAGTTCATTGGAGGATCATAATGAACTTATGGGGTTGTTGCATGGGTTTTATGGGTTTGGCAGCATTTTGGGACCGCCTATGGTTTCATTGATATTGGAGAGGAGTTCGAGTGGTGAAGAGGTGAATGATGGTGTCTTTGGTATTCATTATTTTATATTGTTTTGTATGTCAGGTGTTGGGTTGGTGTTTAGTGTTTTGTTGTTCAGGTATGATACCAAGTTGAAGTATGAGTATGAAATTATCGAGCATGAGAAATTAGAAGAGGAGGAGGAGTCTTCAAGTGAAGGTGCAAGGGATGTATTCATCGAGGATGTTGGGTTTGTTAAATTGATGAAGAATAGATTGATATTGATGTTTGCATTTTATTTGTTTTTTTACGTTGGTGCTGAAATATCTGTTGGTTCTTGGTTATTATCATATTTAATCAATGTCAAGAATTTAAAACAGTTGGAAGCGTCATATATAGTTTCATGGTTTTGGATCGGATTGACTATTGGGAGAATGCTATTGGGGTTCATCACTAAGAAATTTAAGAATGAATATCGTGCAAATTTTTATTATTCATTGATTTCATTGTCTTCATTCACAACATACACAATCTTCACCACATTCATAACAAATGATTTCTCAAACACAAACTTCGCCGTCAAAGGGTTAAACATACTGTTGATAATGACATCAGGTATATTCGTTGGTCCATTGTTCCCTACAGCCAATGTTTGCCTGATGAAGATCCTACCCAAGAAACTTCACGTGAGTGGGGTCGGTATAGCGACGAGTATTGGTGGTACTGGGTCTGCAGTATTGCCATTCACAGTGGGGTTTTGCGTTGAATTTACAAGTTTTAAAATGTTGCCTTTTTATATCATATTTATCATTTCTTCATATTGTTTGATTTGGGGGTTGATACCGAAAT
Organism: Gotozyma siamensis; assembly: GCA_030579035.1. Taxonomy (NCBI): domain Eukaryota; kingdom Fungi; phylum Ascomycota; class Saccharomycetes; order Phaffomycetales; family Phaffomycetaceae; genus Gotozyma; species Gotozyma siamensis. Next base: position 125,643 of record JAKTZZ010000009.1, read on the forward strand.
TAACAAAAAAGTTGGTGAGTTATGATTATTGATATTAATTATGACTGACATATGCCATATGCCTTCTAGATGGATAGATTCGTGAGTTCATTGATGTTTTGGGAATTGCTGGTTCAATTAGATATTAAAATATTAGTGCTAATCAATGAATAAAAATGGCTAGAAAAAATGGAAAGATGTAGACCATGTAGTCTCCACTCTTTAATGCAACATCACACCTTCTAATCGATGATAAACTCTTACTCGATTGATTCGTCGCAGATGCACACACCCCACATCGATTGAAAAAGTCTCGATTTCTAATCAATCATACATTAAAATTAACCCTTTGAACAGCCCATTCGTCACTCGTGAATGTCTTTTGTGTAAAAGCATGAATATCAGCAATCTCATTCCTCAATAATGAATTAATCAATCTTGATCTCGCCAGTTTATTCTTTCCTTGAAATTCATCACTTACTATTATAACTGCAAATGCTTGTCCACAACCACCAGACATGTCTTCAACGTAAACGTGTTGACATGGAAGTCTGGAGAAGATGATCTGTTGAAACTGGTCTGTTGTGAGCGACATGTGGGATGTGAGTGCTGAGTGCTGGATTATGAGTGAATCAAGGACCCTGTTCTTCTTGATGAATTTTTGGGTGTTGATGATAAATTTGTCGCTTAATTTTCGGATAAATTTGTCAAAATAGATCAATTGTCACGTGATCTAAGCGGACTTTCATTGTGTAGAACGACAGAAAAACATCAATCAAGGTGGATCAGAAGAAGGACTGTAGACTTCTGTTTATCTGCATCCACTCTCCTGACAGATGACAGTTTCTCACCCCTGTTTCTATTTTTATTTCCTGTTGATATCACCGAAGTAAGATTTCAGTCACAAAATTGCCACAAGTGACAAGATTGCAGCATCACACTAATCGCACCAATTGGAGGATCATTTCCCTTATCAAGTACAAGATCTACTACTACTCAACAGTGGATGAAAATTTCAGTGTCAATTTCTAGAAAGTGCTCACCCGCATAATCTAAATTTTAACTACATTTAGCCAAGTGGAGTATATTCCAAAATGCATAGATTTGTCAGTTATTTACTGAAGCAGCCCATTTATGAAATCCATTGCCATTTGATGTTTCTTATCAACATCAGAGATTTGCGAAATTGATGATCTGATCTTGTCTATTTCCGAAATTAATTCCGTCAAATCCAGGTGCTCAGCATGGAGTAAACCATCAACCTCATCATCATCTGAAGGTTTATCAGGTTTCTTTGAGATATCCCATTGATAACATTCAATCATCTCCCTGATCCTATCCTTCCCTAATTTTTCAAAATATTCATTTTTTGCCAATGTTTTAAACTCCATTATTTCAAAACCTGTTTCGAATAAGAAATCTTCCCACGTATTCTCTTCATCACTAACATCTCCCATACACACCCCAAACACCAACTTCTCCTGTCTTTCTTCCCCTTCCTCCTCATCATCATCATCGTCATCATCTCGTATTAGTTTAGAATTTATCGTTTTCAAACTTTGTATATCATCATCATTAATCTCATTAAACACATAACAAACACCATCTATAACATCTCTTAATTCAATCATCTCATCATCCACAAACTCGTGACTCCATTGTCCCAATTCGGAAACATCTATTAATAATTCGACCTGGGTGGAATAATATTGGGTGATGAGATCCAAATTTATCGTTTTGCCGGTCATATCCATGGGCAGGCGTTCTAATCCTCTATTGTTTGATGCCTCTGGTTCTATGGTGGTGGTGGCAGTATCCGCATCTTGAAGGAATTGGATGAATTCGTGTTGTTTGGCGATGGACACACCCGGCTGAAACAGCACGATCAGTTTGTTCGCCATATTATCTCTGTTTTTGATCTTTATTGATCTGGTGTGTATTGATAGTGAAAATTTCTTGACATGAATATTTTCACCGCGGATTTAACCTCTCGGCTAAATACGAATATCATTATCACGGTCTTATTGTTAAGGAACAATGCCGGTAGAATGAGTGATCGTGTGACACTTAGAAGTAATTGAAGTGTGTAGGGTGCAGGGAACGCCGAACGGGCGTTTGGAATTGTGGGAGATCGCCGTTTTGGAAGCAGAGAAGGTCCGTCAATGTGGAGAGGATCCATTGATCAACTAATTAAGTGCATCAACTACATCAACTAATAGATCAAAAGCATCAACTGCATCAACTACAGTCAAAATTCTCTAAAATTCTGTACATATAAAAAAGGACGCTATAAAAAGGTAAACAGCTAATTGACTGATAAAAAAAAAAGAACTAAATAAACAAACAAAAGTCAATCGTAGGAGGCAGGTAGAGGCCATATTTAGACGATTTCCTTTTCAACAGCTTTAGTTTCTTCTAAAACTTTAGCAGAATTAGCAGAACTGTCAGCCATTTCAAAAGATTCACTTGGTCCACCTTCCAAATATGTTAAATTTTCATCTTTAGCTTCTTCAAATTCATCAGGTAAGAGTAAATTCATTATTAATCCAATTATACCAGCGATAGCGAAACCTGATTCCAAAACAATAACAATAGCATCCAAGAACCCTTGTAATGAAGAGTTGTTATGAACGACACCAAACACTTTGGAGAACCAATCACTTATTAAAGTAGCACCAAAACCGAACAACAATGAACATGTAAGGACAAATCTATCTCTTCTATCCAATCTTGCACGTGAGATAATGGCGATACCGGAAACAGCAACAGAAGTGAACAAGAAAGTGGTCATACCACCCAAGATGGCTTTTGGAATAGAGACAATGGCAGCTGCGAATTTTGAAAAAATACCCATGACAACAAGGAAGAAACAACACCAATAACCTGCTGTTCTATTAGCACATTTAGTGATTGAAATAACACCGTTGTTTTGAGCAAATGTGGAAACTGGAGTGATTGTCATCAAACAGGCAATGGCACCGTTGAAACCATCGGCAAGGACACCACCTTGGATACGTGAATCGTAAACTTCACCATCAACTTCTAAACGTGAAACATCACATGTTGCAGTAATATCACCAATGGCTTCCATCATAAGGACGATGAATGTGGCCAACATAGGTAGGACAGCAGGACCATAGACTGATAATTTGAATGTTTTAACCCATAGGAAATTAGCGACTGGAGCTTTCCCGATGTTGGCACCATCGAAATAATTACAAGCGGCACCAATGATACAACCAACCAACAAACCAACGATAACTGCACAACTTTTCATGATTGGTGAACCGAATTTTTCACAAAGGATGATGGTAACGTAAACTGAGAAACCTAAACCAATGAACTCAGCAGAACCCCATGGTGCTTGTTTAATTGATGGATTAGAGACACTAATTGGACACATTTCGGCAAAACTGCAGTTAGAACCACCTAACCAATCAGTGAAACCGGAACTGATTAAATTAACACCGATAAGCAAAACGACTGGACCAGTGACAATAGGTGGGAACATTTTCTTCAAGGCTTTTGGTGGGATAAAAGACATCAACATTTCGAATAATGCACAAACGGCACCGGTACCCAAGATGGCACCGTAACCTTCAGGACAAGGTAATAGGGTTCCATCTGCTGCAGTTGGACAAGTACCGTCTCTGTACATTGCAGGAAGGGATTTTTGAACGATGGTGATTGTGGCAAATGAAGTACCAACAACTGATAATAAACCGGTACCTAAAAAATATTTAGTCTTGTAAATGTGGAATCTTGTGATTTGGATACAAGTTAACAACCCACAGACAATTAATGAAGCAGACACCAAGTATTGAGTGGTACCAACGTCTAAATTTGCGACACTGGAGATCATGATTGGTGGTGTAATGATACCAGCAAGCATCGCCAATGCATGTTGGAAACCAAGCAACATCCCTAGGAAGATTGGCATTTCTGAATCCAAGCCAAAGAATGGTTGGATCAGTTGTTCATCTTTCTTCTTGAGGAAAGGGATGCGTGGAGTGAAGAGGAACTTATAGTCATAATCGCCAAACCAACCGTGCTTGGTGGTGAGCTTTGTCTTGATGCTCGTGAAGGTGCCCCTGACGTCTGGCTTGATCATTGGAATGATTAAAGTCTTGATGAGTATACGAAGGGAGTGAATGGGGTTTACAAACAGAAAAAAATGCTGCCTTTTTATATTGATTTTCACATATCAAAAACTTTTTCACTTTGAGAACCTATCGATAAGATCTCATAAAGGTGCGATTTTTTTTTGAAACAGCGATTTGCGTCTTATCGTGAAATTCGGTCAAGTCCTTGCTTAGTCAGACGAACGCGTAGGTGTCCTCGTCGGCGGCACTGATTTCGAGGGCGGCGGTTGGGAGCGCTGGCTGGAGCAGCTCGAGCATCTTGTGCAAGTAGCCACGTTCGGTGTTGGAGTGGTTGGCCAGGAGGACGGTGGAGCCCGCTTCTTTGTAGGCGAGGCCCTCGTGGTGGGAGAGCTCGCCTGTCAAATACAGGTCCGGCTGTCTCTTGAGCTGGGAGAAGACGGAGCCCCCGGAGCCTGCGCATACGGCCACTGTCTGGATCTTGATCTGATCAAGCTGCTTCTCGGTGGACGCCACGAGGAGATTGGACACGCCCAGGTGAAGCTTGAGCCTGTGGATGAGCACGTCCAGGGAAACACTCTGCTCCAGTTCCACGAACCGGCCACAGCCCACGTCGCTGTTCTGCTGATTGGGCGAGATGATGGAGTTCTCCTTGGTGCTCCCACCGAGTCCTTCCACCAGCCAGTCGTTGACTCCATGGCGGACAGCATCGACTGCGGTGTGTGGCGAGTAGACACTGATCCCGTTCTGGAGCAAAGTCACGAGAGAACGGTGCTGCGGGTTCGAAGCGGGCTCGATCTTGTTGAACTTCTTGAACAGGAACGGGTGGTACGCCACGATGAGCTCGATCTCTTTACTGAGTGCCTCCTGCACCACTTTCTGTGTGAGGTCGACTGTGAGCAGCACTCTCAGCTGCTTGCCCGGACGCTCAATGTGCGTCGAGTCCACTAACAAACCGGTGTTGTCCCATGCGGTCTCCGAGTACGCCACCGGGTACAGCTTCTGGATCTGCTTGACGGCGTTCTTGACACTCATGCTGTTGTTATTAGTTATATATATGTATAGTAGTTATTAGTTGTTGGTTAATAGTGTTGGTGTTAATTCGCGAATACTACTGGGGTGTATATATAGGCATATATATAGCCATGTATTGGCACTAGGACTGCAGCAGCTGCTTGCCGAAGTGGAACCGCGTAGGAACGTACGCGAGCACGACGAGCTTCAGCCACCAGGTGTCCACCACGCTGAGCCCGTTGAAGAGGCACACCAGTTCGACAACTGTGACCAGTGGGTACAGCAGGACTTTAACTAGGGTTAACAGTCTGGTGAGTGGGCCTCTCATTGTGTTGAGGTATCGCCAATGCTGGATCGTTGAGAGAGTAGAGTAGCAGACGACTAGTAATGCGTAGAGGTATGGATTGGTGTTCTGCTCATTGACGAGTGCGTTCACGATGAAGATCTTGAGTGCGTTGTCCAAAAAGACCACGGTAAGTGGCAGTTCGTCATGTGAGTAGCCCAATGCACTGAGTATAATGCTAATGATGGATGACGCTGTGGTGAGTGGCGTAAAGAACGAGTCGATGCCCGGGATCAAGTAACGGAAGGACACGAGGTAGATGAGAATACCGAGACGCAACAGGCTGGAAAAATGAAGCACTGCGAGTGTCAAGTGTGTCAAAGTGAGCAGTTTCTGGTTGGGCATGGTAGTTTGTGGTTATCACTTGATGTGACTCGGTGATGGTTTATTAGTGATAGCTATATTTATAGGTTATAGGTGATAGTTCTTGATTGAAAAAAGGCAAAAAAAAAAAATAGAACAAGAACAGAAATTTATAGGACAGAAAACATGAGATTTGTAGTTCTCTTCACCCTCTTGGTCGCCTCTGTCCTGGCCTGGACAGCAGAGGACACAGAGATTTTCCAACTGCAATCTCTCCTCAAGACCCACTCACCAAACTCTGAATCCTTCTATGACCTATTATCAATCCCACCATCATCATCAACGAAAACCATTTCCAAAAGATTCAAAAAACTCACATTATTGCACCACCCGGACAAGATTGGGTCACATAACAAGACAAACAACGATTATTATGAGTTTTTACAATTAGCATCAACCGTGTTAAGAGATGGTGCAAAACGTAAAACTTATGATTATTACCTAAAGAATGGATTTCCTAAATATACCGGTTCAGGATGGGGATTCTACAAATTCAAACCTGGCACCGTGTTCGCTGTGTCTATCGTTTTGGGTATCATTGGTGTTTTCCACTATGTCATCCTCTGGATCAATTACAACACTCAAGTCAAGAGAGTTGAACAGTTGGTTAGTGAGATTAAATCATTAGATAAAAACCCAATGGATTTCAAAGAAAAAAGAGTCTTCCATAATGGATTGAACAAAGAGTTCTTGATCAGAGTAGATGGGGTATTCATGGTGGAAAAAACAGGGAATTGGGATGATGTCAAGGAAAATTTTATTAAATTGGATCCATATGAGATAAGGTATCCAAATTGGAGAGATTCTTTGTTTATTAAACTGCCTGTCTTGGGTTGGAATAAGGTGTTTGACAGAGTAGGATTGGGTATTGTTTTGAAATATCCTGAACAGAAACCAAGAGTCAAAACTGTTGATCAACCAGTTGAAGAGAAGAAAAAATTTAAAAAAATTGCAAAGAGGTTGCCAAATGGTAAAATCGTTTACAAAAACAAATAAACTGATGACGTTCCTTTCATTAAAATTATGTATTATTAGTAGTGTTATTATTTAGTATACATCACGTCTATAAAACGTGAAGCCGAAATATTCAAATGTTTCTAAACTTTCAACAGTTTGGAAAAAAGGTTTAACTTCATCTTTGAACAAATATTTAAATTCATCAACAAACAGTTTGATTTCTGTACGATCATTAGATGAGATTTTATACCTATTTTCTCCATAATTATCAACACGACACACGGCATTGAAAAATTCAACCAATTTTTTCGAAAGGCCGAATTGGAAATCATCAATCAGGTTCAAATTGTTGAAATTGTTGAATTTTTTGAAAATTTTAACATTGATTAACTTCCTCATGATTTTATAAATATCAAGCTTGTTAACATACTTGATATGTTTGAGCCTTAACTTTGACTCGTTATCAATTTCCAATTTATCATTCTTGATTCTTTTCAAAATTATTAAAAATTCATCAAGTTTACAAACTGTGGATGATGAAACCACATTCAAACATTTTAAAAATTGACAATTCGTCAGCACGTGTTCCAAAGACGTGTAATTCAACTCTTCAAGTCTCTTGATCCATTGCTTTTGCTCAACAGGGAGCTCATAATATGTATTTGTCTCATGTAGCATTAGAGAATCAATCATTTCAGAATATCCAAATTCATCTAAACTTTTATCAATTATTGAAAAATCAAAAGTTAGATTCTCTAAGTTATGAACTAGTGATAGGTGATGAATTGGTGAAAAATCCATACTTTCAGCTCCAAATTCACAAAAAAACCAACAATTGCTTAAATTGACTTCTGTTAATGTTGATAGATTTATTGAATTTAGGAAAGATTTGAAATCGTCGGTATCGAATTGGAAAACAAGATTATTTAACGATAATCTCTTCAATTTAGTGAATGTCAGTGGTTTTCTTTGTAATGTGCTCATCAACATTTTATCAAGAAGTGATTCGTTATAACTGAATGTATAATTGTTGACTTTTGGTAATGGCTGAAATTGAACATTTCCCAACAGTTGTTCTATCTGGTCCATAGGTTCGATGCTGACCAGAGAGGCGTCGTCATTGTCTTCCTCGAAATCTTCCTCTTCATCATCATCATCCCAGCCTCTTGAAACTGGTGCAGGTTCATCTTCATCTTCACTGAAATCTTCGAAATCTTCTAAATCAACAACTGTCTTTCTCTTATAACTTTTATCACCTGTGATCTGTTCAACAGTCTTGTGATTCTTGAAAATCTCTTCACCAATTTCAAACCCTCTTATAAAGCTTGATTTCAAACTAACATCTTCATCAATTGTCTTATGCCTCAAGAAATGTTCAAAATCTCTATCCAACCTTCCAAAATTCCCATTCAATTCCAACTCTTCCAACTGTTCATTAACTTTCCCATCTTTAACTGCCAACAACTGTTCAACAATATCGAAAATCACACTATGCAACTCAGCATTCTTACGATCTAAATTCAAAACCAACTTCTTCAATTTCGGCAGGTTGAACATCCCATCAATCGACCCTTTGAACTCTTGTAACCCATTCGATTGCTCATCATCGATATTAATGGAAACTTCAACCAATTGCAATTTGATATCTTTAGGCAACAACATCAGTTTCTCAATTGGTAATTTGGGGAACACAAACTTCTTCAAATTCGTGAACCCATTGATCACGACTTCCCAGCACTGTCTCAATGACAACAAATGGTTCAAATCACTCGAACTGATATGTTTATACCGATCAATCTTGTTCCCATGGTCCAAATAGTTATAACTAGACAACTCCTCGACATACTCATAAATCACAGACTCACGGTTCCAGTGCAAATACTTGAAAAACCGGGTGATGTTCTCCCACGACGAAAGTAGTGTGAACTTCTCCCTCCTGCTCAGCTCGTAGAAGTACGTGTCCTGGTACTTCTCGCAGATGAGGATCTTCCTGTAAAGTCTCCTTCTGGCAGACTTTCCAAACGCTTTCGCAGCCAGTAAAAGCGACAATGCGTCCTCTGTGTACAGGTTAGCAGCAATCAGCGTCAGCACCTCGTCCGGGAGCGTCGCCAGTCCCCCTGGAACCATCCTCCTCCGTTTGGCCTCACGCTCTTCCAATTGTGGCATCCTCTCTATTTGTAATCCAATCAAGTGCGAAAAACTCGACAATTTTTCATATCAACAACTAAATCACTAAATACTCACCACTAACCACTCATCCAAATGGGCCTCTTGTCGCTCGGAACACCGCTCCAGTGGGAGGACTCCCGGCTCCACGCCGACCACGTGCGCGCACAGGGCCTCCAGCAGCTCGTGCGCTGCTTCCAGGCCGCTTTCAGCAGAAAAAACGACGCTTATCTATGGGGCGATGAGGTTGAGTACACACTAGTGAAGTTTGACAATGATGGGCACAGGGCACAGATCTCGGTGGATAAGGACCATATCCTGGACGATTTGAACGAGAATGGGAAGTTGCACCGTTTGTCCTTGGAGAATAACGTGAATTTCCATCCTGAATATGGTAGATTCATGCTTGAAGCCACTCCTAATGAGCCATATAACGGTGAGGAACTCGATCAGTATCTCTACGTCGAGCAGAACATGGACTCTAGAAGACGCGTTGCAGAGATCGCGTTGGCTGACAAATCAGTGGTCCCTATTACAGTGACTGCATTCCCAATGATGGGGGTTGGTGAATTCACTTACCCAAAGACGATCCCAAATGGTAATGCTTCAAGATCCTTGTTCTTGCCTGATGAGATCATTAATCGTCATGTGCGGTTCCCTACCTTAACTGCCAACATTAGAAAAAGACGTGGTGAGAAAGTGGCCATCAATATCCCTATGTTTAAGGATGTTAATACTCCAGCATTAGATGATTCAATTCCTCAAAACAGAGGGTTATTCCCAGAAGATGAGGAGGCCTCCTTAGGTGCAGCCATCCCGGGCCATATTTACATGGACTCAATGGGGTTCGGAATGGGTAATTCATGTCTACAAATCACTGTTCAAGCTCCAGATATTGCTAAAGGTCGTTATTTATTCGATTCATGGATTAATTTCGCACCTATCTTCCTCAGTTTGACAGCTGCAGCTCCTGTTTTCAAAGGATGGTTGAGTGATCAAGACGTCAGATGGAATGTTATTGGTGCCTCCGTCGATGATAGAACTCCATTCGAAAGGGATGTTGAACCATTAAGACCTGGTAATGAATATGGTGGAATTGAAGAGAGTAAGAGGGCTAAGGCTCAAAAGATTTCAAAATCAAGATATGATTCAATAGATTCGTACTTAGGTGATATCATCACTTCTGATCCATCAAATCCAAAATATAGATTTTTCCAAAGTGAATTAAACGATATTGACCCAGTTGTTAATGATACTGTTTTGCAAGAATTGTCAAAGAATCCATTGTTTGATAAACCATTAGCTTCATTTTTCGCGCATTTATACATCAGGGATCCAATTGTCATTTTCAACGAACGTATCAATCAAGATATTGATAATGAAACCGATCATTTTGAAAACATCCATTCCACAAATTGGCAAACCTTGAGATTTAAACCACCAACTCAAGCAGCAATTCCAACTAATAACAAAGTTCCTGGATGGAGAGTAGAGTTCCGTTCAATGGAGATTCAAATAACGGATTTTGAAAACGCTGCATTCTCTGTGTTTGTTACATTGTTAGGACAAACAATCTTAGCAAATTCTGAAGTTTTCAATTTTTATATTCCAATTTCTAAAATTGAAGCAAACATGAAAACAGCACATTTAAGAAACTCAACTCTTGATGAGAAATTTCATTTCACTAAAGATTTCAAAGATGGTTCCGATTATCAAACAACTGAATTATCAATTGACGAAATTTTCAACGGTTGTGATTCATTCATCGGGTTGATTAAACTTGTTAAAGATCATGTTGAATCTAAATATAATACCAAACTATCACCTCAAAATGAGAAATATGCTAAATTATACTATTATTTTGAATTGATTTCCAAGAGGGCAAGTGGTGAAATTCCAACAACTGCTAAATTCATTCGTGATTTTGTCATAAATCACAAGGATTATAAACATGATTCAAAATTAACAAATTTGATAAATTTTGAATTATTGAAGAAATTTAAATCAATTTCTTCCTATGATGATGGATTGGAATTGAAAGCATTCTTTGGTAATGAAATTGGTGAATATTTATTCAAAGAGAAATCGAAATCAAACTCCAGATCAATGAATGGTTACGCCAATGGTAATGCAGCATAAGAAATATCCCCTCAATGAAGGAATTCACAACACACCTACATTTTTATCACCATATACCATTCACATTATAAGTTCAAAGGCCTTGAAGGTCTCAATTAAACTAATATGTGAATATGTCGCACTTTTTAATACTTTTTTCTAGATATAGAGAAACACGGTTTGTCCTGACATTGATTAGACAAATTAATCGATAGTGAATCATCAACTGATATCATTAGAATTTTTTACATAAAAATTTAATACTACATTATACAAGCATCTTTTGAAATCCCTACAAATACAGCTACTTCTCTAAATCTTTAAATCTACACTCTTTCTTCTCTTTAAATCGTATTTAAATCCGTTGAGGATATAAACGTGCTCTGTTTATTTTAAAAGATTTCTAAAATCTATCTATGTAACCATGTAACCATGAGGAGATTAAACACTCATGAAAAATTCCATCTCAATTAAAATAAAAAGAAGGAAACACAACCATTGTGATTCAACAGTAAGTAATATATTAGCAATAAAAGTGTAACAATATAATAAAAAAATAAGAAGTTTAGTCGTAATAACAATAATTCATTAAGGGCTAGTGATATTGCAGTTGATGCAATTCACATTCAAAAAATAGTAGCAGTAAGTCAGTTCCTGTAGAACAGACCAAAGAAAACAAGATGCTTGAAAAGCAATCTAATATCTGTAGTGGTCTGGTTTGAATGGACCTTCGACTGGAACACCCAAGTATTCAGATTGAACTTCACTCAAGGTGGTTAATTTAACACCTAATTTTTTCAAGTGGAATCTAGCAACGGCTTCATCCAAAACTTTTGGTAAGACGTAAACTTGACCTTTTTCATAAACTGGAGCTTTTGAGAATTCAACGTGTTTAGCTTTGAAGTCAGCGTCATTGGCTTTGAATAAAGCAATTTGAGCCAAAACTTGGTTAGAGAAAGAACAAGACATGACGAATGAAGAGTGACCAGTGGCACAACCCAAGTTAACCAATCTACCTTCGGCTAACAAGATGACGTGTCTACCGGAAGCTAAAGTGTAACGGTCAACTTGTGGTTTAATTTCAACGTGTTCAACAGCGTTGGCTTTTAACCAAGCAACATCAATTTCAATATCGAAATGACCAATGTTGGAAACAATAGCATCTTCTGGCATTTGTTCGAAATGTTTTTGAGTGATAATATCTCTACAACCGGTGGTTGTAACGAAAACTTGACCAATAGAAGCAACTTCTTCCAATGGAGCAACTTGGTAACCTTCAACAGCAGCTTGTAAAGCATTGATTGGATCGATTTCAGAAACAATAACACGGGCACCCATACCTCTTAAAGCCATAGCACAACCTTTACCAACATCACCGAAACCAGCAACAACGGCAACTTTACCGGCCAACATGACATCGGTGGCTCTCTTGATACCATCAATTAAAGATTCTCTACAACCGTACAAGTTGTCGAATTTGGATTTGGTGACAGAATCGTTAACGTTGATGGCTGGGACTTTCAAAACGGCATCTTTGACCATTTTGTATAAGTGGTGAACACCAGTGGTGGTTTCTTCAGATAAACCGTAACAGTCTTCCAAGAATTCTGGGTATTTTTCATGAACTAAAGAAGTTAAATCACCACCATCATCCAAGATCAAGTTTAATTTCTTACCGTCTTTGAAAGAGAACAATTGTTGTTCAATACACCACAAGTATTCTTCTTCAGTTTCACCTTTCCAAGCGAAAACTGGAACACCAGCAGCAGCAATGGCAGCAGCAGCATGATCTTGAGTAGAGAAAATGTTACATGATGACCAGGTGACTTCAGCACCTAAAGCAACCAAAGTTTCAATCAAAACAGCAGTTTGGATGGTCATGTGTAAACAACCAGCAATTCTAGCACCTTTTAATGGTTGTTCAGCAGCGTATTGAGCTCTGATTTCCATTAAACCTGGCATTTCATTTTCGGATAGTTCAATCTCTTTTCTACCGAAGGCGGCTAAGGAGATGTCGGCGACTTTGTAGTTGACAGCTGGAGCAGACATTGTATTAATAGTTGTGATAACTTAGGGAAAAGAAAAGAAAAGAAGAATAGGAAAAGATCCAAATTTTTTTTCACGTTGGAAATTTTTTTTTTGCACATGCGGAATTTTTTTTACCATGTGAAAAAAAAAAAAAAGTTAAACGAGCTGTTGGTAGGGGCACTACTAATAATAACAAATTATAACTACTGGTAAGTTCTAACTGGTGATAGTGGTAGTGATAATGATAGTAGTGGTGATAGTAATAGTGATAGTATTAGTGATAGATTAATGATTGATGATACAAGTAATTCAAATGATTAGTATCGTATTTAGGTTGCAGGTGTAGATTTATATCTCTAGTCCTCTATCGACTCTCCATTCTCGGCCTGGCTGTTCAAAAACTCCTGTGCCGCAGCGTTCTTCGTGACCAACTCAACGATTCTTCTCACAGTTGGCAAGTTCAACCAAGCAGGAACATAAGCCTCGACTCTAGTGAATGGTCTGATTTCGGTTTGTCTGAATGGATCATCCAATGCTTCAACTGATGCAGGTTCAAAGAAATCATCGGAACTTTCACCATTTTCTTTAACCTTGTCAGCAACAATAGACAAGACATGTTGATCAATTGGAGATTCATAATCAGCGATGGTATAGGAAGCTAATAATCTTTGAATTTGAACTGGTTTTAAAGCATAACAAATTTCAAAAATTATATCAATATCTTCAGCTGTGTTTTTTCTTAATTGTAATAATTTAGCAGCTTGTAATAAATGTAACAAATAATTGGTTGCATTTGGAATATCATGGGATTTACACCATTCCTCTAGTCTGGTCACATTATAATTCAATTGTAAACCACGTTTCCATGATAAATAGTTACGTCTCATTATTAGATCGTTGAAACAAACAGCATTGATAAATCTCAATAGTTCCACAATGATACGATTACCAGCTTCTGGTTCAATTAGGTAATTCTTCAAAGAATAATAGACATTGTTGAAGAAACTCAAGATGTCATCCATCTTGTATTGAACATTTTGTGAAAAGACTTTTGAGAAAAATGGTGAAGCTTCAGCAGTGATGAACCCAGGCAAGGCTTGTGACATGACAACAGCTGAAATAACCTTCTTTTCAAGTTCTTTCTCAATCTTTTTGATCCACATGTTGTAAATGTTGTAAGATAATGTTTCAAAATCTTCTTTGACAACGGCAACTAATTTCAAATATTCAGAATATTCTTCTTCGCCCATTTCATTAGCAATATCTTCATTCTCCAAGATTGTCAATTCAGCATATGAAACAAATGAGTATAATTCATGAACGTTAGACAACCAGAATGCACCATGTTGTATAATGACGTCTTCCTCCTTCAAACCAGACACAATATGTTGAATTGCTTGCAAAACTTGAGCTAGGAAATTTTCAGAATCCTTAGTCAATCCTAATCTCCACATATCACTCAAGATAATAATGATGATTCTAGCTGGGAACAAAACTTCTTTCTTGGTCAATTCAGTCATGACACCACTTTGTGGAACACTTAGATTCTTCAACAAACCTTCAATGATTTCTTTGTACAAAGTTTTAGAATCTTGTAACAGGGAGTAAAGTTCATTAGTGATGGAGGACAATGAACTCAATGTAGATTCAGTGTCTTCTTCTTGGTTGGAAATTGGAATGACAGAGACTTGCTTTGGACTGAATGTGGTGGAGTTATCTTGTTCAGATTGTGAACTGTAACGTCTTGATTTCTTTGGAGTTGAAGGAATACCAACCACAGCAGCTCTACCATTGATGGTACCACGGGACTTACTTAATTGATCTAATTGAGCCTTCAAACTTTCAACTTCACTCTTCAAATCTTGTTCAGTCACTGAGTGCTTAGCTAACTCTTCCTTGGCTAAGTTCAACTGTTCAAGAGTTTCTTTGACTTCTTCTTTCAATTGAGTTTGTAAGTTAGTCAATTCTGTTATCTTAGCTGATGAATCAGTCAATTGTTGTTTATGTTCTTCCAGTTCTGCATTCAATTTCTCAACCTCGGCGATATGAGCTTCAGAACTGTCATCAATTTGTTTTTGTAAAGTAACTTCCCTTTCTTTCAATTCATCATGGGTATTCTTTGATGATTCTAGAGATTCTTTCAATAACAATAATTCAGCAACTAAAGATTTGTTTTCAGTAACTTTATCAGTCAATCTAGAGTTCAATTCAATGACTTTATTCTCCAATTTATAACTGGCTTCTTTCAATCTATTAACAGATTTAGCTTCAAGTTTCAATTTTTGTAAATCTTTCTTTGCTAATTTAGTTCTGTAATGAGATTGAGTGACAACAGCAGCCTTTCTAAGTTTGAGAAAATCATTTCTTTCTTTATATGATCTGAGCTTATTTTGAATAGAAATAACACTTTTTTCTTGCTGATCTTTAAAGAACCTTAGTCTGGCCTGTCTAGCACGAATCAATTTCTGTAATTCAACAATAGAACTAGTGGCACTAACAAATCTTTGACGAGCTAATTTGGCCCTGATCAAAGTTTGAATTGATGTAGCTGAATTGTATTCGATTTGTCTTTGAACTCTGTTTCTCGCATTGTAACCTAAGATTAACGACTGTAATTGTAAGATAGAGCTCTTGATATCAACATATTGACGACGGTAATAATTACCTCTGATTCTCTTTTGAATCAAAATGGCAGAGAAGTTCAATTTGTCAGTTCTTAATTTTTCCAAATGAGCCAACATACCAGCTTTGAAGAAGATCTTGGTTAACCCTAATTGATACTTATTTTCTTCTTCAACGGTACGTTTCAAAATTTTATTACATATTTCACGAATAGCTTCCTCGCCTGAATTTCCTGTTAAAAGACCTTCATAATCACTGGAATCTAACAGTAAGTGGTATCTGCTTGCAAAATCCTCGTATGTCCATCTGGAAGGAAATCCAGCACATGAGATTTTAATGGTTTCTAAAACACCACAAGCTCTTAACTGAGACAAGACCATTAGAGGATCAAACTTCCAAGCAGCTTTTTCTTCATTAGGTTTAATACAACGAATATAGTGAACATTGGTTGAGTCAATAGTGTTCATCAATTCAATCAAAGAACCTTTGAAAATGGAACCCAAGGTAGGTTTTCTCTTGACTGCTCTGCTTGGACCAGGTCTCTTGGATGCGGCGGCAGCAGCAGCAGCGTTTTGTTCTTCAATTTTAGCATTTGTAGCTTCTAATGTGTCAAGAATTTCAGTCAATAATTCATTCTTTGATTCTTTTAAAACTTCCAAATGACCTTCAGAAACACTATCTCTATTCTTTTCGATAAATCCTTCAATGTCATAAGAAACATCCAAAGCATAGTGGGCAACAGTGAATTTAGTTTGACCAAATCTTGGTTTTTTGAAAACTTTATTCGTAGGTGGTTTATCCAAATTATCATAAAGTTTTTGAATCCAACCTTCATCAGAACCTGCAGGCAATCTAGATTCTTCGTCCAATAAGGATAAAATACCCAGTTTCTGTTCGATCAAGTCAATACAAGGTTGATTGTCACTGAACTCAATGAATGACCATTCAATCTTTTCCTTAACGTATTCTTCCTGTTCTAATTTGAAAACATGTTGGTTGAATTCTTGTTGTAATTTTTCATTGGCATAATTGATACAGAATTGTTCAAAAGAATTCTTTTCAAAATGTTCAAAACCATAGATATCTAAGACACCAATAAAACGTTTGATTTCCCTTTCAACTTCTGGAGGACATAAATCTTGGTTGATATAACCAACCAACCAGTCGAATAAAGCTGAGTATATGTATTTAGCAACGGAATCTCTTGAAACTAAAGCTTGTTTATGATTCAAATTAGAAATAATCTTTTCGGATCTGGTAACAATCTGCTTCTTTGTGATCCATTTGGCAAAATTGAAAGGATCAACACCCAAAAGCTCACAAGCTTTCACCAAGTTTGGTTCATCAGATGATAAAATTGCATCATTTCTGGTAGCTTTAACTTCAATGTTACCAATGTGTAATAAAGCAGCTAGCAAGGTGTAAATGGAGAATTGCTTCTCTGCTCCAATACCAATCAATGTAAGAGCATCAGAAGTGTCTTTGTATTCAGCTTTGTCATCAACACCTTGGATTCTATGATCACCTCCTTGGTTCAAATAATTGTAATCGTCAACATTGGTCAATTTAAGCTGTTCCTTTTGACTATCTGAAAGACCTTCCATAATTTGATAAAATATATGATAATTTCTTTCTGATTTAGGTTGGAAGACAAGTCTTGAACGTTCCAATAAATATGTTCTAATTCTGGCACCAATAATAGCAGTCTTGTCATTGAACAAAATCTCCAAATATTTACCAAAACGAGAAGAATTGTCATTTCTTGTAGTTTTGGCATTACCAAACGCTTCCATGATTGGATTCGTTGCCAAGATCTGTTGTTCTGTTTCTGACATTTCAGGTTTTGATGAATTATGGAATGAATCACTGTTCGTAATTTCTTCAACTGATGCAAAATATCTCATGATGTATTTAGCTGAAACTGTTTTACCAGCACCAGATTCACCACTGACAACAATAGTTTGATCAGTCTCATCTTCTTTCACACATCTGTATGCATCTTCAGCGATTGCAAACAAATGAGGTTCCAGTTCACCTCTTCTCTTACCAGAATAGGCTTGAATGATATCTGGAGAATACATTTGGTCCACTCTCTGGAAAGGGTTGGTTGCAATCAAGACAATACCAGAGTATGTGTATATGTTGAGCTGTGAGTATCTGGCCTTGATGGCATGAAGAACGGCAGGTTCGTTCAAGTATGATAAAGAGGTTAAATCTTCAGTTGCCTCAAGAATTGGAGGGTTTCTTAACAATGGAAGTTTTGTGTTTGATTCCTGGAGTGAGTCTGTTTCGATGGTCGTGACTTCACCGGACTGGTCTGCAGTGAGCTCAATGACGTGGTTGTCGCCCGATATGGTGTGCTTAGTGACTTCAACACCGACCCATCCTTCGGTTTCACTTTGAATCCAACAACGGCTAAAAACAAAACAGGTTAGTAGTGCTCATCGGTATTGCTTAAAAGGCGTGATCCAGGCCCAGTGAGTAGGCATGAGGGTTTCACTCTCAACATACGTTCCAACGTCGAAAGTCGAGGCCATCGTGGTAATCAGACTCGGAGTTTCTCGGTGGTTTGTTTACAAAACTTTTAGGGCCACTGATTTAATTCGTTGATTTTTTTGTTTGTTTTAAAACGCGTTCTGGAAATTGGCACGAAAATTACCGGATTGGGGTTAAATGTGGTGCGCACCGGATCTTCTTTTGTGGTTTTTACTCTTTATAAAATTAATTGTATTAGAATAGAAAAGTTATACAAACTGTTCAGTGTGCAGAGAAAGTGCGAACTGGGCGATTAGATTTGCTCGTCTGGCTGGTGCTGCACAATGTCGTCTTCTTCAGTGGCGACCTCCTCGTCGTCTGGGTGGACAGTGACGTCTTCGTATTGTTCTTGGGCCTCTTCCACTTCTGGCTCTTCTGGAGTAGTTTCCTCTTCTGGACTGGACTCTTCTTCGATTGTTTCCTCTGTTTCCTCTTCAGTCTCCTCTTCAGTCTCCTCTTCAGTCTCCTCTTCGGTTGTCTCAGTTTCAGGGACAACGACTGGCTCTTCAGCTTCTTGAGCAGGTTCTGTTTCTTGCTCAACAGCTATCTCCGTAGTAGTGTCAACAACAGGTTCTTCTTCAATGACAGCATCTTCGTCCGCAGTTTCAGGCTCAGCGATATCCTCCTCAACGATTCCAACTGGTTCTACTTCTACCTCTTGCACTTGCTCAACAGGTGTCTCTTGAGATGAGGCGACAGTTTCATCATCGAAAACAGTCTTGGTTTCAATTTTCAAGATTGTTGTTCTAATTGTAGCATTTTCATCATCTGCTTCGGTAGCTTCTCTTGCTTCTCTGGCCTCACGCTCTTGAAACTCAATGTTGGCCTTAGCTCTCAAAATGGAGTAATAGTTACCAGACTCGTGAATGAAAGCTTTCAAAGTGCCCTGAATTTCTTGGATGTATTTGTTCAATATAGCCAAATCTGTTTGTTTGTTGATCAGATCTTCACGTTTTTGAATCAAACTATTCTTGACTTTGATGTATTGTTTCCAATCGTTGAAATTTTCAGATTCATTGTCAAGAGATTCAACATTTGAGATCTTGTTGAAAGATGAAGAATAAGTAGAATACATCATCTTTTTGGAAAATTCAGTGATTGCAACCTCTGCGAATTCTTCATAGATATCAACAATGATTTTTCTTTCTGAATCAATATCTTGTTCTAATTGTTTGACTTTAGAAGTTAAAAATTCATTGATTTTTTCAGATTCAGTGGTTGAGAAATCCTTGTTTGAGGCAAACAAATCACGGAATTCTTGTCTTGAGATCTTATGGTCTATGAGTTTACCATCTTTGTCAAGTTCAACAGGTTCTCCATTTTCAAGTTCAGCTGAGTGTGAATCAATGTTATAAATAGCTTTGTTGATGTCACTGTAGTGCACTTGTAAACTGTTTGATAAATGTTGAAGTTTTTCAGTGATATCAGGTTTGATTGATTCCAAGAATGTCACTTCTAGTCCAGAGATGGTTCTATCAAAGTTTTTAAAAATGTTATCAATTGTCTCACCAATGAATTCTTCCCAACTGGCAATTTCATCACCTAGGGTCACTTCGGCATTCAAATCAGTGTCGGATTTAACATCAACTTCGTTATCCACTAAGGTCTCTTCAGTTTCGACTGTTTCTAAGGTGGTTGACTCTGAGGTGGTTGATTCTGAGGTGGTTGATTCTGCTGTGGTTTCGGTTGTCTTAGTTGTTTCGGTTTCAATGGTTGTAGTCTCAGATGTGGCACTAGTGAAACTAGCTGGGACAGTGGTACGGGCAGGTTTACCAATGAAATGAACTTCTTGTTCTTTCTTCTCTCCCTTCAATTGAACAAAACGGTCATTCAACTGTTTATATGAAGCTTTCAATAATGATTGAGAACTAGTCAAGATTTGCTGAACCCTGAAAACATTGTAATATTTCAAAACTTGGGCCTTGGCTTTGGTAGAGTAATTTTGAACACTGATAAAGACTGGTTTCAAGTATGCGTCATAATATTTCTTCACGTATTTGACATAGACTGAATTGATTGAAGGATTGACTTTTTGTGAAAAGAATGGAACCACTTTAGTGTGATAAAATGGAGAAACTTTAGATTCATAAAAAGGAACAACCTTCTTCTTGTAAAAAATTATAATTTCTTCATAGACAGCGATTGAAAAATCAATTGTCTTCTCATAGGCACAGATCGAATATTTAACAGCGATATCCTTGCCTTCCAACAAACCAGGAATTAATGAATCTCTGACATAACTCTTGACTATCTTCTTGAACACCAATGACTTAGCGTAAAAGACCTTTGTATACTTGACTGCTTGAGTGATTCCAATCTCAAGAACATCAGCAGCGATAGCAGTGCCAACAGCGGACTTCTCAGCGGCAGCTTGGATGAATTTCTTTGTTAGATCAAAAGCTTTACCTGAAAGCGTGATGAATTTAACACCGTAGTCATGAACAGGACCAGACTCAACTTTAGGAATGTGACTAGTCAACGCTTCAAATTGCTGCACAGTAAACACTGAAGCAGGATCGATCACGTCTTTCTGCAATTTAGCCACGTATGGAGAGTACTGCAATTGCAATGGCGTGATGTAGCCCTGGTAGTACTTGCTGGACGTTATCTTCTCCGAGTGGGCTCCAAGCTGCTCGCGCAACGGGTCGAAAGATGGGGTGGAGAAATCCACGACACTCCAGAGTGCCACGAGCGCGGCAATAAACAGGAGCAACTTTCTGCTGACACAGGCCATTATATTATCTCCTTTGTAGTATTGTTTAATCGATTTTTAATGGCAAATTTTTCTCTGTTTTTGTTTTGATTTCGGTGGGCGTGTGGCGCATACCGCCCGCCTGGATTGAAAATCCCGCCTGGAGTCTAGAAGGACCAGTCTCAGCCGTACGATTCAGAAAAACGGCCGAAAGTTGGAATGAATTCATTGAAACAATTCCCAAACAATTCCCCAATAGAACGAACAAACTAAAACTGCAACAAGAACATGTCCTTCTGGCCGTTCGGAGCGCAGGCGAACTCGGCGTCGGACCTCAAGAGGCACCTCGCGCTCTACTACGACGCGCGGGCGCTCGAGCAGGCGCACCAGCAGCTCCAGCAGCAGCAGCAACAGCAAGAGACGGGAGCAGAAAGAGCCCAATCAGCGACGTCTGGTGCTCTGCAAACGGGTGCGCTGGCGTCCCTCAATGTGGACGCAGTGCTAAGTACAGACGCGAATGAGTCCAGTGAGAAGCTCGCACAGGAGCAGGTGCTCGATGTGCAGCTGAACAAGGACTTCTTGTGGAGGATACTGGATGATCCAAGTCTGTTGAACGAATTGAAGCAACAGAACAACAAGCTCATTGATTTCGTTTGTTTTGGGTACTTAACCGATGAGAAGAGCGCATCGACAGCGAATGAACTGGGTGGTGGCGCGGTTGTCAATGATGGCGAA
Source organism: Gotozyma siamensis (assembly GCA_030579035.1). Classification (NCBI taxonomy): domain Eukaryota; kingdom Fungi; phylum Ascomycota; class Saccharomycetes; order Phaffomycetales; family Phaffomycetaceae; genus Gotozyma; species Gotozyma siamensis. The sequence goes on from JAKTZZ010000009.1 coordinate 147,295, forward strand.
GAAGATGATGAGAACAAGAGCTCTGTGGAGATTAATGATGACAATAGCAGCGTCACTATCAAGAATGTCGCCATTGGAACAAAGTCACAGTCAGTGATGGAAATCCTGGTCAATCTGATTGTTGATTCTTTTGAATGGTTTGAAAAAAATGAAAAACTATTGATGGATGCTGCCAATGATTTGGAAGACGAGGAATTGGAAGAAGACAATGATGATGAACAAATATTTCTTGAATTAAACAGAATTCAAGTCGCTACAGAGATTCTTTCTTCCAATATATGGCTCATTTCGGAAGCTTTAGTTGAGGATCAAGTTTCGCTTGCCAAACTGTGGACTGTTTTAACTTTCAATCTCAAGCATTCCTCACCAACAATCCCCCTGTTTGTCAAGATTAATGAAAGATTGCTTGAATCTAGATCAGATCAACTTTTAAACTTTATAAGGAATCAATCAAACTTAGTTGATTTATTTATCAGACATATTGATATAACTATCATAATGGATCTTTTATTAAGAATAATCACAACTGATAAACCAGATATACCCACAGGAATCATTGAAACGTTATCTGAGCAAAATCTGATTGATAAGTTATTAGAAATTCTTCAATCGGATGATGATTCATCCACACAGTCTTCATGTGGTGATTTTCTAAAAGCCATCATCTCATTGAGTGCAAACACTTCAATTGATGAAAATACGATAGGTCCGAACCTATTGATCAAACAATTAGTCAGTGCGGATTCAATTGATAAAATAATTGGCATCATTTTGAAAAGAGGTAATGGATTATCCACAGTTGTTGGTGTGATTATAGAAATCATTAGAAAAAATAATTCTGATTATGATCCTGTTAATTTATTCTATACTACTTTAGACTCTCATCCACCTAGCAAAAGAGATCCAATTTATCTTGGTGGAATGTTGAGTAAGTTTTCAGAGAATTTAGAAGCGTTTGATGGTATATTGTTCAATGAAGAGAGTACCTCAAAAAGAATAAGAAATCAAATTAATCAAGAAATTGAACCGTTAGGTTTTGAAAGATTTAAAATTTGTGAATTGATTGCCGAATTGTTACATTGTTCAAATATCGGTTTGTTGAACAACCATTTAACTGAGAAAATCATTGAAGAACGTGAATCCTTCTTAAGCCAACAGGAGGATAATTTAGCAAATGCCCTAAATGATGAAATCTTGGAAGGTGATTTCAGTCCTGCAAAAGTTTTATCATCTTTAAACCTTTCTAATTTGAACATTGGAGGCACTTCTGAGCCTTCAGTTGCAGTGAGTTCCAAGACGATATCAGTATCACCACACATGGATCCAAGTAAAATTGATGAAAATGTTGATTTGGAATCATCTAATGAAGAGTTCCATAGCATCGATGAACTAAGTCAACCATTGAAGAAAGAAGTGTCGAGAATGGAAAGTTTAAGAATCAATTCAACAGTTGGTGATGAATTCAAGATCAAATTAATTGATTCTAAAATATTACAACATATAATTACAATGTTCACTAAGTTTCCTTGGAATAATTTTTGGCATAATGTTGTTTTCGACCTGGTGCAACAAATCTTCAATGGTCGTATTGACTTGGGTTACAATCCATACTTGATCCTAGAGTTGTTTGACAGTTGTGATATCACCAATTTGATCATCAATGCCCATGATTTATGTACAAAGACCGAAGAAGAAATCAATGTGAGGCTAGGATACATGGGTCATTTGGTCCTTATTGCTGAAGAAGTTGTCAAATTCAGCTCAGTTTTCCAAACTCAAAAACTGAACGATCAAGAAGCTGATGATTTGATCTATAACACATTAGTTGATGAAAATTGGATAAATTATGTGACTAATGTCCTATCGGAAACCAGGGAACAGTACAATGGAGTGCTGGGTGGTATCAAGACCCAGGAGTTTGAGCAGTCTGACTACTTGAACAGCAATGCCATCATCCTGGGCCAGACGGAGGAAGAGATCCTCAACCAGCCGATAGAAGGGGATGACACAGATCTCAACGGTGTGTTTTACGAGTCCAAGAGACACCAGGACGAACAAGAAGAGGAAGAAGAAGAGGGACACGAGGACGAGGACAGTCATGACCGTGTTGCTGACGATCACATGGACGGTCCATGACGCGAAGTAACGAGTATTACGAGAGGTTTTTTATTATTTGTTTGAAGCATTTGAACATTTTTGATTTGTGTGTTTACGTTTTGTGCATCTATGTTTATACTTGAACAGGTTGTAAAAAAGTCGCGAAGTAATTTCTTTATCTTATCTCCAGGATCTGATCTGATTTTATTCTCCTTTGTTCTCAGTAAGAAGAAAGGAAATTGGGAGAGTCAATGGAAGAATACCACCTTCTTGTGCTCGTTCACGGGTGAGTGTCAGTCAGAATGTCACTGGGATCAAGATTACTAACAATTGCGCAGTCTATGGGGAAACAAGTCACATTTCGACTACATCAACCAGCAGCTAGACGAGTACCAGGCGCAGTTTGCCCAAAGAGCGTCAGAAACGCTTGTCGTATACAGAGCACATGACAATGAAGGATACAGAACACTCGACGGGATCGATGTTTGTGGGTTAAGAGTCGCACAGGAGGTGAAATCACAGATAGAATTCTTGAATTCAGAAGGGAAAGTCACAAAGATATCAATGGTTGGGTATTCATTAGGTGGATTGATTTCACGGTATTCAGTGGGGATCTTGTTTCATCAAGGTGTGTTTGATGATATTGAACCTATTAATTTTGTAACATTTTGTACTCCTCATGTGGGTGTCCTTACTCCGGGGGATAATATCACGGTTAGATTATTTAATCAACTAGTCCCTGCTGTTTTATCACTATCTGGTAAGCAAATGTTTTTGAAAGATGACCCAGATCGAAGCAGGTCATTATTGTCTTTGATGGCCAATGTTAACTCTGTGTTTTACAGAGGGTTGGCTAAGTTTAAGTATAGACAATTGTACGCCAATGCCATCAATGATAAGAGAACAGCATGGTGGACTTCTGGTATTTCCATCACTGATCCTTTTATCAACGTCACTGAAAAGTCGAGTCTTGAGAGTCTTGATTTTAGATATGTCCCTTCATATGAACCAATTGTGATTGATGCAACTTCAAAATTCATAATTTCAAACAAAGTCATTACAAATGATGAGAATTTCAGTCCAGTAAATGATCTAGCCGTGGTTGCTGAATCTGGATTCTGGGCAAGAAAGTTGAAGTGGTTATACGTTGTCATTAATATCATTTTTTTCATTCCACTTTGGGTAATTTGGTTCATTGGTTCAAATTTCGTTGAAAGCTTGAAATCATACCGCAGAATAAGACTCGCGCTGGCTGACAATGCCATGTTTCTGGCAAACCTGGCAGACGTGAGTGAACAAATCACAAGTGCTTCATTATCAGATGAAGAGATTGAAGAAGATGATGAATACTATGACGTTCGATCAAGAAGAAGTTCCATCTTTTTAGGTGATGACGATGATGAGCATAATATTATGGAGAATACCTTGCAGGACAGGGCTGATGACTTAATGGAAAGTTTATGGGGTGCAATGACATCCATAACGGCAGATGAAAGAACAAAGATCGATCAATATCAGATCAAATCAGTTGAATCTAAAGAAAGCGATGACACTTCAATGGAAGACTCAAGCACAGAAGATCTTCCTAGTGTCAAGGCATCAATCAATGGCTTGTCCTATTTCGAAAAAGACTCACCACAAGCACAAAACGAAGTCTTGAAACCATTCACATTAGATCTAACCCAGGAACAGCTAGACATTGTCAAGAATCTTAACTTGCTACAATGGGAGAAATACCCTATTTTAATTAGACACACCACTTCTACCCACTCTGCGTCAATCGTGCGTAATATCGATGAAGTTGCTCTATATGAAGGCAAAACAGTGATCAAACACTGGATTAAAGAAGTCTTTAAGGTTAAATAAACCCGGCTAAATAAAAGTTGTTTGCTTATGTAAGAAAATCAATAGTAAAAATCTTCGACGAAAAAAAAAACTAATGAAGACTGTTGAAAGAAGCTGATTGGATCTTCATCGATATCATGTCTGAATTCGGGAGACTGTTGAAGAACTCGAGATTCGCATCCCTTGCGAAATCTCTGGAGAAACAAGCCGTCAAAAGATCTCCATATCAACAAGTGGTGGAAACCAGAAAAGCAGCACTAGATAGACAAGAATGGGGTTTAAAATACGCATTACCATCAAAAGTGAAATCCCGTTACATAACGTTCAACAAGGTTGATACACAGGAACGTATTGTTGATTTCGAAACCAATGGTGGTGATCTTTGGAAAAGACTAAGATTTGAAGAACTTGGTCTGCCTATAACTAAGGAAGAAACTGTTCAAAATCCATTACTCTTTAAAGAACAAACATCACAAACTAACACAACTTTACAAAAAGTTTTGAAAGTTGATTCGAATGTCTCCAAGAAGGAAATTTTATCAACTGTTGCTAATTTAAAGAATTTAAGAAAAGACCTAAGAGAACAAATATTAAACACTCAACCTGAAAAATTGAAAAAAGATTCATTCACTTCAGCAAATTTCGAATCTGATGCCATTTCAGCAATTGCTCAATATCAAAAGAAACAAAACGTCAACAAATTAGAAAGTCTGAAATTACAAGGAGATCAAAAAGTTCATGCCTACGGTGGTTTATCATACAAGTTAAAAGGCAGACTTACAAACGAACCAAACGGTATAGTCATTCAAAACTACGCACCAGGTCGTTACTTGTCTCAAAATTCAGTTGCCGTTGGTGGGTTTGTTGCAGGTACTTCAAGAGGTAAACAAAATCCATTCAATAAGGCTAAATCTTTGGGTGCTCCAAGAGAAACCGTTATTCCATTCTCTCCAAAATCTGCTACCCTTAAGAAAGATGGTACTTTCTCTATATCATTTGATCCTACACCTGCTCTTCCAACCCAGAAACATCATCGTCGTGAGGCATTGAACTCCGAAAAGGGACTCGCATCGCTTGGTTTGGATACCATATCAAAAGTGAGAAGTTTCCAATAAGAGGTTTTCTCAACTAAAAATTTGTACATAAGGTAAATATCACGGTTTATAAATAAAATTAAATCTTTATACAAGAACCACACATCATGTAGCTTTTAAAGGTTCAGTTTTCGTCTAGAATAAAACACCTTTGGTTGATGGAACTTCGTTTGTACCATTGCTAGAGATTGATTCTTTGATAGCAATGGCCAAAGCTTTAAAAGCAGACTCAGCTCTATGATGATCATTAAACCCTCTCAGACAATCAACGTGTAAAGTCATGTGTGCAGCTTGGGCAAAACTTTCCAAAAAATGAGGAATCATCTCACAACTCAAATCTCCAATTTTTTCCCTCTTCAAACCAAGTTCAATAACGGCATATGGTCTATTAGACAAATCAACCACTGCCCTACTCAAGGCCTCGTCTAATGGTGCGAACCCAGTACCGAATCTCTTGACACCTCTGACTTGACCCAAAGCTTCTTTGAAAGCAGCACCTAATGCAATACCAACATCTTCAGTAGTATGATGGTCATCGATGTGTAAATCCCCAATACATTCGACTATAAGGGACCAACCACCATGTTTGGCCAATGCATGGATCATGTGGTCGAGGAATCCAATACCGGTGTGGATGGAGATGACTTGTGAAGAAGTGGATTGGGATGCATGTTCATCAGGGTAGGACTTATCTTTTAGTATGGAGTCTTCTAAAGTAATGAACCCACCGTTCAAGCTGACGGCGATCTGGATCTTGGTCTCGTTGGTGACTCTATTGACGAGTGCTTTTCTCTCCGGTAGGGTGTATCCGTTGGCCTGTGACATTGTTGGAAGAATATGGAACTTGAAGAATTAAATTTGATAAGAATGAGATTTATTCGATGACTATTAACAGCGAAAAAAGAAAATCTGAAAAGTTCTTTCTTCGGGAGAATGAAATTGCATTATCGGTTAAATGAATGTACAAGTCGGAAAAGCTCAAGAAGGAACTGTCTTAATAACAGGGAAATGGCCTAGACTTTGCTAAGTGGGATTGATTAGATGATAGTTTTTGGTGAAATATAGTTGGTATCTGTTTTTAGAAAGCACCAACGTTAGGTCTTTCCACGTAGCTTGATATTGTTGTTCATGAAGAAAGACGCGCATTCCATACAGGTGAGTATGGCTTTCTCTTTTTGTCTTTTTACGTTTGAAACTGTGGAATCTATTCAAAGTTGATGTCCATGGTTAAACTCCAAGAACTCGAAGGTTCTAACTTCTTTCTATCTCTGAAATTTCCTGGTTTGGTAGCGCTGGATGCCAGACTGGCAAGAATCAGTCCCGAATTCAAATATCGTGAAACTTCTACAAAATCGGTGTGAGTTGAGAATTCTCTAGTATATGTACAAGTTTTACACCTTCTATCTAAACCTAGTTGGCCAATGCCTTTTGGATCAGAAGAGCAGCAGCAACACTCACATTAAGACTATCAATCGACTTGTCAACGTTAGCTCCACTCTTAATTCCCACAATGAAATCACTTCTTAGCTTAAGTGTTGTTCTTATACCTTCACCTTCTGATCCAAGAACAAGAACGGTTGGAGTTTTTTCCAAGATCGAACCCAAATCTTCATAATCTAAAGACTTTGATTGTAAAGTTTGCGAAATTTGTGAATCTCTATGATGAACAATAGAACCAGCTGAGACAAAACACCAACCATTAGCTCTACTTTTCTCAAAAAACTGTAATGGCTTAGATGCTGTCATTATGGGTAGGAATTCCGTGGCACCTACTGAAGTCTTTGTAACCACTGGTGATAACTTTGAACTGTTTTTTTCCGACATCACGAGGAAATCAGCACCTAAGAAATAAGCACTTCTTATAATGGCACCGACATTATGAGGATCGGTGACACCATCAATGAATATACCCAATGGATTCACATTCTTGGTTTGGTATGGCTGTGGTAAAACGTCACCGAAATTGTCTTCATCAATGGTATAATCTTTCCCAATGGTTTCACCTAGCTGATAAATTGGTTGTGGAGTCAATGGTTTGGTTTCCAAGACATACCCATTATGCACGCCGTTGTCTGTCAACACGTTCAATTCATGTTTGTTTTCAACCAGGACCGTTTTTATACCTAATTGATGAGCCAATGTGACGATTTCTTTATCTTTTGCTTCTGGATTATGTATCAGAAGTTGATTGAAAAATTCTCTCTTGTTTGCTCTAAGTGCAGCGAGGACAGCCGAAGTACCATAAATGAATTCCGAAAATGGATTTGGATCGAATTTTTTGTAAATGTCTTTGTTTTCGAACTTCTTCTTATGAAAAAATCTATGCTTTCTATCTTCTTCATCAGTTTGTCTTTTTCTTTCTTTTCTTTTGTTGAAATACACTCTTCTTCTTTCTTGATCTTCCTCAAGTGTCTTAGCATGTACATGACGATATCTTTTCTTGAAAAATTCATCTTTGGTTTCACCAGCTTTCTCCCATGCTTTCAATTTATCACCTTTAGGCAGATTTTTTGACACATTTTCCACATCTGTGGATCCTTTTCTCCCGTTAAAAGCAGGTTTCACAGCATTCTGTATTATCACAGAAACACTAAAGCTTCTCTTCAACACCAGACTCATAATATTACTTCCCACCAAACAAATTCTCTTCTTGAAATGTGACACAATTCTCATCACATCTGGATCGAAAACTTTTCAGTATGAAAAATAAATCCAGTTCCGGCCCTCATCGCCCCCGGATTTGGATATTACTCTTAGTGCTGCGAACCTTTTTGGTATTTGATATCTGTCTCAGTCTTTGAATTAAAAATTAGGATACACGTTATTATGAGGTTTTAAATTTTTCTACTGAACAACGGTATCAAGTTACCTGTAAAGTTTGTCGTATTTTTCATGTTATAAGTTTGAAGCAGAAGAAGTTTCTTTCAACGTTTGATAAAGAACTGAGTCAAATATTAAAAGATGTAAGGACTAATGACCCCGACCTCTACAAACAGACCAAGACTATGATTCACCAATCAATCATTTAATCAATACCGCTCTAGACTCCCCTGGGGCCCCGTTGTAATGAGCTTCTAAATGATGATCTAACTCTTATTAATGAAGAGTCCATTTAACCGAACGACCGAATTGAAAATTATTTATTTTCCCGAAGAAAAAAGACAATGAAGGCTTTACCAAAATTAATACTAAAATGAAACATAAAATCCAATAAAAAACCTGTCATTTCCTGAAACCACAGAAATCGGCTAAGGAGATCTATATTTTACTTCTGGATAAGATTATTATTATCGAAATTATCGCCAGTGACGTTCTTGATTCTTATTCATTACAATTGGCTTAATTCCTTCCAGTTTACCGGTCAAAAGTGATAGATAGTCTACTCGTCTAAAACAATAAGAAATCGAAATCGGAAGAAATGGAGATGTGTACAACGCAAAGGAACACAAAGGGGAGAGCCTAAGTAGTAAAAGTTGGAAATGGTGAATACTTCATGGGGATCTCGGATTGTTACCGTATTCGTCAAAAGGTGTCATCGGTTATAATTCTTATCGGGATCTATTTCTGCCGACCGTTTTAAATATTTTTCCTTTGATTCTCTTCCCTTTATCTGTGGGGTCACTACTTAAATGTAGCCGAAAAGTATTCCAAATCTTTAGAAGATCCATGAACAACAATGACTAGTGAGACTGTCCAGCTGCGGGAGATACACACACCTTTAGACCAGGGGAAGTTCCATGGCAAGGAGATTAACTCCTTCCACGAATGTGATAGAATAGGATTAGATATCGGTGGTACGCTGACCAAGATAGTGTACACTGTTAACAATAGAATATACCTCGAAAAATTTGCAACTGAGAGCATAGACGAGATACTGATATTCCTTGAAGAGTTGATTAATTCAAAACAAGTGAAGTTTGATTATATTGTATCCACAGGTGGTGGTTCCTATAAATTTTATGATAGATTGAACAAGATATTTACAATCAAGAACGGGATTAAGATACTTAAGAGAGATGAGATGGAATGTCTGATATATGGCTTGGATTTTTTAATAAATGATATCTCAAATGAGGTATTTATTATGGATCATGAATCTGAACAGATTAAATACTTGAGAAGAATTGATGTTAAATACCCTTACATGTTAGTGAACATCGGTTCCGGAGTGTCCATAATTCGGGTTGATGGTCCAAATTGCGAATACAAGAGAGTTGGAGGCTCCTCCTTGGGTGGTGGATCACTATGGGGGTTGCTTTCTGTATTGACGAACTGTGAAGATTACGATTCGATGTTACAATTGAGTGAAACTGGTGATAACTCTAAAGTTGATATGTTGGTTGGTGATATTTATGGTGGTGATTATAACAATATCGGATTGAAAAGTTCAACTATTGCATCTTCTTTTGGTAAAGTGTTCAAACAAAAAAAGAGAAGAAAATCAGGTTCATGTTATAAAGATTATGGATTTAATGAAGCTGATATTGCCAAAAGTTTGATTTATTCAATTAGCAATAACATTGGCCAAATAAGTTATTTACATGCAAATATTCATAATGTTGAAAACATCTTCTTTGGCGGTTCATACATCAGTTCTCATAAGTTTATTATCAAGACTTTAAGTTATGCGATAAATTTCTGGTCAAAGGGAGAAATGCAGGCACATTTCCTTAAACACGATGGATATATTGGAGCTATTGGATCATTTTTGACTTCTGCGAAAGATGAAAAGGATTTTGATTTGTCTGATGTGAATAAAGAGTTGTTTGAAGAGAAAGTTGATGTTGAGTATATAGACTGAAGTGAGATTTTGTTTTTGGGTATTAAACAGTTGGTATTGCTGTTATCTGTTGCATTTATTTATACTGTTCTTCTTGTTTCCAGTTGTAGTTAGTATTTCTAAATTGGAGGGAACAGTTTAGTGAACAGGACCATTTTAATTAGGCACCACAGTTTAGTGAACAGGACCATTTTAATTAGGCACCGCAGGCTAGAATTGAACTACGGACGCAGGTGACAAAGAAAATGTGTCCGTACCAGAGAATAATCTACTAACGAATAAAGAGACTGGAAGCAGCAGGTGGTGGGTGCTAGAGGGGAGTTAGACAGTGGGAGTGGCTGTACAAGGCCTAAGCAGTGTATAAAAACCATATTACAACTAATTCCTGTTATACTCCCGGAACAACACACGAATATTTCTGTTCCCACTCCTAAGTGAAATTGCTTTCTGGCAGTTCAGAGCACGGTCCAATCAGCACGTCGAGAAGGTGGCCCCCCAAAGGTCCCTGACAAAAGCGCAAATTACGCCATTTACACCAGTGGCAACCACCGAATTTGGCACTGAATTAGACAGGGAATATAACGCTCACATTACGCTCTATGATCTCCCTGAACCCTATAGAATTCGCCCACTCTCGTCTTTTGTAGAGATCCGAAAGTGTTGATGTTGGCTCTCTCGTAAAATGTTCACTGGGGCTGTAGCCGGCCCCATTGCGATAAAGACACCTGGATTGCACGGGAATGACCAGCAGACCTAGAGGAATCTCTCTAAACACACTGAATTACGCCTATCCCCCCTACAAACGGCACCCGGTAACCTCACTTAGTCTCTGGACGCGTTTTCAAGGAAAAAAGTTTCCCAGCCCTCGATGATGAAAAATGCCAACGAAAAGAAAAAGGCGATGTGAATGAAACAATTGCACTCAACTTCTCCTTCACGATTTTACTTCCACCACTAAAACCGGCACCGCCCAACATTTCCCCAACCGCCCACTAAGAGCAAACACGGAATGGAGACACGCCCGGAACACGACTCGGACAGGCCCAAAGAAGCCACCGACCAACACACAGTACGTCCCATCAGCAGTCTCAATTGCGAACCCCCTGATGTACTAACTTCGAACCCGCAACAGAAATTATCAATATCCTCCATCCTCAGTTCGCCACCGTCCAATGGCAAAACTATCCCTCCACAAACAGCCGACACGAAAGCGATTCCACTGCTTGTCAGTAAGAAGAATATCGTGAATGAAGAACATGATGTTGATGATGATGCTGACACGGGAGTAGAAATCCCTCAAGACTATGTCGAACAGCTAGCACAAGCTAATCAGATCAAGTTCAAAGACGAAAAAGATAGTTACCTTGACAGATTAAGATCCCAACTTGCTCATATCACTACCCTTGATCTGTTGTCAATGAAAGCTGAGAATTGGAAAATTTTGAACCAAGAGGAGTTGGAATTTTTAGACAAGGCTTCCCAGGACAACTTGGAAGTGAAGAAGCTCTTGAAACAACTGTCCAATGCTGAGATCACCAAAAAGGATCTAACTAACACTCAAGGATCTGCTTTGAAACAAACTGATCTTTCAACTACAAATTCCAGAAAGAGAAGAAACTCAGAAGATCCAGAAACTACGGTGAAACCAACAAAGGCCAAAACTGCTAAATCTGCTGCTTCTAAGGAAACAAATGGATTGCTCAACATTGCTCCTGCTCCTGCAAACGAACCAGATGTTGAAGAAGAAGGCCAACAGAAGAAGAAAAAAACCAATCTTAGATCAAGACCTGCCAAAGCGGCCGCTGAAAAACAAATCGAATCTCAAATCGCAGATGCTTCAGCAGACACTACAGATGTTGACACTTCTGCTCCATCAAAGAAAACTGAAACAAAACTAAATCCTAAAGAGTTGAAAGCTATTCAAAGACAATACGATAACACTTATTTCACAATTTGGAAAGATCTATCGAGAAAAGATGCACCTAAAGTACATAGATTGTATCAACAGGCTTTACAAACAAGACAAGTTAATGCTAGGAAGACTGCCATATTATGTGCAAGAGAAGCTAAAAAATGGCAATTGAGAACCAATAAGGGTCAAAAAGATTTACAAGCTAAAGCAAGAAGAAGTATGAGAGAAATGTTCAGTTTTTGGAAACGGAATGAAAGAGAAGAACGTGACTTGAGAAAGAAAGTTGAGAGAGAAGCTGTTGAAGAGGCAAAACGTGAAGAAGAACAAAGAGAAAGTAGAAGAGCTGCAAGAAAGTTGAATTTCTTGATCACTCAAACAGAATTATACTCTCATTTCATTGGTAAGAAGATCAAAACTGATGAACTCGAAGGTAATGAAACACCATCTGGTAATGCACATGATGATGTTCAAATTCCAATCGATGCTAAAAAGAGAGATGTGAATTCCATTGATTTTGATTCTGATAATGAAGAAGAAATTAAGAAGGCTGCTGCCGCAAATGCTCAAAGTGCCATGTTGGAAGCCAAGGAAAGGGCCAGACAATTCGATAGTAATGGTAAAGATCAACAACAAAATGGGGAATTAAAACAAATCAACATTGATGATGATGACTTGAATTTTCAAAATCCAACTTCCTTAGGTGATATCTCCATCGAACAACCAAAACTATTGAACTGTACTTTGAAAGAGTACCAGGTTAAAGGTTTGAACTGGTTAGCTAATTTATACGATCAAGGTATCAATGGTATCTTGGCAGATGAAATGGGTTTAGGTAAAACAGTTCAATCTATTTCAGTATTGGCCTATTTAGCCGAGACTCATAACATTTGGGGTCCATTCTTGGTGGTGTCACCTTCTTCAACATTACACAATTGGCAACAAGAAATTTCTAAATTCGTTCCTGATTTTAAAGTCTTACCATATTGGGGTAATTCAAAAGATCGTAAAGTTTTAAGAAAATTTTGGGATAGAAAAAATGTTTCATATACAAAAAGTTCACCATTTCATGTCTTGGTTACTTCATATCAATTAATCGTTCAAGATATTCAATATTTCCAAAGAGTTAAATGGCAATACATGATCTTGGATGAAGCCCAAGCCATCAAATCATCATCTTCTTCAAGATGGAAATCCTTATTAGGCTTACAATGTCGTAACAGATTGTTATTAACAGGTACACCTATTCAAAACTCTATGCAAGAATTATGGGCATTATTACATTTCATCATGCCTACGCTATTTGACAGTCATGACGAATTCAGTGATTGGTTCTCAAAAGATATTGAAAGTCATGCACAATCAAACACACAATTGAATCAACAACAATTACGTCGTTTACACGTTATTTTGAAACCATTCATGCTACGTCGTATTAAGAAGAATGTTCAGTCAGAGTTGGGTGATAAGATTGAAGTTGACGTCTATTGTGATTTAACAACCAGACAACAGAAATTATACAAAATGCTGAGATCACAAATTTCATTGATGGATTTAATGGAAAAAGTCAGATCTGGATCTGATGATTCAAATCAATCATTGATCAATTTAGTGATGCAATTTAGAAAAGTTTGTAACCATCCTGATTTGTTTGAAAGAGATGATGTTAAGAGTTCATTCTCATTCAGTACGTTTGCTGAAACTGGTTCATTTGCAAGAGAAACTGGTCTTTTAGAATACAACTATGCTACAAAATCACAAATTGAATTCAATCTTCCAAAATTGATCTATAGAGAATTATTGACACCAAATGAAGATAATGATGTTGATACCAAATATCATACACTGAATCATTTGTTCAACATTTGGAACGCAAAATATATTCAAGATAATTCTGCAAATAGTGACTCTTTCACATGGTTGAAATTCGTTGATTATACTGCCAATGAGGTTTCTAAGATAAGGAAACAAGATATCTTGAGCAGAGTCATTGACTTGAAATCATATAATGAAAACACTGATGATTTTGCCTCAGAGATTCCTGATGATAAGAAATTCTTATTGATCAACCAACCAAAAGTTGAACCACATTTGACCAAAATTCAAGAAACAGTTTACAACGATCTATACTTGAACGTACATGATCCAGGCGTTATTTCACCTGCATCAGCACCACCTGTTGAGGTGATATGTTCAGACAGGGCATTTGTCAATGATGTCAAGAATGAACTATTCAATCCAAAGACAAGACAAGCATTAGGATCTCTATCCTTAAACAATCAACTCGAATTAATTGAAAATCATGTCCCAATTTCACAATTCCCTAAGACTGAGATGTTACCTAAGGCATTGAATGATAAGATTGGTTATTCATCAATCAAGATGCCATCAATGAACAGATTTATTTCCAATTCTGCAAAACTTGCGAAATTAGATCAATTATTAGTGGATTTGAAAGAAAATGGTCATAGAGTGTTGATTTATTTCCAAATGACTAAAATGATGGATCTTATGGAAGAGTACTTGACATACAGACAGTATAAATACATCAGATTAGATGGTTCTTCTAAATTAGATGACCGTCGTGATTTAGTCAGTGATTGGCAAACCGATCCTGAATTGTTTGTTTTCTTGCTATCTACCAGAGCTGGTGGGTTAGGTATCAATTTGACTGCTGCCGATACCGTTATCTTTTATGATTCTGATTGGAATCCAACAATTGATTCCCAAGCGATGGATAGAGCTCATAGATTGGGTCAAACTCGTCAAGTTACAGTTTATAGATTGTTGGCAAGTGGTACGATTGAGGAAAGAATGAGAGATCGTGCTAAGCAAAAAGAACATGTGCAACAAGTGGTTATGGAAGGTAAGACCTCGACTGATCAAGACGATGAAGCTGTTGGATTCCAAAAAGGTCCAAATGTTGCCCTTTGGTTGTTGGATGATGAGCAGGCTGCTGAGGCTATGAAGAGTAAACAATTGGAAGATGAAAGAAAAGCAAATAAAAAGAAAGCAGTTCAGGCTAGAAAAGAGAAAGAAAAGAAGAAAAATATTAATTTGGAAGACATGTACCATGAAGGTGAAGGTAATTTTGATGATGGAAGTTCAAGAGCTTTGACTCCTGCTATAAAATGATTTTTTCAAATGCTTGTGATGCTTAATGATTTTGTGCCTTTTTGTTGTTCTGTCTTTGTTTTGTTTAGGGGAGTTTAATTAGAGACTATCTACGACTATCTACTATTACAGAAATTTGTAATTTCATTCATGCATTTCTTTTTGATCTATGTAATTTCAGCCCAAGAATTCTATTGTTTGGAGATCATCAATCAATTTATCATAAAATAGGAGGAATGCTTCATTTTCCACCAACTCCAATACTTGCTCTGCACTAATTGATTTCTTTCTTTCAATCAACACTTGAAGTAAGTTACAATATTTATACGTACTTTGATCTTGTACCGATGGGAAAATTTCAGATCTTAACGCTTTCAAAATATGATCTTTGGTGTCTGATGTGACGTGTGTGATTATCAAGTAAAAACTAGAAACCTCAATGATCAATTGTGATGTCTTGACCCCATTGGAATGTGATGTAGCTATTTGCGATAAGAAATAGTCCAAGATGAGTTCTGGTCCTATTTTATCAGCTAATAATGTGAATGATTGATAGTCAATGGTAGGAATACTAGAACTTTGACTCCAGTTTAAAAGAGCTTGGAATTTCAAATGGAATGCTTCTAAAAGTGAAGAGGTTTCAAACTTGTTTTGATTTGAGGCTGAAGTTAGTGACGATTCCTCAGGTTTGGAAGAGATCGGAGTGGTGGATGTTAATTCCTGGAGATCAAGTTGGAAAAATCCAGCTGGTGAAGTGTCTTGTTCTGATGCCTGGCGTAATGTTGATAAAAAGACTGAATCTATTCTCGTTTTTGAAGGGGATATATCTATACGAGACAAATCATTGTATAAACCTTTGGTGAAATTGTTCATGATTATCTTGTGAATATGGATGGATTCACCACTTAGGTCTATTGGAATTAGTAGAGTTTTCAATAGACTGACGATGGTTGAAACATCTTCATCTCTCCATAAGTAATTGTCACTCCATGAAATGAATCCAACCACTGTACTTAGCAAGAATGGTTGTAAGAAATACTCCAGTCCACCTTTCACTGTTTCAATGTCAACAAGATCTTGTTTGCAACCAATAAATGCTTGTTGGAAGATACTTGGTAAGATTTCGAAAAACTCATGAACTGTGGATAATTTCATTAGATCATCCGATATACCACCAGAATCAAACAATGCAGTCATCCAATTATTGAGAATCCCTTGTCTATTTGAGTTATTTTGAGACATTTGTTTAGATGAACCCAAACTGCTTAAATATTTAATGCAGAATGACGATTGTGTGATATCTTCCTTGAGTGAAATCAATTCATTCAATGAAATGTTGGACTTTTTGACAATCAATAATAAGAGTAGAAAGATACAACCGAAAGCAGTGTAATTATCTTGAAAATTCATATCATCTGAATCGGAGTGAAACTTATCTAAATAGTTCATCAATGGTTTCAGAACAGATGTTGGACCCAAATGGAAAATAATGACTGATAAAGAATCAGGAGTTAGGCCAAGGCCTAAAGACAATCTTGCTAGATGCGATTTGTCGTCTTCCGAAGTGAATTTATTTATAGCAGTGAGTATGAGATCTGAAATCTCTTTCTGTTTTGAACCTTCTAGACCATTGACAGTGTTCAAAAATTCTAATAGTCCTGAATCTTCCAAAGGTATGAACTCGGTATTAATATCAATCAAGCTGCTGTTTAGAGTCTCTTCAAAATCGATTGGTAAGTTATTATCATCAAAAACATCATCAGTTGTAGGTAATGATCTGGCATCTGCAGCAGCGTCCTCACTTAAGATAACTTTGAAATTTGATGGTTGTAGTAAACCCAATGCAATGCAGCTTTTCAAAAAATCATGTCTAACATCAGTTGTGGTTGATGGGAAGGAAGAGAACATATCGTCAAAGTTGGAATCTGCTGAGTTACCATCGCTACTTAGTAACTTGATGGTTTGGAAGATCTTAGGATCAATTAAATGAATGGCATTGATCAATGAAGATTCAACATTTTTCAAATTTAAGTCACGGATGAGAAGTGGTAATCTTTTTAAAAGAAAGAGCTTCCAATTTTGAAAGAAGATTGAATTCTTACTCTTTGATTGTAAAACAATGACAAAACCTTCAAAAGAGATTGCTAGGAGTTCATTTAATGTGTTTTTGCTAGTTTTGACTTTAACAAATTGATCGAACAGTTTCAAAAACTTAGAATTATTTGACTCCCAGTTCAATATCATAGCGTTAAGCCACATGAATTTGGGAAGTTTATTTGTTTTTAAGAATCCAGAATGGTAATTGTATGGGTTAAGAGATGGATTAGCTGATATTGATTGTCTGAGGTTTCCAGATATCGAAGATCTGTTAGTGAGTTTGGAAATGATTTCATCCAGCTCATCGGATAAAGGACCACTCTTAGTTTTGGTCTCCAAGATGAATGTAGTTAGCAAATCTGATTGTTCCGGAGTGATTGCAGAAACGACAGGTATCAGCTCAGGTAGAAGCTCAATTAGTAAGTTTGTAAAACTTTTGATCAATAAACCATCATTCTCTTGCTTTTGTTCAAGTAGGTGCTTCAAGTATTTGAAAATGGACTGTATGTTCTCATTGAGATCCAAATTACTGAACAAAGCACTTGCTGAATGACCCTTTTCGTTTCTTAACTCTGTTGCAAAAGCATTCAATAACAGATACTGATTGTGTTCAGTAGCGGAACTCAAGTGCGAAAAGATATTGGAAAACTTGAACTGAGTGGACGGATCAGTAAGTGTGACAGTGGAGATGTAGACAACTAGTAATGGATCTAAAGGATTACCGAGAGAGAGCAATGACTCGATGTCCTGTTCTGATATCTCTTGCTTGTGGTTCAACTGCTTCAATAATGCATGGAACGTGTCCGGAGAAGCGCGTCTCTCGAGGCAAAACGAGACCAGCGCACCCAGCTGCAGTCCCACGGTCGACATTGGGCTTGTAAGGGACTCTTTGGGCTCAATTGGGGGCGAAATTGGTGCTGAATTATGTCTCGAGCCCGATTATATTCACTGACTATCTAACAGTAACACCCACACACCAGAGTCATCGAATTTTTTTTTTGTTCGTGCTTTCGAGGATTTAATTTCATTGTTCCAATCGAGAGTCTCGAGTTGATTTTCTTCGATTTATTCGGTTGAATCTGCTGTTTTGACGCTATAAAACGTTGTGACCTGGAAATAGCCTCGTGAAGCTTTGTCAAACGCTCCTTTATTTAGTCTTTTTCGACACTTTCAGTCCTTAATTCAATTTGCACCATGTTATACTCCAGTACTGAAGAACAAGCTCTGCCAGTTCAGTTACAACGCTACCCGGAGCCAGACAACTCGAAAACTGCTAATGGAATAAACTACCCAACTGCATATGTCGCAGAATCCTTGACATCCACTCAAAACTCTGCTCCTTCCTCATCGACTGAGACCCCTTCTACTAGACCAAAGATCGAGAGCTTGCCATTTGGTTACCAATTTGCTGAAGTGGAAACTGCAATCGCTAACTTTACCAAACACCAGCCATTCAATCACCACTATGCTCCAAATGTTAACATGAACAGAAACCATAATCACCATCATAACAACAACAACGGTAGATTCATCAACTACAACAACAATAACAATCTCAACAACAACAATGGTAGATTTCACTCCAAGCAGCAACAGCAATTCTCCATTAATGCTCAGCTCAAACAGCAACAACAGCAACATTTTGTTAACAATAACACTCATCAGATGAACCGTTATAAGCAAATGAACAATCACAACAACTCTGTTCAACAGCACCAACATCAGCAACAAAATAGTTTGTTACAATCACAATTTCAGCAATACAACCAGCAGGCTCAACACCCTGGTATTAACAGCTTTGCTCAACAATTGCCACAACATCAGATGAACGGATTGTCCTTAAACTCCACCAGTCTAATCAGCAACGGTGCTGATTTGAAATTCGACTCATTCCAATCAGTCAATCAACCTCAATTCACTCATTCAGATTTGTTGAATCCTATCAGAAACTCATCACCAACATTTGCATCTCCTACGGCTGGATCTAATGGGTTTGCCATGTCTTCTTTGGATCAATTGAACTCTCCTTCTTCTTTTGGATTGAACGGTTCAGACTTCTTGGGGACTCCTTTGTCCAATACCACTTCTACAAATGGTGATATGGATATCAATAGAAGTATTTCATTAGATGATTCAGAGTCTTATCTAGGTGATATTTGGAGTAATTCTAAAAGTGGACTAAGAAACTCTTCTGCTTCTGTTTGGGCATGAGTGTGACCTATCCGTGGATTTTTTTTTGTTTTTGTTTTGAAGGGATCAGCCCTATATTGATTGAGTATCAGAGTCAATTGATGCTTATTGTGCTAATTTTGTTTAATTAATTTATTTTGAATGAAGAGGTATAATCGAAGGGGAGAGAAAAGAAAAGAGAAGAAGCAAGAGAGAAAAGGGAAGAGAGAAAAGAGAAGAGAAGGGAATCGAAGGGATGCAAGAAGTGGTTTACTTCGAGTAACCCCAGCATCAGTGTGTTTTATTATATGAAGTTGGACTGAACTCATCAGTTCATTTTAGAAACAAAGTTTAATATTTTTTTGTTGATCATCAGTTTGTTGTTTTGGTAATATGAGAAAAAGTTGATTAAGGTTGTTAAAAGAGGTGTATGATTATTGTTTTCATAAGTTATTATTGAGTTTCAGGAATTGTATATTCAGTGTGTTTTTATTTGTGAAATTATTAGATGTGGTTGGTGGTGGTGTATTTTTTTTTAATTGTTTGGTTAATTGGGAGTGATGTTGACATTGGAACGGATTTAGTGGAAAGAATGTGTGATTAGATGGATAGATGTGCATTTTATATTCGTATTCAATACTGTAGAAACTCTTGTTTTGCTTGTTGGATGATCAGGTAGCTTTTTGTGGTTGTGGAACTATGACCGCAATTATTTATCGTCCAAACTTTTAAGACATTATCTTGAACAAACCACATCGACTACATTGTAAAAGCACCAGGTTGAGTGCCAGCTAAAAATCCACTTGCTTGAACTTGAAACCCAATTCATCAATTACAAATAAGAAGTCATTTCACACTGAACAATGATTGTCTTAAAAAACGAACTATTCTCCTGTCAACCCTGTTTTTTGGTCAACAAATCTCAACGGTGCCACCACTTGAAAGAACAAACGCTCATATCGTTGAAATTCTCATCTAATGTCGTTGTTAAGAACACCGAATCATCAACCGTTGTTTCACTTAATGGATCGTACCGATTTAAAATCAATACTTGTGCAGGACCACCAATTGTCCAAAGAAAGATCTTACCGCAAAACCACCTAGCCGATGAGATTTTATTCCACAAAGACATGAAGGTCGACATGAAAGAGTCAATTGGTCCAGTTATTTACATATTGCATGAAAAGACACCCGTTGAATTGGAGATGTTTCTTCCAACCGCTGAGAAGATTGAAAACAGTAAAGAGAAACCATTGAAACATTTGGTGGTTGATTTCACCTATACTGGTTTGAGAAAAGGCTTTAGGGATTTGAATCAGAGCGAGTGTATTATTGTAAGGCCTCTTGAGAGACCAGCAAATTCTTCTTCAATGGCAAGTTGCTCTAAGACGCCTATCAAAATGCCTGTCAATTTGAGCAAATCATCTCCTTATTGTGTTGTGCAATCAGGTCTACTTTTAGAGAAAGTTCAGACTGCAACTGAGATGCATCATGACAACCAGTCATCGTCATCTTCCTTATCGGGTGAATCTTCATCATCTTCAGCTGACTCTGTGTTTGAAAAGATGGTTAAGAGATTAGAGAAACCACCATTGAAATTGATTCCAAATGCAGGTGGTGCAGTTCATAAAATCGATGAGTTTTTAAAACAAGCAGAGACGTTTTTGAGTGATTTGATGGAGAAATCTTCTGTTATGGGAACAGACTCTGAAGTTAATTTGTCTTTGACATGATCTTTATCTTGAAACAATGAACGTCTTATTGGGTTGTTTGTTGAATACATGTAGATAAAAAGAAAAAATGGCAGATTTCGTGTAAATAGATAACGAAACTGCAAGGTGTAGATGACTGGAAAAAGTGTTAAAGAGCGGCCATATGATGGACTTCTACTGCTATAGAGGAAGATTCTAGCACTGAGGCTACTTTTGAGATTCCTTCTCCTTTTTCTTCTGATTTTCTTCTGATTTTCAATGTTAAAATGATCCACAATAATTTCAAGACATCAAAAGCTCAATCTACTGGTTTACACAGTTTACACAAAAAGAAGTAATTTAGAAGACATCACCACAATACTTATCTTTTGGCCAAAACTGCCTCACAGATATAAGGGTGCTAATCTAGGTAGGGCATTGATTGCGCAAATAGAAGAATCTAGGATCAGACGTGCAAAATTAGATGTTACACAAACAGAATCAAATAATGTTGGTAATGTGTTGTTTGACTGTGAGGAAGTGAGCCAGGATTGTTTCAATGATGATGAAAAGAAAATATATAGGGAGGGGATTTATCTGAGGAAGAAAGAGTTGGAATTCATTGAGGATTTTGATGATCTTGATTCAAGTTTAGCCAGTTTAGATCTTGATCTGAAATCAGAATGTAAGGATGATGTCAATGTGCTCGAAGAGATGGATGAATGCAAAGAATGTAGGGAAATCAAGCAGTACCAAGAAATTTTAGAAGATATTGAATTATTGCATATTGAAGAAACTGCTCCACAAGAGGAGAAACCACGGTTAAACGATGCCCTTGCTGCATTTCTTTTAAATAATCATTCTTCATTATTTCATGAAGAAACAGAACATATATCATTTTCGCAGATTGCGCATTGCAGAAAAACGGTTTTTGTTGAATCAGAGCAGTTTGCAGATGGGGATTTGAATCATTTTTACCAGATCAAGAGGATATATTTTTCAAGCATTCAGATGCTGTTCCAGACACAGAGATATTGTATGAACCTATCAAAAACACAACCAGGAATGTTAAAGCATTTGAAATTGTCCCTGGTCGTGTATCATCCCACGTTCTTGCACTAGATGTTAGGGATATATTATTAGAAGAAAAAAAAGTTTCTGATATCAATATACTGCGATTTGGCAAAGAAAGAGACAAACAATTTGGGTATTTACTCAAAAACTACTTTGTTATTCCTGATATTGATATTGATGCACAGATACAATTACAGAAAAGTTTAAATTTCCAATCATCTGATCAGAAAACTTGCATAAGTGAAGAATGGATCCTCCTTTCTCCTTTTGAAACCAAAGATGAATACAATTTTAGAACGATGCCTGATTTATACTAATAAAGAGGTCGATAACAGGTTAGAGTTGGATACATATGAGAACCAAACCCCATCAGATCGTTTAAATAATTTGGGTTTTGAGCTCTAACTTGATAAATTTACCAATTAGTAAAATTAATGTAGAAAGTGGGAACATTATTAAAGACATATATAAATACAAGAGTAGAAACAAACTTTTAGTTTAAAGTCCTTCTCTCAAGAAGAAACTGGAGGAGCTGGAGCAATAAGAGAAACTCTTTGACCATCAGGAATAGGATAAGTTTCACGATTACCAATTGGATACTGACGTAATTCTTCATCAGAGAAATCTCTATTAACAGAACGAAAATCACCTTCATCTTTTGAAGTTTCATCACTAACAAAATTCTTCTCATACATGTAATATCCATAATTATTATAGTCCTTGATGTAAGGATAATTCTTATGCTTTGATTTAGCTGCAGATGATAAGTCCCATGTCATGATGGCAAATAGGACCAAATACCAAAATGCCAAAGTCCATTCAAAACAACTACTGATACTGTAATTGTCCAAAGCTTCGAAAAGAATGGCAAACACAACAGCCAACACCGTCCATATTATTTTCAAAATGGCAGAAATGGTAAACTTGTTGAATTTCTTATGACTGACATGAATCTTGCTGTAATGTTTACCCATCAGTGCATACTGACTGATTAAACAAATCATGGATATTAAAACTGCAATGACAAAGAGACCCAAGAATGAATGATGAAGGGTATTATGGTCCTTAGTATTAAAGATTGAACATAACAAGATCCCTAACTGACCAATTGCACCAAGAATTGTTCCAGCAAACAACAAGTTTCTCTCATCTTTCTTGAACCAGTACTGGAGTTTACCACACTTTCTTAGTAGATATTCAGTCAGCAAGGTCAAACAGAAGAATAAACCTTGGAATGCGGCGCAAGATATGAAAAGAGGCTGTAAGTTAGTGGCACCAATATGTGAGATGTAAACTGGGTATTGATATCTGTTGATGAAGTAGTAGATTGGGTGTCCTTGGAAGGACCAAGCTGCCAACATTGCAATTAGCATCCCACCCCAAGCGACACCTCCAGCCACGGGAATGAGAAAGTAGTAGTTCTTTGGTGCTCTGAATTTCATGTTTGTGTCTGGTACTCTGTGACTTCCCTAATGTGAATGAAACGAATTGAATGAGGCGAATAAACTGGCTCCTGGTGGTGAGATGGAAACAGAAAGGAAGCACCACCTAGCACTCAAAGGCTCTCAGATAAGTTGGAAAGGAAGAAAGAATTAAAATTTTTGTCTCGAGGTTGAAAAGTTCTCTGTGGTAGCAGCGAAATGATGCAACTTATAATTGCTGGATCTGCCAGAGGGGCAAATATTGGTTGCTACTGGTAAGTAGATTTATATTGTGACACAGTGTGTGTCTCGGTGACAGTTAACTAGCATTCACTCTAATAAGAGCCTCTAACAGTTAGTTTAACGAAGATTTCGACTCGTCGTGTGCCACTTCAGTTAGGGCTAGCTGGTCTGTTAAGTCCGAAGCCCGAATGCATGTCCGAGACCCTCGGAATAATGGTCGGAACTCTCTTGTTTATGTTTTGATTTTATAAAGAAACGCGTTAACAGAGGAAGAGTTTAATAGTGAGGGAGCTGAGATGTCGCACAAGTACTCGATCACGAGCAATGTCGGAAGCACCAAGAGACGGAAGTCAGTGTTCGCACCTAATATTAACAATATGGACGCTGCGACGTCGCAGACAGCTGAGCTGGAGAGGTTAGAACAGGAGATCACATTGACGTTACAGAACATTGATAAGTCGTTTTCCAAATCACACAAGATCATTAACGACAAGCTGTTGCCCATAGTGCAGAGATATCAGGCGAACTCGAAGAAGATATGGTCCGGTGTCAGTTTCTGGAAGAATTTCTTGGAGGCAAGTGCAAATGTCGAACTTCGAGGTTATGAAGAAGTTGCCAAAACCATGGACCAGAATGATCAATACTCCTCACAACAACTAGGATCTGACACAGGAGACGATCAGATGAGACAGAACGAAGAGTTAAGCCCCATTAAGATGCCCACTAGTCTCGGGACAGGTGAAGATATACTAATGGAGAGCACCACTGATTTACAAAAAGGAACAAAAGATTTAACAACGAATCCAATAATGCCTAAAATACAGAAGAATAACATTGGATTTGATACATCAGACAGCATTTTACCATCACTACCACCAGTAAGTGTCAATGTCACCAATACAAACGAAACAGACCTAAATCAAACCACACCAACGCTACAAAGAACAGAATCAAGACATTACCTGATACATGGTGATATAGATACCACTTATAAATTACAGGTATCACCTAGAAAATCAAAAAAGAGAACTTCAGTCATCAATGCAGTAACACCCAACAAGAAAAGAAAATCCTTTTATCAACAAAAGTTCGACTCATCTCCATTTGACTATGAGCCTCCTCAGTTGAAATCAGATATAGTATTTAGTCCTGTTAAAAGAAGATCACCACTCAAACAAGTGCTCAGTACTGCTGCTGATTCAGTTAACAAGGGACAAGCATCAGAGGGAAATGAAACTCAACGGTTCCCCATGACAGCTAGGTATGGTGCAGGTGGGAATTTGTTGAGAACTCCAGGTCAAGTTGAACAAACCGCAAAGAGGTATAGTGGTCATAACTTCCCGTCGGCCATGCCAAAGGATATAGACACGAATAACCAATTTGAAGACACGGAGGAAGCCACGATTTCACCACCAGTCACGATAAACTTCGCTACTGCTCAGGATGTGATTGATCGAAATAGTGTCAAGAAACGAGTTCATGAACTATTTGATGATAGTGGGATCAATGAAAGTGCGATCAATTTGAGCTTAGCTTCTGAGAAAGTGAAAGAGGGTAAAGAGGTACTGGAGAATGATTTTGACGAGTATCTGGACAAACCAGCAGCAAAGAGCACCGAAAATCCGGACTGGAGTGAGTAATAATTGAAATTTGATGCTAGATCAAATATTTTAAGAGTGTAGAGACATCGTTACGGACCACACGTCGAGTTTTTCATCACAAAAAAGTTTCGATAACCGTTTTACTATTTCGCTTCGATCATCACCACAGATACTTACAGCATTGCTATGGGAAACGCTATGTCTTCGAGTTTCGCCCCTGAATGTACAGAAGCCAAAAAGGAGTATGATGACTGCTTCAACGACTGGTATTCAGAAAGTGAGTTGGGGTTTGAGCTGTCTAATGGGATGGGAAAGAATACTAACTGAAACAATAGAGTTCTTGAAAGGGAAGAGTTTGCACAACGAGTGCGAGGACTTGTGGTACGATTACAAAGCATGTGTTGATGTATGTGTGATTTTCTTGATGTCTTTTTGATACTGGAGTATTCGGGTAACTAACTATTATACACAGTTGGCTTTAGCTAAGAAGGGAATTCTGCCAATGTTGGAAGAAGCCAGAGAAGAAGCCCCATTCGAGAAAGGCGGCCAGGTGCAAGAGGCAGATGAGAAGAAGAAGTGAATGAGAGGACAATCATCACCAAAAGGTGAAGAGTGAGTTTATAGAAAAAGATCTTGTATATAGGCTGAAAAATGCTAAAATCTGAACGTATAATGATAACTTTTAGTTCGTAGCAAGTGATTACCAGTCAACTGAAGTAACAATTAGGTCTCTATGAAAATTTCCTTTGAGAACGTCCTTTGAGATACCAGTTGATGAAAATTTGTAGAAATTAAAACAAAATTCCACCTGTCAAAACAAATTAGGTGCACACACGAATCAAATAACGATGGACAACAATCAAAGGACCCAGCTTCCTTATCCCTTTGCTCCAATTCATATTAGACAGCAACCACAAGATCTCAACCAACAAATTTCACCACAACTGCCTCAACAATTCCCACAACAACCACCATATTCTGTTATCCCATCACAAGAAGACAGATTTAGAAAGGACGGGAAGAACAGGACGAGAGTCAGGAAAGCATGCGACAGGTGCAAAAGGCAAAAAAGTAAATGTGATGGAGCCCTACCATGCCACACATGCTCGAAACACCATCATAAATGTGAATATAGCCCATCTTACAACCTGCTGCCTACCACCAGTGAACCATCATCTTCTAGTTCCAGTATCCCTAAAATAAGTACAGATACCAAAGACGGCTCAAAAGCTGAAGGAGATGATTATGTCAAATACTTAGAGAGCAGGATCAAAGATCTTGAGAGTTATATTCAGTATAATAATTTCAAATCTGAGGATATTGAAGAAGCATTTCAGAAGAATATGTATACGTTTTCCAGAGACAAATATCGAGTGATGAGAAGATATCAGAACATATTGCCTCATGAATTGGGAACCTCGATTTTGAATTCGTTGGATGATTCTGAATCTCAGGGGTTGGCCGTTCCAAGAATTCAATTTTATGGTTGGAACTCATCAGGTGGACATTTCTTACAACAGAAAAAATTGCCAGAGATTGACAATTTGATTGATTATGCCAAAGACATGAACTTGGTTAATTGGGCCGTTGATTTCTTCATGGTTAAGATCAACCCATTGTTTGCATTCATTCATGAAAAAGTGTTCAGAGATCAATTGAATAATTTCTTAACTGGTGCAAATGATGAAACGAACTCAAAGTCTACAAGACTTTTCAGCTCTTTATTATACTTGATAATTGCCATTTCCCTGAGATATTCAGAATGTGATCCATCATTACCAGAACAAATCAAGGAGATGATCACTCCAAACTTGGAGGAAAATTTATTCGATGCCGCATATGAAGTTGTTGACAAGTTAAGTTTTGAATGGCAATCTTCAGAATTAATCCAAGCCTGGATCCTGATAACTTTCTTCCTCAGAACAACATATCGTCAAAATGCATCTTATATGTCTCTGGGAAATGCAATCAGAATGTGTAAAGGCATGTCCCTAAATTTGAACCTAATTCCTGAATCTTTGAATAAGCCATACGAATGGACAAAAGCAAGGAGAGTGTTTTGGTTGGTGTATACATGGGATAGACTACATGGATTCCAATCAGGTAAAGGATACGAGATACAGGATTGTACGATAATTACTCCATTCCCTGACATGAGAAATGATGAGACTGAAGATGGATGGTTGACAAAACCTGCATTAGCAATGCTTCGTCTTGCTAGAATATCTGGTGAACTTCAAAATTTCATTAATTCAAATTACAGAAAAGATACTAATTTTATTGAAAAAATCTCAAATGAGTTGAACGCATGGGAGATTTGGTTTCATTCCAATTGTCAGGGGTTTGACCAATTGTTAGTTGATCAAGTTTATCTAACATATCATGACATAATGTTGAATTTCAACAACAAAGTTTTATTCAAACTATTAGAAAGGGAATATTACGGTGATGATTCCCACAAGGAATTATCAATTCTTTTGAATCAGAGTGAGAAAGTCTTGAAGATTTTCAAAAGAATTGATGAAAATGGACTTTTGCATATACCTTGGTATCTCAATTTATCTATCCTGTTTCATATTGCACTAATTAGCATTTTTCTGATAAATGCAGGCATATTCCAAAACTCAGCAGTGATAAATTTGAAAAAATCAATAGAGCTTCTGAAAAAATCACAAAAACATGCACATATGGCCGAAGAATGTGTTTGGGCCCTGAAAACCCTAAATCACATGTGTGTTAATAGAATGCAAAAATCAATCAATTCATTAACTGAAATAGGAACTGATCATGGACCAGGAACTGTCAATAATGTTAGATTCTTACAATTTGAAACTGTTGATGATAGAAATAAGTCAAAAGATAATAAGAAAAGAAAATTAAGTAATAATCATACACAAATAGTTGACCAAATGCTAACGGATTACAATTATCAATCACCAGGTCAAACAATCTTCCAAAATGATGTTAGTCATGATGTCTTTGATTTGCATAATGAAGATGGACTATTGGGTAATTTGAGATGGTTTGAACAATGGGTAGATGAAATCGGTGAGGATTCAAATAATTGAATAAGTTGATGATGATTTATCGAGATAAACTGTACAAAACGTAGTTCACGACAGCAACTTGTAGTCCAACGGATTAGAGATTGATCACTAGTAAAAAAATAAAAAGAATGACACGGACAGGAATTGAACCTGCAACCCTTCGATTGCACTGAAATTCCAACTGGAGTCGAAAGCTCTACCATTGAGCCACCGCATCATCTGATAAATATTACGTAAGCAGAAGTTAGAGCGTGAGGGATCAGGTCACATGATTGATGGACAAAATTTGGAAAAAAGTCCTGCGCAGCGCGTAGTAGGTTAACCCCTGTATACATCAAGAGTAGGAGACAGATGGAGAACTGGACAACTTGCTACTAGGATTAAAGAGATCAGAATTGGATGATCAATGAATTGTCGCTTTATTGATTTTTTTTTTGATGTACATCTTAAATTAGCACTTTCTGAAAATCGATTTATTTCGCAGAACTTCTTCTAATTGCCTCCACAAGCTTAATCCTTCAACCGGCTGAATAGTTATCCCCAATTAAGCCCAAGCACGATCGATTTGACTATTGTAGCTCAAGTAAATTATAACACCGAGGCCCGACAATCAGTGCAGGAGCTGTGCATCTCTATTGCAGAAAGTCAGGACCGGATTCGGATGTGATTCGTGAATATTTGACGCTTAAGTACAACTTGCATGAACAAGTTCAACTTCAGATTCATTGGTATTTTGACGCGATTTTTACTCCAGCACGTCAATAGACAATGTCTATAGCAGAATTCGAGATCACACTATCATTCTTAACACGTAGGTATTTGCAATAAATTATTGACACAGTTTCAGTGTGAATATATGGTTTTCATACAAAAATGATTTCGTACGATACTTTTTATCTGGATCGATGTATGTTTGCACTAATTATTAATTTAAATTAATATTCACTAAGTTCGGGTCAATTACCCGCCCCTCTGCTCTGGCATAAAGTATACTATAGATAATCCAAAAACTGACTATTATAGATCCCATCACAATAGCTCAACCTGACGATATCTTGAATTTTGTTGCCTTGACTGGCGAATTAGCGAACAGATGTAAAAAAATGTTTAATCTTAGATGAATTGAATACTTAAGCTCACTGTTAGATAAGGAGGTCGGACATATAATGCCATATCATTAAATTTCTCAAACTTCTTTAAGTTTTATCTAAATTTTAAGGTTTCGAATTTCTCTCTTTGGGTAAGCGTAGTTATTTTAATCACGAAACCAACTATCTTAGTGATGGTATCAATCTTTCATAGCGGCCAATGATCAGCCCTCTGTAATAGACCAAGAGAATTGCGCCTATTATTTGGAATGTTGCTCGACGTTGCTCTGAAATATCAAATGATCATGCAATTCTGCAAATTTCAAAATCAATGACTGGTTTGTCAAATCCAAACAGTTTTTTTAAGTATGGGAAAAGTTCTGCATCTGATTTCCTTTCAAGTTTCTGGCTTCCGCGCTATAATTGTACTCTTGATTTCACCTGTTCCAAGAAACCATCTAAAGCACAGTTTCAATCAAGAAGAAACGATTGAAATTGCTTCAAAATCACTTATATTAGGAATTGAGATATTTCAGAAGTCAAACTAACGTCTAGAGCTTGAAAAATAGGTTAACGGAATGGTTAACATGCATTTGGACATAATTGTGGCATTCATTTCAGGGAATGTAGCAATTGAAGTTCAGATGGATTTTCGGTTGTCGGTTGTTTTTGATTCTTGATATGAGTAAAAGAACAACTTTCCTGAATTTACATAACTTTATTTTGTTGGGTATGCGACATACATTATAATCTAGTGTTCAGTTTTTGAACCCCACCTTGCAAGATGACAGACTCCAGATGGAGAATGATGTGTTCTTCAACTCTCAATGTTTGAACCCCTGTAACTTCAAGGCTGAACTGAGTCACTTTATGTACTTTTAACGGTTTTGGTACATTTTGGTACACAAGCGTTCTCGAACGATCTTGTGGAGATGCATACTACTTTAAACTTTGTTTAACTCTCGTAAATATTGTGAATACCAGTCTCGACTCTTCACTCTTCGTAAATTCAAATTCAAAGAAGTGTCAAACAATAAAGAAATCGTAACTACTTGACTTTGATGAATTAAACTCAATTCCCAAAAAAGCGGAATAACAAGAAAGGAAATTGATGAGATAAAACTGATATCTCGTAGAATTAATGTCATATGAAGTGATAATATGCATCAACTTAATTTAGACTGGCAAAAGGTCCACTGTTGAACTAGCAAACCATTATATTTACTACAGTCATTTTCAGACAATGTGGTGGTGCCTATACCATCAATCTTCTTACTCGACCAAATTGTTTCAAAGGTATTCCAGTCTTGAGTATTGCAATTGATGTTGTCTTACCTGCGCTTAAATTTTTTTGAGACCTGTAAAGGAACCTCTGCACTCTTCGGCCCGAAAAGAACATCCGAAAACAGTTGTTTGACCAAGATATGTCCCGGAGAAACAGGGCCATTTGAGGTTACTATTGCCCATTGCCCCTTCTACAACGTGAACAGTGAAGGGCGAGGATTGATAACGAAGACTACTGATTTCCCTCGCATTACAGTTTGAGATGCGCCAATTTCGAACTTGATTTTGCAAGTTGCAAGTTTCCCAGGGGCCAGGAGTCAGGACGCCTGCGGAATCTGAGACTGGCATTAAGAACTCGCTCGCAAAGCGGGTCAAGCATGTTGAGGTGTACAGTGTGCTTTTTGATCTTTTCAGGAAAAAAGTTCACCCACTTAGGCCGGTGTACAGCTTACAATTCCCAATAGTGGTACACGCTCTGCTCTCCTTTCAACCTGCTAACATTCCCTAGATACCAACCCTTCATGTAGACCAATTTTAGTGCCATTCGCCTGTTTAGAATTTTTAGCGGAGCAGAATCTCCGCCAATCAGGTTGTAGAATGATTCTGCAGCACACACAAATAGATTCAGGCGACCGAAATAAGCGAAAAAAGGAGAAAAAAACAAATACAAAAAATGTAACAAAGCGAATGAAATGTAGAACCTTACCGTGCCCGGAGTATCACGAAGTTGTGGACTTCCCCCGATTTCAGAGTCCCTAATAAGGTGTTTGACCTTTGATTTAAGCTGAACGAATCTGCAGGACGGTTAATGCAAAAATGCCCATGTCTCAACCTTTTTATTCATAACTGTGGAAACTGGTGCATAGATCTACAGCGTTTATCAGTTTACACCAGAACTATGACAAATTTCCTCGAAATTTTTTAGAGAACAAAAATCAAAACAAATCCCAAAAATTCTTTTTTAATTTCTAAGTCTCTCCCACAATCTCAAAAGTTTAGAACTCGCTCGTTTTGCCTCCACAGTCTTGGTCTTGCCATCAGAAAGCTGCTTCCAATCAGTCAAGATACTTTGTGTTTTTACTGAAAAACACCATTTAGAAGTTTAGTTCCAAGGTCTTACCTAAAGTATCAAAACAAGTTAACAAAACTACTTTGAATACTGTCATGTCTTCAGCCAAACGTGAAGAATCCAACCAGTCTGGTGGACAGGACACCAATCCAACCCAAGATGACTCAAATGGACAATCTCAACTTGGCGATTTGAAGACGGAAGGTTCAACAATCCAACAAGCTCAGACCGGTTTGGATGATCCATACAGATACGCCAGACAACAACAGGACGTCGGACTGGCCCAACAAGGTACCGCTCAGCAAACTCAACAGCAACAACCATACTCATACTACCAGTATGCTCCAGCGTACTCCCAACAATATCACTATCCTTATTATCAAAACGCTCAAGCCAACACGAATCCGGCTCTTGCAAACGCTCAACTACAAAGCGCTTATGGAACAAGCTATGTTGATTACTCCAGAGCTGCTTATGGTCAAAACTACGCTGCTGCGTACCAAAACCAACTCTTGAATGCGGGTCTACAAGCTGCTGTTCCATCAGCCGGTGCATCAGCTAACCATCAGCTTTCAGTTCCAGCTACCAACCCACTATCTGCTAACGTTGTCCCTTCAACTGCCCCTGGAGCTATTCCGGCTGCTAGTCAACTCCTCAAAACATCACCTACCGCTGGTTCGATCGGCCAAGTTCAACCATTAGGTTCAAGACCAAGAGTTACCACTACAATGTGGGAAGATGAAAAAACTCTTTGTTACCAAGTTGATGCCAATGGTGTTTCTGTTGTCAGAAGAGCTGACAATAATATGATTAATGGTACAAAACTGTTGAACGTTGCTCATATCACTAGAGGTAGAAGAGATGGTATCTTAAAATCAGAAAAGATCCGTGATGTTGTCAAAATAGGGTCAATGCATCTTAAGGGTGTGTGGATTCCTTTCGATAGAGCTCTTGCAATTGCACAAAGAGAAGGTCTTGTCGATATTTTATATCCTTTATTTGTTAGAGATATCAAACAAGTTATTCAACAAGGTTCTACAACTCAACCTCAACCGGCGGCTCTTCCAGCTACAGTTCCACAATCTGTCAGTTCCAGCAATTGGAACTATGCCCCAACTCAGACTGCTCCTCAGCCTCTAGCTGTTCCACAAGGTGCCTCTCAAGCCACTCAAGGACAAGTTCAAGCACAACAAGCGCCACCAGCAGCTCAAATCCAAACTCAAACTCAAGCACAACAACCAACACAGTCTCAACTTCAACCTCAAGTACAAAACCAACCTCAGCCTCAACAGCAAGGTAAAGTCTCTCCATACATGACTCCAAACTCATTATCAAACAGCTCTCTAACTATTGACAATAAAACAGTGGCACAAGCCCAAACTCAACAAACAACGTATGGTGTTTCTCAATTGGGAGCAAATCCTCAGCAACAAGCTTATCACAGCACGGCTCAATATCAATACTATCCTCAATATCAATACGGATCTTACAGCACTGCTGCTCAGGGAACTAATCCATCCGCCACATCAATTCCATATCAATACTCTCAACAGCAATACGGATATGGATATGCACCACAATATCAAGCTCCTCAATATGAAGAACAAAAAGACAGCAGCAAATGAGTTTGAGTCAATGAATCTCCTCGAATAATCTATTCCCTGTTTTTTAATTGACCTGATGAAGAGTACTTAATTAATACTCTTTGATATTCACTTTTCACTTTTTTCATGTTCATCTTTTGCCATTTCATCCACTTCACATGACGTATTCCTTAGAGTCATACATTCATCTCAAGCATGTTTCCCACTGTTATTATCCTTGCTTTTCCGAGGAGAGGGCTTCATATTGTTTCCTATCCCCGCCCTCAAAATGAGATCTAACACAAGCATATATATATCTTAATGTTCATTAATTTTCTTTGCATACTTTTTAAAGGAGAAAAGAATTTTGAATAAAACCCTATCGTGATCTTTGGAGATAAAGGCTATGGATGATTATTTGCATTTGTATGATTAACACCTAAATAACTCATGTATTATTAGTATTCACAAATGTAGTGTGTCTAAATTTTAAGGTCTAACGGTTAACGGCTAAACGATAATTGCATTTCTTTCTCGTTACTAAACCTGAATTGTAGTCTTATTGAAAAGTTACTTTAGCCCATGATTCTTGGGTCGCTAGTTTTCAGTGAGCGAACACTGTCTCTTGATTTTAGAGCCTCTAGTTATATTTAGTTCAAGCTACGGCTATACAACAATCGATTCACATTTTATAGGCAGGTTCCTGAAATTCTGGTAATTTTCAAAACAAACAGATCTTCAAAAAATGTGCATTGAATTTTTTGCATGTGTGCGAAGGTGCAGGTTTCGGATGGACAGGGGGGCAGGAGTCAGGAGAGAAATAAATATTAATAATGGCGGAAAGCGCCAAGCAGTAAAGACTCAAGACTCGAAGACTAAAGGAGTCAAGTTCTGGAATCTGGTGTCCCTGAGGGTTGCAAAATAATATAAGGCTGATGAGTTTTAAGTTGTAAGTTTAAAGGTTACAAAAGTACATTCTTGGTTCTGATAATGATACAAAGTGTTTCAGGAATTAGAAATTAGAATCCAGATGAGGATTTTTTGTAAAAGTTGACAGTAGGGTTCAGTTCAGCTCTACATCCGTGTAATCAACTCGAACCATCATAAGCGGAGGTCGAGAACCTGGGAACTGGAAGTAGTGGCAAGATCGGCCACTATAGGCTTTGACGGTTGCGATTTACAATCTAGCCGTTAGTCTTGGCCCCATCGTCTGTTTATCGAAACAACTCAAACTGTTGGGTCGAATTTGAAAGTTGGTTCCTTTTTGAGGGTTCTCAACTTAAAAATATTTGAGATTTATTCAAGGAACCACACTGATAGCGTCATCTAAATAGAAAAGGGAATGGATCTTTTAATTTTTTTTTTCTAAGTGTGATTTATCATATGAAATCTCTTTCTCTTCAGCCCATAATAATCATCCCATCGATCTGAGATCTGAACTCGTTAAAAATTCACAAGGATGAATCCTGTCCCGCCGCTAATATCTCACGTTTTTTTGGAATGCCGGTATATTTTCAAACGCAAGATATGCGGTGTTTGAGATTTTGGCTTTAACTCCGAGATCCATTTCGCTTACAGTTGAGCTTGCTTCTACAGTTGTATACAGTCGAGACTCGACAGTCTACAGTGGTCGGTTACAGAAGAAACTTCCATCTTGGGTAAGGAATTCCATCCTATTTTCTATAAAGGTATCCAGAATATCTATAAGTTAGCCAATAAACGTGAGGGTAGTAGTAATAAAAAAAAAGTAAACAAAGCGGTAAAAAGTAGTTGTAAAACGTGTGATAATCAAATATCATATTAAAATTGTGAAAAGCAATAAGCAAATGAGGTTCAAGGGGTAAGTTGGTTTGAATAAGTTGTAATTTGATTATCGATAATCTCTATTAATGTTTCTCAAAACTTGGTAAATCCAAACTTTTCAAACTAGGCAATTGAATCGAAGGTGTAATTGAATTCAATTTTGGACTTTGCAAAGGACTATCCAATGGAGTCTCAGACAATTGGAAAACAGGTGGTGAATTAGGTCTTGATCTCTTCAACACATGGTCATGCATGTCCATTTGTACTGGTTTCGAACTTCCTGCAAAATGATGATGTTGAAACAACGTAGTTGACGAAAGTGATGGACGTAATGAAATTTGAATGTTTGGAGATGAGGTTGATAATGGGGTCATTCTCTTTAGGTTAGATAATGCATTCAATGGATTATGTGAATGACTGTTGTGTGCTAAAGATGTTAATGATGTAGATGAGTTTGATTTTGATGTAGATGGTGATAAGTTTGCAGGAGAGTTACTAGATGATGAAAATAGCGAAGATGTTTGGAACGATTGAGAAGACATGGATTTCATAATCTTTGGAGGTGATTGAAGGTTTGGCAGTATTATTTGTTTAGAGTTTGAGCCAAATAGTGAAGGTGGATGTAGATGTGGTAATTGTGAATGTGGTGGTGGTGGGGCTTGCTGCTGTTGTTGTGCTAAATGTGGATGTGAATGAGGATGTGGCAATGGATGAGGATGAGGATGAAGTGGTTGTGAATGAGGTGGTATTTGCTGATTAGCATGTAATGGTTGTGGAATGAGGGGTTGTTGATATCCATTTGGGGCATACATTTGATGTGTTTGTGGTGGCTGATATTGGCTTTCTTGAGTATGCGCTAATGGTGCAACGTAATAAGTTATTGGTTGATTCATAGCAGATAAATTTGAACTTGATTTACTGTTTTTCTTTGATCTTGAATTGGAATGGATTCTAGTATGTCTTGTTAACTCATCACTTCTACTGAATTTTTTTGGACAGAAACTGCACTGAAATGGTTTTTCACCAGTATGAATTCTCATGTGTCTTGTTTGATGTTCTAGTCTATGGAAAGCCTTGGAGCAGATCCCACACACGTATGGTCTCAATGGATCTTTTGCCTTTGCCTTCTCAGTGGTGGCAGCGGCCACTTCGACCTTTGGCGTATCAACTGTGGATGGCTTTGCTGGGGGTTGTGGTGTACTTTCGGGCATCTTCAACGCGTGACTCTTAACAATAGTGTATATGGCGAAAGAAGGTAGAGGAGCAGAGTACAAATTTCTGTTTTCCTGGAGTAAATGTCGTTAGAATATGAAAAGGTCGTGCAGTGAGTATTTGGTGCTGGTTTCTTGTTGTTTGTAGATGAGCAAATTGGGAGATAGATTTTTTTTTTTTTTTTGTTTCTATAAAAGTGGAAAAAAAAAAAAGAAACAAGTGTCACGGAAAAACTTTTGCGGAAAATCCACACGGCCCACAGGTCCCGATAAAGAAAAATCTGCTGAGGCGTGGGGTTACTACGGGGGCTTAGTAATTACGAATTGGGGCTGGTAGTAGTGAGAGTGAGGGCTCGGAAATAGGTAGTGGTCACTGTCTTGTTCCGCTATGGTGCTTACGTAGTTGGGTCAAGCATTATTATAACATTAGCATTTAGTTTTTTGAGAGACTCATCTAGTGAACCCAGGTGGTGGGTTGAAGTTCTTCGGAGCACCAGCGAATCCAGGAATAGACCCAGTCTTCACTATATTCTTCAGTTTATTGTTATTGGTTTTCGTATTTGATGCACCTGTGGTTTTAATCTGTTTGATAACACCGTTACCTGGCTTTAATTTCAATTTTGGGGTTGCATTCAATGGTGGTGATTCAACAGTTACAGAAATGACATGTTCACCTCTCAGTATGACCAACCCTAATGATCTTTTCTGTTCTTGTATTAATTTTGATTCTGGAATTTCTGGTTTCTTGTCCTTTAGTGATATTAAAGATTTTTTAGTCAATCTGTATTCTTCAGTGTTGGATAGGATCAAGTTATAGTGTTTGTCAAACGAGAGAAGTTCACCAATGTACTCGCGGGAGTCTAACGTTATGACCTTGACTTTGTAATGGATGATATCTGACTGTTGGGATATGGTTAGTATGAGATCTATTAAAGAGTGTGTTCTTAAGGAATACATACGAGTCTCTGTTTCTTGTTTGGGGCAGCAATGACCTGGAGGAGGAATTGTTAGCATCATACTGTGTGAATGTGCTTTATTACAGCCGGAATACTCACCATTTTGAGCTGTTTTATGTCAATGGTTTGAAGTTCTGGAGATGAAGTTCAAATTTTACCAACTAGAAAAAAATAACACAACAAAAATCTCAAATTCGCGAATCTTATATAATCACACGAAGTTGAAAAGATAAAATTGATTTCCCCATTGGAAAACGCGTTCGATACAATTAAGAAGCAGAAAGTCATCAATTGAAACATGTCTGAAGAAGTCAAGGAAACCAAAGTCGCCAGTCCTGAGCCTGTGGAAGCCAGTAAGCCAACTGAGTCAGAAACCGACTTGAAGAGGAAGACAGAAGGTAAAGAAAAGAAGGAGAAGAAGAGACGTAGAAGACAATATGATGATGCTCCTGAAGAAGAAGAAGAGGAGGAGGAAGAGGATGATGAAGATGATGATAAGTTAGATGCCAAATTGGAAGAAGACGGTGATGAAGAAGAGGATGATTTGGCTGAAATTGACACCACTAATATCATTGCTAGTGGTAGAAGAACTAGAGGAAAAGTTATCGATTACACTAAGACTGCTGAAAAATTGGAAGCTGAAGGAAAAGGGGGTGCTGACGAAGATGATGAAGAAGATGATGGTGATTTCAAAGAAGCCAATGAAACCAAATAAATACCGAGATTTATGTATATATTTCGAATTAATGACCGTTTGCTTTTAGATCTTTGTGATAGTGTAGAAAGTAATTGCTACTAAGGCCTAGTTGTGCCTTAAACTTTTTCCATGAGTCTTATATTTCTAACTCTATGAATAAACTAGTGAATAATATAAACCAAATAAAAGACAACAATAGATTTTGTGGATCCAATGGAGCTCACCACAACAATTAAAAAATAACTTCACCCATAAAATATTCATGTTGATATGAACATATCAACTAACAACGACTAAATAATGAAATCAAATAAAGAACTAAAATGTAAAAGCTTTAACAACAATTGTTTTGTTTTTTATGAGGTTCGTTACCTTGGGTAGGTGTCAATGAGATGGTTTGACCAGATGGTGGTTTAGCACCAGAAGTGGATGGGTAGTCAGATAAGTCGAATTGATGTTTGGAAACCATTTCGTAAATAGAGTTCAACAATTGTTGGAATGATAGGTCAACATTTGAAGCATCTAAAGCGGAAGCTTCTGTGAATAGAAGTTGATTTTCAGCAGAGAAATGTTTAGCTTCTTCAGTTGGAACGGCTCTTAAATGGTCTAAATCAGATTTATTACCAACCAATTCAATAACGATGTTTTCATCAGCGTTTTCTTTCAATTCTTTTAACCATTTACTAACGTTTTCATAACTTTCAGATTTTGAGATATCATAAACAATCAAAGCACCAACTGCACCTCTATAGTAAGCGCTGGTGATGGCTCTGTAACGCTCTTGACCTGCGGTATCCCAGATTTGGGCCTTGATTTTTTTCCCGTCGATTTCAATGGTTCTTGTGGCGAATTCAACACCAATGGTTGATCTTGTGTCCAGTTTGAACTCATTACGAGTAAATCTGGAAAGTAAGTTGGATTTACCAACACCGGAATCTCCGATCATGACAACCTTGAACAAGTAGTCGTACTCGTAGGCGTAGTCTTCAGTGTCAGCCATTGTTGTGTATATCTGTGAGTTTTTAAAGGGGGTACTGTTGCCTGTTTGAACAATAATCAGAGGCTTGTGTTGCGGTGTTGAGGGGGGTGTTCAACAAGTAAAATGTTCGGTCAGTGATGTGTGGGTGTGTGCTCAGTGAGTGCAGAAGCGGATTTTGAGGGGCACAGGAGCAGCTGAAGGCGACAGGTGGGTGGGAGAAAGTGGTTTAAGTAGGTGGCTAATTGAGCTGCTTTCCGTTGTTGTGTTCAATTGGACATTTTTTCCAATTGAATCATGAGAAAAAAAACCAAAATACAAAACTGATTCGCGAATGAGGGAACGAGGGCCAAACGAAGTGATGGTGAGGTTTTGGGAAGGTGGGCGGGAGTTGTTTGGGGTAGAGGGGGCCAGTGGGTCAACTCGGTGAGTATTGTTAATAGTTATCTTGAATTTTTTGGAATAACAACTGCCATTTTGGTCCAAGTCTAAGAATTTTTACTCGTATTGTAATTTGTGACACCATTATCAAACTAAGCTATGGATACAAATACAAACTAAGCTATGGATTATTTTGCTAAACAATTCTGATTAAACAGATGAAAGAGCAACTTCTAATCATTCTTTCGAGGTTTCTTTCTACTTCTCACTCAACGAACTCCCATTGATCACTCTAGAGACTACTACTAATACTTCTCTCTCTATCTCTAAAACAGCAATTTTCGCGAATTTCTTGAACCACGACGCGCTTTTTTTTTTTTGAGATGGCAAAAAGTTTCAACCCAAAGACGAACAAAGCTCCTTAAGAAAACGTGTCTGGTCCCACTTCCACTTGAGCCATGAGTGAACCCAAGATCGAGACGCTCGTCTTCAAGAGAAGAGTCGCTGTCATCCAGAAAAAAATCGGAGCAGGCGACTTTGCCAAAGCAGATGCACTCTTAGCAGTTACTGGTTCTACTGATGGAGAGAATCCATATCAAAAATCAACCATTTTACACAATTGGTTATTGGGATACGAGTTCCCAGCCACCGCATTGTTGATCACCAAGGATAAAACTATTTTCATCACTTCTGCAGGTAAAGCCAAATATCTAAATGGTCTCAAATCGAACAATCTTGAATTATGGATAAGAACAAAAGATGTGGATCACAATAAAAAATTGTTCCAAGACCTTGTTGACCTTTTGAAAACCATCAAGAACGTTGGTATCTTACCAAAAGATAAATACCAAGGTAAATTCATTCTTGAATGGGAACCAATTTTCGAAAATATCAAATCCGATCTTGAATTAATTGATGTCACTGTCCCATTATCAGAATCAATTGAAATTAAAGATGATGATGAATTGAAAAAAATCAGACTTTCAGCTAAATCGTCGGCTTATTTCATGGATTACTTCCAAAATGAAATGGTTAGCATTGTTGATGAAGAGAAGAAAGTTACTCATGAACAATTAACTGAAAAAGTTGAAAACCAAATCGATAATGACAATTTTTTGAGAACTTTGAAAAAAAAATTAGGTCCTGAATTGGATATCGATCAATTCGATTGGTCATACACACCAATCATCCAATCTGGTGGTAAATATGATTTGAAACCAAGTGCACAATCAAACAATGATAACTTACATGGTGGTGTTGTTCTTTCATCTTTGGGTATCAGATATAAATCATACTGTTCGAACATCAGTCGTACATTCTTGATTGATCCAACATCAGAAGTTGAAAAGAATTATGATTTCTTACTTCAAGTTCAAAACAAAGTTGTTTCTTTGTTAAAACCAGATTCAACTGCTTTTTCTGTTTATGCAGACACTTTAAGTTACATTAAATCGGAAAGACCAGATTTAGAAAAACATTTCGTTAAGAATGTTGGTTGGTTGACTGGTTTGGAATTCAAAGATTCTTCATTTGTGTTTAACGCCAAGAATGAGCGTGTTATTCATGACAAGACCGTTTTCAACATCACTGTTGGTTTCCACAATTTATCAAACGATGCTTCAAAGGATCCAAAGGGTAAAACTTACTCATTGTTATTAAGTGATATTTTCAAGATCCAAGATGGATCAGTCACTTCATTGACTGAATATGCTAAATCCAGATCAGAAGTTTCATTTTATTTCAAAGAAGAGGATACAGTCAAGAATGAAGTTGAAGATTTAAAAGATGGATTTTCATCAAACGGAAAGAAAGATCTAACACCACCAGGCACTAGATCTTCTAAAATTTTAAAATCTAAATTACGTACAGAATCCAAAAATCATGATGAAACTGATGAACAACGTCAAAAGCAAATCCAAAAGGAATTGCATGAAAAAAGACAAAGAGAAGGTTTACAAAGATTCAGTGATACAAGTGCTTCCGATCCAAATGAAAGCAAAGTCGTCTTCAAGAAATATGATTCATATATCAGAGAAAGTCAAATTCCTAACGTTGTCAGAGACTTGAGAGTTCATGTTGATGTCAAGAACCAAACCATCTTGATTCCAATCTCTGGTCGTCCTGTTCCTTTCCATATCAACGCCTATAAGAATGGTTCAAAGAATGAGGAAGGTGAATACACATACTTAAGATTAAACTTCAATTCCCCAGGTGTTGGTGGTAACACATCCAAAAAGGAAATCCCATATGAAGATGATCATACAAAAGAGTTTGTTCGTTCAATCACTTTAAGATCCAAAGATTCAGAACATATTGCTGATGTTTTCAGAAAAATCTCAGATTTGAAAAAAGAAAGTGTCAAGAAGGAAACAGAAAGAAAACAAATGGCCGATGTTGTTGAACAAGCTAAATTGATTGAAGCTAAACCTGGTAGATTAAGAAGACTTGATAATGTGTTTGTTAGACCTTCACCAGACACGAAGAGAGTTCCTGGATCTTTGTCAATTCATGAAAATGGTTTAAGATATCAATCTCCATTAAGACATGATTCAAGAATTGATATTTTGTTTTCAAACATCAAGCATTTGTTTTTCCAACCTTCCAAGGATGAGTTGATCGTTATTATTCATGCTCATTTGAAAACTCCAATCATGATTGGTAAGAAGAAGACATTTGATGTTCAATTTTACAGAGAAGCAACAGATATCACAATTGATGAAACTAATGGAAGTAGAAGAGGTGGTAAGAGAAGATATGGTGATGATGATGAATTAGAACAAGAACAGGAAGAAAGAAGAAGAAAAGCAATTTTGGATAAAGAATTTAGAAGATTTGGTGAATTGATTGCAGAAAGTTCGAATGGTTATTTCGATTTAGATATCCCTTTCAGAGAATTAGGATTCTCTGGTGTTCCTGCAAGAGCCTCGTCGTTCTTAATGCCAACAAGAGATTGTTTAATTCAATTGATTGATCAACCATTCCTGGTGTTGACATTGGAAGAAGTTGAAATTGCACATTTGGAAAGAGTTCAATTCGGGCTGAAAAATTTCGATTTAGTCTTCATTTTCAAAGATTTCTCTAAGCCTGCTGTTCATGTTAATACTATCCCTATGGAAGCTCTGGAAGATGTTAAATCATGGTTGACTGATGTTGATATCCCATTCAGTGAAAGTACGATCAATTTGAATTGGGCTACAATTATGAAAACTTTACAATCTGATCCAAAGCAATTCTTCCTGGATGGTGGTTGGTCATTCTTGGCTGGTGATTCAGATGAAGAATCAGGATCTTCAGAAGAGGAAGAATCTGATTTCCAAGCAAGTGATTTGGATCCAAGTGATGAAGAAGTTGAAAGTGAAGATGATTATAGTGATGAAGGTGATGGATCTGATGGAAGTGATTTCTCAGGTGATGAAGAAAGTGAAGGTGAAGATTGGGATGAATTGGATAAAAAAGCAGCAAGAGCAGATGCTAATGGTTCTTTTGATTAGAGAGAACTCCAGCCCCAACAATGTTTTCATTTCAAGTGATTTTTTTTTTTCAGTTATGCGTATTACTAGATATGGATACCGTAATTTGTTTTATGTCATTAAGGAGATATGTAAAAAATAAATGTAGTTATCGTACCATCAAACAAAGAGTGGGGTGTTGTTTAAATCTATCGTTCACGAGTTTCGGAAGGTTGACTTCTATTGTTCTCACCAACGTTTGAAGCAAAGAAATGTGATGATGAATTGATTTGAGGCGTTAGTGAGGACAATGGTGGGAGGTATGTGCCGTTGAAAAGCTGATGTTGATGATGTTGTTGTGTTGAACCCAAATATGGTCGGTATGCTGGACCCGAAGGAGTGACTATATTTGTTTGATAGGTAACCTCTCCGTTTGGTACGATCGGAACTGAATAATGGCGTGAGAGAGCAGCGTGCTGTAGTGCTGAAGAATTCTGTTGAATCTCTTCAGAAACTGCTGCTGGGTATGAATGCATATGCGAAGGTTGATGTGGGATTTGTGGTTGAAAATGGAAATAAGGTTGATGTTGATGATGTGGAAGATGTTGGTGGTGACGGTGTTGATGCTGTTGGTGGTGAACTTGTTGGGGATATGAATTGAAATGAATACCTCTGTGATGATTCAAAGTAGCAGGTGTATAGTGGCCAATTGGTGGGTTAGAAGAATATTGTAAACTTGGAAGATTGTGACCAGTTGTAGTGGTTGGTGATATTGTTTCTGGTGCATGTGTCGTTGGTTTTTTGAGTAAGGGCAGTGAGCTATCTGATGTCTCAGATTTAACATCCGATGATTTCCTGGATCTGGACTTGGGTTCTA
Organism: Gotozyma siamensis; assembly: GCA_030579035.1. Lineage (NCBI taxonomy): Eukaryota > Fungi > Ascomycota > Saccharomycetes > Phaffomycetales > Phaffomycetaceae > Gotozyma > Gotozyma siamensis. Next base: position 190,851 of record JAKTZZ010000009.1, read on the forward strand.
ATTTTTCTTTACTTTCATCAGATGAAGCAGCGTCAGCTTTGAGTTTATGTGATGGTCTTTTTCTTTGTCTAATTCTGGCTCCTTGTTTGAATAAAAATGCGCTTAGCGGTGTGGAAGGGGATGAGCCTGGAAATTTTTTAGGAGTGTAGACTTGGAACTCTGAAGAGTAGGTTTCAAACCTCTTGTGAATTTTACCTTCAAAGACTTCAAAAAGATCAAATTTTAGCTTAAATTTACCAACTTTCTTCACTGATAGATCGGAAAAGACAAATGTAGTTGCAAAATCACCTGAATGTGTATGTTCCTTAGGCAATGGCTTTTTCAAAAACGAGTTTGAAGCAGATACTAGTTTCAATGGGATACACATACCTGAACACACTTTTGTTCCGATCAATAGATCATCAAATGACTTCTCATACTGACTGGTTTGAAATAAATGTGAAACATCCTGTTCGTCTTCAGACCGTAGTCTAGCAATCACAAAAAACGTAGAATAATGAGTCCAAGAAGGTATATTACACTTTCTCAACTCTCTTATAACTTTCAATTCTTCAATTCTTTCAAGAGATTTAGGATCATCTGGATTCACTAAACTATCAAGTAACTCATCGCTCAAATTACAGTTATATTCTCTGCTTGGTTTGTACCCATTAACTTTCAATTGGAGCACAGGTGGTGGATGAATGGGACGATGTTCAGCAAAAGGAGGAAACACACGAGTTGGAAGTCTTGGAGTGACTTTAGCATGTGTAGGTTGTTGAATCAACTCAAGTGATAGGTCTGGGTGCCTTGGTCTGTGTATTTTTCTCACTTTAGCCTTCTTGCTCCTTGGGAGGGCTGTTTCAACTAGTAGAAATTCTTCTGCCTTCTTATTATCCGAGAGTAGGAAGTCGATGCTGGACTTGTTCACAGACACACAACTTTGCATTGTCTTATTGGTGGAAGTGGTGTTTCGTTTTGGTTTAAAAAATTCAGATGTAAAATGTGAAATTTCGAAGGTTGGGGTGGATTGAATTGAATAGAGAGGTGGAAGGTCTAACTGAAAAAGTCGAACTTGAAAATGTCTTGATCAGTATAAAACTAAGTACGTGTTTGGAATTGAGAAGTTTTCAGAGTTTCTGCTTGTGTTCCTAAAAAACAACAGACGTCAAAATATTTTTATTTCCACACTTGCTCTACACAAATAGGCAGAAAATGTGTGTAAATATGAGATGGTAAGGAGTGTGGAGTGCAATTTATTGGGGGAACTTTGATGTGAATTTTGTGCGGACTGAGAGTGCAGCCCAGAACGACAATTTGTTGAGATTGAGACCATGGGGAAGCCGAAACCAGAGATTTGTAACTGATTTTATATTCTTACACTCCAAGTTTCATCTCAACTTTGAAGCATCGCTCGAGTTTGAGTCAAACATTTAGAGATGGCGCATCAGACTGCGTGAACTTACAGATACGTACCTTCCATGGTGCAGAGTGATCAAACCTTAGTTTTTCACCCAGAAACAGTCAGAAATTCGACGAGCCACCACAAAGCCCTTCTAAACCGATCAACAAAACATCACTGATGATACATAATCTGGATCACCATAGAACCAATTGACTTGTGGAATCCAGAGAACCTTGATGCATGAAATTTCGGTATCGATGTACCTGGCACTGAAATCAAGATTGGCACCTTTTCTTTGCTTTGTGGCTTGAAGCTTTGTAGCGTGTGACGCTCAGTTATCCATTCTCGCGGAAGGCCATGACCTCGAGAGATTTATCATTTAACTCCTATTTGCATTTTCGATCAATAATTGAGGCTCGTTTATGTTAGTTTCAGCAAAGATTAGGAAAAGATTCAACCATCTTTCCATACACAAATTTATGTAGATATCTACTTGTCTTAAACCATATCTGGAATCTGCAGCAAGATTTGAGTTTTGGTTGCCATTTTTCAATCACCCAGTGCATCTAAATTATTACCATTCTTCAGTATTTGTAATAACCTTAGGTCCATCTAGTGGCCAGGGCCCAAGTATACCGTACAAGCCTCAAGGTCATGTTGCCACAAATGTTTATTGTTTAGATGACACCAGTCACAGCGGAGATAAGGAACCTTTCATTGTATATCTCTTTTCTTCAGCTTTACAAGTATTTGTTCATGAGAAAATGATAGTGTCTTGTGCACGCCGCACAGCTGGATTCAGTACAGTGTTGACTGTTAATGTTTCAACGTTTCACGTCAATTGTTTTAGTGTGAATCACCAAGGGCGGCAGCGGTTCTTTTTTGAACTCGTAAACTTGGAACAACCAAATATTTCGAATTTCAGACACTCAATGTTGTTCACTGCTCAGTTGAAACGACATAATTTAGAGAATTTACCCGTGAAATCTTACAACTTGTCAGATCCAGCTGATTTCAGGTTTATCAAAGAACCTTCGATGCCATATTTCTCAACAAACCTAAGGCATTTATTATCTATGAGAGGGTTAGTGACCTTGTGGGTAAAGCCCGACCCGGTTTGTTTACATTAGCCAATCAATATCAGGACACCCCGCGTATCTGAAATCTGGAAAATTATACAATTGAAATTTGGGAAAATACTATAATCCAGATTCTTTCCCACTTATCAAGAATAAAAAGTATCATGTCTACTAGAAGTTAAGCATAAACTCATTTGCAACAACATGTGCTGGCCCCTGGCCCTGAGTGACCAATACTTCAAAACTATGATGCAATTACACTATCAATTTGCACTGGCAGCGCACGGTACAGCCTTACTAGTCACTAAACGTGGGTTGACCTCAAGAGTCGATCAATGATCATACCGGTACTTTGCGTAATCATACCAGTTTTTCTTCTACCTTCGTTATCATTCTATTTAGCTTATCATTTTAGTTAGCTTCTTATAGTGAAGAACCAACCTACAGAATCAAGATAAGATAGATATATGGTTATCTTTCTTTCTACATGTATATCGTATGGAAACAATGTCTAGTATCGCTAAAATTGAACTCTAGTGGCATTCAAAATTTGATTTGACCCCAAAAAAATTGTAATGAATGTGAATTATTGTGCCATGAAAATTTTAAGCCCGCTATTCTTGAAGCGGAAACGGATTTATGCGACAAACGAGATTAAGCAATTTTTCACTCAGAGAACTTCCACTTCCATACTCGGAAAATTAAATTCCAACCGTCGAAGTAATTAACAAACAGTCCTACATAACACTTGCCACATGGTACAGTCATTTTAAGTTTTCAATACATAAAGTGTGCCTCACATGTTGCTTCTTGACATTACATTTAAATTTTATACGTAAGCGTGTCAGTTGGTTTTTTTATACGATGGGAGCATACACCTGCATTTATTCAAACCTTTCTTCAAGATTTGATAGATATTGTTGGGCTAAAGGACCATTGAACTTGATGAACAATAATTCACAGCCCAAAGCTTAACTACTACGTGCATGTTTCAATGTGTAAGTTTTTCAGCATCTTTATTTTTGAGAGACTTGGTCGAGATCTCATCAGACCTGTTTCCTTTTTGAGAAGAATGATTCTGGAAACTCTTGACCTACTATTGAGACTCGAGAGGTACTGTGTTACTTCTTACAGTGGTTACCTGTCAAACAAATAGTTAACCTTAAAGGTCATCGAAGAAGCAATTGATGCACTACAGTCTAAGAAACAAGCGAGTGTCTGTGATGCTTGAGTTGATGTCACTATATGGATGATTAAGAAAACAAACAAGTTCCAAGCGGTCAATATATAGTAAATAACATCTTCCATACCAAACTTCAGAGTTTTGACTTCTTCAAGAATGCAAATGCATTTTTTCAAATATACGATGTGAGTCGTGATTAACAAAATCATCGTTGATTTACTTTTATAGTATCCGTACGAGCTATTTTTTTTTTGTTGGTTTAGACATTTTAATCATTATTTGTTCGTATCTTGGAAGATTAAGTGACCTTGAGAATTATTAATCATGATGCATGTCCTGTTGTAATGTAATTCATCAGCTAAAGAATGACGTTTGAGATTTTATTCTTTGCTGATGTTTTCCTCATATTTCCCGCCATGTTCATTTAATTAATCATTTTATTCATTTAAAATTTTACAATTAGGAGAAAGTTCATATACTTTAAGATGCCTAGACGACTCTCTAGCCTATCGGAAGAGATATAAATTTGCTTGTGGACAGGTCAGATAATTACTTTCTCTTAAAATTATGTCATTGATGTAGGTTCACTGATACCCTCTAAAACTGCGCAGATAGTTCAATCGAAATCACCAACACCACCCACACCAAACTAAGCCTAATTTTTACGATGTTCCAGAATCCAGGCTCCAGGATCTCTCATCCCTCTGTCAATAATGAGCGTAATCGGATGAAAGAATTCCATATTCAGCGTCGCAGGTTATACGCATATTGTTAAACTTAAGACATGCCGCATTTAAGAAAATCGTAAAGCCCCGAATAATAAGATCAATGCAAACTTTTATTGTAATAACAATAAATAATAGATAATTTCCAGTTACTCCTCCAGGCAGGCTGCCTTCTTCGACTATTCTTTGTGCAGTGTGTGTGGAATATGTTCGGTCAGTTTTCTGGAAGACATCTGACAAAACTTGGCATGTTGCTATTATAGTTTCGAAAAAAAATATAAACTGTATAAAACGATGTAGTCGTGAACCACTGACCAAACTTTTTAAAGTTAATATCTATTGAAATTATGTACTGGGGCACATCGAATCCAATTAAAGTTAGGATATACTAGTTTAATATGGTCAATATAACGCTCTTTGTGCTGATAACAAAAACACCCTGGATCTTAGAAGTTGACCTCCGGTTAAATGAACCTGCCAATAGTAAAAATTAGTGTTGATGATCTAACTATTCTCATCGATGATTAACAACTATGATTTATGAATCACAAGCAGTGTATATTTAAAATCTTAAATTACATCAATAGACCATGAATCGTTTTATACATGTATAATTAGATGACATGAAACTATGTTAAATTTCAGTTAAATTCTTCAATTAAGCTTTTTTCCGTGTTTTTTCCAAGTCCCCTGAAGGCTGGACCTTTTGAAAATAAAAATCAACATATCTTAAAGAAGCACGTCGTTGGATCTTAAATGAAATTTTGGACTCTGGCCCTTCTATTTTCAGCAATTAATTTAATTTTCTTGAAAAAAATTTGAAGCAGATGCAAAAAAAGTGAGTAGAACTCCTCATGGGGGGCTCGAACCCCCGACATTTCGGTTCCTTAGATAAGCTTTAAAAGCCGAACGCTCTACCAACTGAGCTAACAAGGACGAGTTCTGACACTAAAATATCAGTGTCTGATCAATGGAGTAGACGCATCAGACAGAAAGGCAGATTTTGCCGAAGACAGCCTCAAACTGCCCTCTATTGCTCTGATAGAACATAGAAAGTATCAAGAAATATTGAGCCTACATCTTAGTCATCGTTTACGGCCTTGTCTCTCAAATTTGTCTGGAAATCATCATAATTTGCAGGTCATCTCATCGTTGTGTATAGCCCCCCAAAATATTGAAATTTTCGCGATGTTATATATTGAAGGTGAAATAATGGACCCTTTCTGATTTTCTTTGCCACAAATTTCACATAAATAAACCATGGCTCCTATCATAGATCCCCAAGCGACCCCAGTTCTCTTCAGGAGAATCATCTACTACTCTAATTCAGGTAACAGAGTCTATAGACCATGGTGGATCGTTTTCATTGTTGCCATTCCAATCATTTTAATCATTCTTCTACTTGTTCTAAGAAGCAACAATCGTAGAAGAATGAACCATGGAACTCAACCCATTCCTTACACAGGATGGACCACTTACAACCCAATGGGCCAAAATCAGCAACCTCAACAGTATCAACAACAACCATACCAACAGTACAACTCACAACAAGGTGGTTATTATTACAAACCAGAGACGAGTGATGAAAGTGAAGCACCTCCTGCATATCAAAGACCAGATGGACCGCCACCAAATCTTTCCAACAACCAGACTCAAAATTTTGCAAGACCAGAAGGTCCTCCACCACCAGGGATCAATAGCAATTTTCCAACATATCCTGAAGAAACTTACAAAAGGTCTTGATTTCAGAATCATCCAATTCTGGGTTTATTCTTGATTTATTCTTCTAATTAAAAAAAGACATAGCCGTCTAGACGTTGTCTCTTATTTTTACATTCTATAATCTGTTTTCATTTTTTTAATCTACTTTGATATATATTTCGTCTTTAATTTTTTACTTTCAGTTGTAGATTTATTATTGATCGAGCAAATTCGAATTTCATGTGTCTCAGACAATATTACAAGTTTTGAAACACTTATACTATGTATTGAAAGATTCAGTGATAGGGCAAAGATGTCGTAATATAATACATTCAAACGAACAAAACACTGCCCTTTGTGAGTTTTCCAGATCTTGAAATACTATCAATCCTAATTATATCTGACTTTTTCACAATCCAATTATGCGTAGATGCAATACCAGCAAGTCCACTGTTCACAAAAACAAGCCAATAAAGTACATTCTTATCATCGTTCCATGTACACATCAGCTGGGTCTCGTTCAATTCTTCAGTTTTGACTTTCTCAACAGCTGGAACACCTTCCTTTGCCGAAGAGTTAACACCTTCAATCAGTAGATCACCAATTAGAAATTCATAATTGGTGCTTATTTCTTCGTAATCAGAAATGACAATCCATGAATCTTTACCTTCATCATCGTCAAATGGTACTTCACTCAACGAAGACTCGTCAGGTTTCTTATGAACCCAGTTGATTCTAGCAGTTTCAAGAACGAAATGTTCACGAGCTCCCAGCGCTGGTAATGGGAAAGAAGTCTCCACTGTTTTCCAAAGGTTGCTAGTGATATTCAAAGGGATTTTAAACTCTCCTTCTCTGACTTTGGAAATGGTTCTAAACCTTCTTTCAATACTGTATGTGATCTCTAGAGTCAAGGAAAGGTCATGGGAAACTTGTTTGTTCAAACTTTTGAAACTGATTGATGCGTTTAGGTTATTAGAGGTTAAGTCAGTGTTGAACTCAAATAAAGGAATGATATTACTCTTTGATGACGTTTCAACGGATTTTTGTAGTTTGATTTTCAATGAGGATCCTCCATTATAGGCATCACCTTTATAAATATCAATTTTATTGTATTTTAAATGGAATGGGGTTGATTGTTGTAACGCAACGTTGACCCAACTTTTATCAAACACCTTGGATCCGTTAACGTAAAATCCATTTCCTTCACCTTGACTAAAATTAGTATAGAAAATAACTTCACCATCAATTTCATAAACTGGAGTAGAATAAGGATCGACATATGTTGAAACGCTTCCAAATCTATTATAATCAGAAATCTCATCTGTCCAAAACTGTTGATCATTAACGACAAATTCATCTTTCTCAAAATTCTCATAGGTCCAAGCAGGTGCAAACAGTCCAATGTTTGAAAAAGTAGCTTTGATGGATCTCATGGCCAATCCTGATTCAAAACCACCATTTCCAATCTTTGAACCTCTTCCCCATACATCAATCCCCACAAATAATTTTTTTTTGACTCCTTGAAGTCCAACATTCAAAATGTTTTGATTCAAAGTTTGTTCATCCCACCAGTAATTAGTGAAAAAAGAGTCCGAAGCTTCAAAACTGTCATAATTATACTCATTAATACCATTTTGATAAGCCACCCTGTTTATTGACGAGATGAAGGAATCATACCAAACAACATGAGAGTCTGGGTTAATAAGACTCAGCTCAACTTTCAACGACTCCACTAGTTTGACTATTTCTGGGGCCTTAGTATGATGAGCGAATCTCGTTTCGATATTGATCAACCATCCATCAAATCCATAATGTTTAGTCAATTCAACAAGTTGTCTCACATACTTGAAATGTCCATCGGAGTCTCTCTCAACAAATCTTTCCAGATTCTGAAAATCATGTATCCCTTCAAATATGACAGTACCTAGCGAGAGTATTCCTTGTCTGTGTAACGTATCAGTCCATGAAGCTGGAGGTACACTAAATTTTGTATGTGAGAAATAAATGAAGATATCAACCAATGAAGGAAATTGAAGAAAATAGTGTTTTCCGTCTGGATGTGGAAAGTATCCAACTGGAGAGTCATCTTCATCATTCAAATAGTTCCCCTTGTAGTCATGGCATACCAAAACCTTTGGTGGTTCTTGAATTCCGGCATCCTTAGTCTGTCTGGTGCGTTTGAAATTAGGCAGTGATTCCCTAGGGACTCTCAGCTTGTCGGTGATATCCGTATGATGCGAAATGGACCACTCTTCAAGCTCATCGAGAGTCTTAAATCTAACACTGGATTGATGGACAGGTTTTGGAGTTGGTATTGGTGCCATTGTTCTCTTATCTTGGGATAGTGATGATGGCTTGTTATTATGCGTCAATACTTTCTGTGAATCTGGAGATGTGTGCTTAGCTGAACGGAGTTGGTGAGTATTAAATATATGGGCGTGGATGTGAGGGATAAGCAGGCAGTCTGAGAAGTCTGAAATTGTGAAAGAATTGGTGCTTAAACTGTTTGGTGTGTTAATTTATTATGTACATTGGGGTGATTTTTTTTTGTTTAGTTTGCGAATACATGAAGTGTCAACTTTTCAATTCAAGAGAAAAATTACTGAGTGGTGATAGTATAAAGTCATATGAAGAGTTGCTACTAGTTGTCAGTTATTTGGTTATCTTTTTTTTATTTTAATTCTTCAAAAACCTGTTATGTGTGAGTGTTTTGGAGTCATCCAGAATGGCTGTGATAAATCACCATAATGAACTTTTAATCCCACATAAACAATCAATGAATCTCTAGACTTTCATCATCTTCTTTCAAATTTCTTCCCCCTTTTTTTATATTATTTGGTACTTGAGTAATGATTTATCTATTGCAAGTCCGAGAATCCAGAAACAATGTTCTTAGAGAATCCACCTTCTTTAGCAGCCAATTCATAGTATGAATAAATAGTGGTGACAGCCAATAAAATTGAAGTACCAGAACCTAAAGTTCCTAACAAGTCACAAGCAACGGATAAAGCACCAATTGAAGCACCACCGAATGCAGCAGCAGTTGGAATGATTTTCTTCAACTCTCTGTAAACTGAAGTTTCTCTATGACCAGCAATGACTAAACCTTGATCTTTGAATTGTTTAGCAACATCTCTTGGTGAAGTACCAGAGATTTCAATCCATGTCTTTGAGAATAAAGCACAGATCGATAACACAAAGATGATGTAAATAGCAGTCTTGATAGGATCAAGTAAAGCATCGACTAATGATAAAGGTGGTTGAATGTAGTATGCTAAACCGCTAGTGGCAAACAATTGAGAAGAGCCAGGTCTAGCATCCCAGATACCTAATAATCTGACGACAGTGTTGTTTGGGAATTTAGAGAACAACATCTGGGAAATCATGAAGTAATTTGAAGTTAAAGCAGATTGTAACATAATTGGAGTGTTTGAAGTGTAGAAAAGTTTAATTGGGTATAAACCATATGGACCCCTTTGTCTAGTTGATTTGACTGGAATTTCATATCTGAAACCTTGTAAGTAAACAACCAAAAAGAAAACAACAAAGGTTGCTAATAATTGGAACAAGTTTGGTAAGTTTTGTCTGTAGAAGGCTTCAATCAGAGCTCTCTTCTTGTCTTTTCTGACAGCTAAAAGATGGAAGAATGCAACAACGGCACCTTCAAATTCTTCACCACGACCAGAGTTGACAGTGGTTGGAGCGAAAGCTTTCCAGAAGATTTGTTCACAAATGTTAGTGGCCATGAATAATGAGATACCAGAGCCTAAACCATAACCTTTTTGTAATAATTCATCTAATAAAATGACAATAATACCAGCAAAGACCAATTGTAAAATCAATAAGAAACAAACACCGAATCCTAAATCACTTGGTCTACCGTAAATACCAGTCAAGACATAGACGGTGGCTTGACCAATTGACAACAAGATAGCAAAGAATTTTTGAGCTAATTGGAAGTTTTCACGATCTTTTTTGTTTTCCATGTTGACTTCAATTAACTGAGTACCTTGCAATAATTGGAAAACCATACCTGAAGAGACAATTGGAGAAATACCCAATTCCATCAATGTACCTCTGTTGGAAGCTAACATCATTCTTAACCAGAACAATGGATCAGAAGATTCAGATGAGACAATACCGTATAATGGGATTTCACTCATCACCAAAAAGATCAACAAGGTGACACCTGTCCACATCAACTTTTGGTTGAATGGGATTTTTCTTTCTGGAGCAATCACCTCTGGTAGCAGACCAGCGAAAGGCTGCACTAGATCTAGAACACGAACTATTGCAGTTTGTTAGTACTTGATTTTTCTTTTAAATTGTTGACATGACACGGAATTCACGTTGATACCCTGGGTTGCGATAACGATCTGTTGCATCATTTTGGATAGCTCATTGAGTCATCGTGCCAAAACGTGTAAGGGATGTCATCTGGTACTTACAACTACTCATTGTGTGTACTCGTAGGTGGAATTAATGAGGAGAAGGTCTCGTAGTTTGATAATGTACCAAAAAAGTGTGTACTAAACTTCACATCGACACTTTTTTTTTCCATTTTGAAAAATGCCAACGCGACGATAAATTGGGAAAAAGTGGGTGACTAAGCAACAATAGTAGATAGTAGATAGCAGAGAGAGACCCGTTATTGGTGAGATTGTTTGGGTAGAAAGAGAGAATTGGAGCTTGTTATTTGAAGAAGAGGAGTGCGAGGTTTGCTTTTCAAGAAACAGGTAGTACTAGGGCTTGTTTCTCTAGAAGTTTTCTCGACTTTGAATTTGTGCCTTCAATAGAAGTCACCGATATTAACGAGATACATGATTGGGCCGACAAGTCCTACTAATAGCCAGGAAGATGGGTATATATATGATTTAAACAATATGCAAAGTATGGAGGATGTAATTGATGGTGGCGTTATTGTTCTGTTTGAATTCTTTTTTTCCAGATCAATCTCCACGCTATCAGAAGAAGTAAAATAGCAAAAATGAACCCAAATCCAGCGATCCAGAACATTGGAGTTATACAAGTGTATTCACCACCATCAACACCACACTTCGAATCATAAATCAATGCGTAAAGGATCCCGAATTCAGTTGAACCAAGGGCAGGTGCAATCATGAACGTACCCCATGTTGAACCGAAAATGTCACTTCCCCAGACTGATAACACAACTGTTGGGAACAACGTGAAGAGCCCTCCGTAACTGAAGCCAGAAAGTGCACTTATTAGGTAGAATCTATCATGGACCAGAATGTTGTTAGCTATTAGAAATTGTGTCATTCCACCAATCACCAATATCACTAGTAATAACACTGATCTGGAAATTCTATACTTTGCCAGTAATAAATCAGAAAGAGCACCTAGTGTTAATCTGGATAGAGTTGAAAAGATAGCATGAATAGAAACTTGGTTTGAGACTTCTGAGACAGGACTCACCACTTTAATCAAGGAGCCCATATTGGTAATGTACATTTCCGATGGTCCAATAGTTAACAAAATGGTGAACAGTAAGAGATAAGCGGATGGATCTTTGAGGAATCCAATGAATTTTGTCTTATGGTCAGAATCAGCAATCTCTAAAACAATATCATCTTGTGTATCGTATGATGTGTGTGGGGTATTGCTATTCAACAGTGAATCTTCCTCTTGATTGATGGTATTTTCTAATGATTTATGACTGATGATGTCTCTCTCAATGGTAACGACCGTGGAGCTGACCCAATTGAAGAGGCCCAATGCAAGGTATAATATGGAGAAAGTTTTGAAAGTTTTGAACAAGTCTAGTTCTGTATCCTCTTTGTTTCTTAAATATCTAATTTTTAATAGTTGCGATCCAACCAATGACGATAAACCATATGCTGTGACTGGAGCACTAATTGTCAACCCTTTTGATTCAGGAAAGATCTTTGCGCAAGTGAGCAAGCAAGTAAAGTATAAGCATGACGTTGCACATCCAATGAATGAAAATGATGTGGCCAATAGCCAGAAATTCCAATGATTTTTAACTATGAATGCAGCAAATAAATATCCTGGAGAAAAGAACATCATGGATATCACGGCCAAAAGCACAGGTCCATGTGAGTCCGCTAGGTATCCCAGGACAGGAAGAGGTAGGTACATCCCCATCGATGTAAACGCACCTATTATGTTGATTTGGAATTGTGAAAGATGGAGATCATGACTTAAAACTGGTGTGAATAATGGGAATAAGAGGACAGATCCTGCACATAAACAAGATGATAATGAAATGATGAATGCGAATTTTTTCAAGGTTTTTGTGTCATATCGTTGGAGTTGGGCCCTGATATGTCTTGTGAGACCTTTCTCCAGGGAAGAAAGGGACATGATCTGGCTGTGATGTATAATTTGTGGGATTGCAAGTTTTTTTTTTTTTCGATGAGTCTTTTTTCTTTCTCCTGATAAGTGGAGAGATATTATTGTAAACAAAAGATTGATTGATCTGAGTCATGATTAATTAATGTATAAGAAATAAAGAAATAATAGAGCCAGTGCGTTGACTACACTTAATTTCAATAAATAAGAAAGAAACATGGTATTTTTTAACATCAAAGAAAAGATAAAACTAACACAAAGGCAATCATCATTGTCATCATCAAAATATTTCAACTAGCTAATATCTATTTACCAATAGCGGTTAAATATTTGGCAATTTCATCTTCACTTCCTAACCAAATACCTGATCTATCATGGATGGCTTTTGGAATCAAATCTAAAACTCTTTCACCTTTATCAGTAACGGCTTTACCACCAGCTTGTTCCAATAACATGGCCATTGGGAAACATTCGTATAATATTCTTAATTTACCACTTTTAGATTTAGAGTCAGCAGGATAGGAGAATAAACCACCATATAGCAAAGTTCTATGGACATCAGCAACCATGGAACCAACATATCTTGCACTGTAAGGTTTACCATCTTCTTGAGGTTTTTTCAAATCGGCAAAGAAGTTTTGAACAACTTCTGGCCAGTAAGTAGTGTTACCTTCGTTAACAGAGTAAATAGCTCTACTTTTTGGGATTTTCAAGTTTGGTTGGGTCAAGATGAATTCACCAACTTGCGAATCTAAAGTGAAACCATTGACACCTTGACCGGTGGTCAACATTAAGTGAGCGGAAGCACCGTACATTGTGTAACCGGCAGCAACCATTTCAGTACCTGGTCTTAAAACATCTTTGATAGAACCGGTTGAACCTGGCAATAGTTTGTAGATACCAAAAATAGTACCAACGGAAACACCAGCATCCAAGTTAGAGGAACCATCAATTGGGTCACAAACGACAGCGTAGTTTCCTGAACCTTCAAACACGATCAAATCTTCTTGTTCCTCGGAGACAAGGACTTTGACGTTACCAGAAGCCTTCATTGCATTGATGAAGATTTCATCACCAATGACGTCTAATTTTTTCTGTTGGTCACCAGTAGAGTTGGAAGCACCGGCAAGACCGATCAAGTTAACCAATTCTGCTCTTCTGATGTTGTGTGCAATGAATTTGAAAGCAAATTGTAATGAGTTTAACAATAAAGTCAATTCACCGGAAGCTTCTGCTGCGAACTTTGCTTGTTGACCAAGAATGAATCTTGTCAATGTGACTAAATCTGTATCGATGTGATCTTCGCTGGCACTGAATGACATTTTGTATCTTTTGTGCCACTGGCTTATATGCATAGGAAAAGGATTGAAATTGGGGACGTTCAGAAAGAAGGAAAGTTGTTTAATTTATACTTTATGGGAAAATTTTGAAGCTGTCCCACACAATTGCAACTCGGGCAAAAGAGAGGAAGTAGAGAAAAACGAGCTTAGAAGGGAGCTGGAAAGAGCCGCACGAGAGCAAAAAAGGGTATAAACGGGTCAGTGAGGGGTGCTAAGGACACTGATGTTGAATGGCCACCACGGTAGTGATTGAGATCATCACTGCTATCCACACTCACTTTTTTCCCTGGCTCCAAGGGCCCATCCTATGTGGAGTTCCATCCCTTGGGGCTGTTTTTAGCTCTGCCTACGACCCCAGCCGGGCTGCTAAACGCGGATAAATTCTCCCCACCCGGCGTTTTTAGGAATAGAAATTGAAGTTGTTCCGATCGTTCACGGAAGCAGAGTTCCTGAGGCTCGAACCCGCAAAGACGTTCCATAATCTCGCAGTGGAGTGAACCGGGAGATGCGCGAGTGATTGGGATGTTTAATGATGATTTACTGCTGGTGGATCATCTGGACTCTGGAGAATCAATGTATCCTATTATTTAACAACGTGATTAATTCCCCGGACTGATGATGAAAATCGAGAGTACAAGCTAAAAGACATGATTGCAGATAGTTTAAACCGGTTAAACCTTATGCTCGCTATAATTAGACTTTAATTGCCACTAAATGCCACCTACATCATCTCTTAGCTAACTCTAACGCTCTTCAGTTTTAACTAACTGCTAACTAACCAGATCATTATGTCATCTCACTGAGCCCAACTTTTCGCGACTTTCAGATCCCATCAAAAACGACACACACTTTGAGGTCCCTTTAAGCGAACGTATCAACTCCTAAGTATAGACAGTTAAACACCAATGTCGCACAAGAAGTCGCCGGCCGACTTCCACTTCGGCAACAGAATCGGCGAGGGCTCGTACTCGTCCGTCTACAAGGCCCTCGATGCCTCCACCAGGAAGGTGTACGCCATCAAAGTCCTTTCCAAAAAACACATAGTCAAGGAAAACAAGATCAAATACGTGAATATTGAAAAAATCACGCTGAATAGACTAGGTCGCCACCCAGGGATCGTGACACTGCATTACACGTTCCAAGATCCATCGTCTTTGTACTTTGTCATTGACTTTGCTGAATATGGTGAACTTCTCACCACCATTAGAAAGTTAGGCTCTTTAAGCGAGACTTGTGCCAAATACTACATGTATCAATTGATTGACGCTGTGGACTTTATGCACTCGAGAGGTGTTATTCACAGAGATCTAAAGCCAGAAAACATCCTTGTGAACTCGGAGAGAAAGATCATGATCACCGATTTTGGCGCTGCTAAAGTGTTGGATTTAGACGATAACGGTAATGTTGTCGAAGACGAGGTTTCATTTAAAAAAGGTTCTTTTGTCGGAACTGCAGAATACGTCTCTCCTGAGTTATTGACCAGTAATAGATGTGGTTTTGAGTCCGATATCTGGGCAATTGGATGCATCTTGTATCAATTTATCGTTGGTGTTCCTCCATTCAAAGGCAAAACCGAATACCTGACTTTTGAAAAAATTGTTTCATTACAGTACAGCTGGCCGAATTATTTCATTCCTGAACTGATTAAAGATTTGGTTAGCAACTTGCTAAGAGCAAAACCAGAAGAAAGACTAGACATACCACAAATCCAAAATCATGATTGGTTTTCAAGATTTAACTGGAAGGATAAAGCAAAGATTTGGTCAATGAGCCCACCAACATTAGAGCCTTACAAACCACTTATAGAGCAACAAATAACGTCAAACGTTTCTAATTTTCAAAAAATTTACATTCAAAAGCCACCAATCAAGAAAAACAACAAGAAAGAATTGTTAAGTCAAATAAGAAATGGAAATGATACTTCTTTCATAATACCATCTAAAAACCAACAAAGATCCACACAAGGTCAACCTTTGTATAGACCAGTGTCAAACTCATCAACAATGTCACCTCAACAAAAACAACAAATCCAACCATCACCAATTTCTACCAGACCATCCACCAACAATACGAATACAAAACCACAAACAAACCAAAGACCAACAGTTCATGTTCAAACACAACCGCCACCGCCACTTGCTCCACCAAAAATACAAACACAGCAAAGAAGACCATCATCTCCATTATCGGCCCTTAACGGTGCTCCATTACTCCAGCCCCAATTTTCTAAAATTTCATCACCATCATCACCACGAGAATCTGCTATTATTCAACCACCACCAGTGGTTACACCGAAATCATCATCTCCTTCCCCAACACTTGATCCATATGCCTCATCCAGAATACCGACTCCTACCTCACAGACCCCTTCAACAAAATCAGGTCCTGTATCGAATGCACCAAAGATTCCAGTCCCGGTTCCACCAACACCAAAAGTGTTACCGATCGCCATATCATCGAAACTTTCTGATAAAGAAACAATTATTAAGTTAGATAAGATCAATTTAACAGAATTACCACATGAGCAAGAAACCATGGGATTAACAGATGTTTCCATCAATAAGATCATCCTTAGAAATGAAACCCAACTAAGCACTCAGAAGAAAACCGTGTTGTTAATGATTACAAGTTTAGGAAATTTGTATGTTTTCAAAATTGATGAATCTGTTAAGGATGAAGATATTGAAAATAAATTCAAATTTTACTTGAAGATTAATCTAACTAGTAAATTTTTTGCAATGTATGATTATGAATTCAATGAAGATGAATTGAATACAGATGATGAATTGGCTCCTGGATTTTTGATATTGGAAGTTTTGAAGTTCAAAAAATTGATATTTTTATCACCTTCGGATAGATCTGAGAAATTGACATATCCTATTTCAATTATAATTGTCAATCATGATGCAAAATGGATTGAATCATTAATGAAAGTCAAGGAATTATTAAAAGAAACCAAAACAACAAGCCCATCAACCACAAAAAGAAATGGCGCCAAACCAAATACAACTGAAGTCAAAAACAATGGTAACTCTAAAACCATTGGCGTGGTGGCTTCACCATCTTCTCCTACCAATGGTTTAAAGATAACACCACCAACATCAGCGAGATCCAAATCTTCTTCATCTGCCTCATCTTCACCACTCACAACACAACCTCCAAAGACCATAAAACAACAGACGACACCAGTATTGAAACCAACACGTTCAGCAGGACCTTCATCCCCATTAGTCCACACTTCCTCCTCCTCTCCCTCATTACCAAAACCAAACTCATTATCATCCACCAAAGCAGCAGGAGCATCATCATCATCACCTAAATTGAAATCATCATCATCACCAAAAATAACCTACGGTGGTCCTCATTCTTCCGGATCATCAACCACGTTGAGCACCATGCCTGGCGGAGCGACGACGCTCGTCACACAAAAAAGAGTCCCTGTTGTTGTGTCTAATGGTGTCAAACCAAAGACTGTACAGGAGAAGAAACAACAGGATAAAAGATTTGCTGGAAGTGGTGCTGCTGCTGCATTTATTAAGATGACGAAGTGAATGTGATTCTTTTGTTAATGTATAGGTTCTAGAGATTCCATGTCTTTTGAAAATAGATCTGTTTGCGTACCTTCGAATTATCGAGAAATAAACCACACTTGACGATTTGCAGATTGAAGTTGAGGAATATTAACAGTAATCTATCGATAAGTTTACAATGTTGATAGCATTTCATGTCAATAACTTTTTAACTTATATTTTATAAGAACACCTTGCCAAATTCATAGAGCAAGAAACGAGCACATACATTTGAATACTTAATTCAATGCACAATATATAAGAGCCAATAAATACCCAGTATTATACCGAAAAAAAATAATAACAACACATCATCGTCCTAAAAAAAACAAACATTATTTATCATTCATTAGTTTTCAAGATCTTCAAGAACTAAACTAGCATCGAAATACAAACTTGGATCTAAAGAACTTATATCCGCGCTCTTTACTTCACCTTCCAATAATAACTCAGCCATGATCTTACCTGTTCCTGGAGCATTATTGATACCCCAACACGAGTGTCCCGAAGCCAGATATAAATTCTCCACATTGGTTTCACCAATCAATGGTCCCGAACTTGAAGGAACATCCAGCACTGGTAAATAACAAGCTTGACGTTTTAGGATATGCCCTTTTGATAAGTTTGGACTTAATTTACCAACATAGTGAAATAATTGATCACATTTTTCTTTAATGACTTCAACATCGTCTGTTGTTTCTGGTAAATCCACCAATGTATCACCTTCACCACAAACGTAAACTTCATCTTGTCTTGCATAAATTTCTGGAGATATATATTTGTTAGAACCGGTTTTCAATTCAGTGAAGATAGCATAGGGAGACACAGTACCGTTATGTGGAGATATTGTGATTGAATGGGCTCTTAGGCCAGATATTGGACAGTCTGGTAAAATTCTTGAAGTCCATGGACCTGCACTTAAAACGATTTGATCTCCATAAATTTCAATTTTTTCATCTGATGAAAATCCTTCTTGTCTAGTTGGTGTGTATCTTAATCCATTAACACCATCAGATTCTTCATCAAATAAAACTTCTTCAACTTTCCCTAGAATTAATTCAACAGCACCTGTTTCAATGGCTTTTTTCAAGATGAAATTTGTGAATTTATATGGATGCACTTGTGCAGTAGAGTCTTTGCCACCTAAAGTGGACCAATCATCAATAGTATCTGGTCTAATCCAATTCAAATCACGAGGCAGTTTAACACTGTCATGATTGTTTAACTCGTTTTTGATAGAGTTCTTAACAACGGTTTTACGTTTAGGTAAAGGTCCTGTAGATTCCTGACCTTGAGAATTTGTTGAACTAGATGAATCCGATTGCCTTAACGGTTGAGAACATCCAATAGTTGTGTTTGCTGATGAATTAGATATGAGTTCTTCATCGTCTGTGTTTGGTGTGGTTGGATTATGGGTTTTAGAACTATCTGATATCACTGAACTTGAATCATCATCAAGATTTGTAATTGACTCCTGCTCTTCTTCTTCAAGGTCGTTATCCAATAAATGAGTGATATTACCTTCCAATGAAACAGTTGTTAATCTTCTGTAACCCCATTCTTCTTCACCTCCAAACTCATCGGAAAGTTCCTGATGCAGTTTAAAACTCAAGGGCACAATCTGCTGTGGGAATGCCCATAGAGCCAACAGACCACCGGCCTTACCAGAGGCCCCACCGGCGACTCTCTTGGACTCGATGATAGTGATGTGATGGGTTTTAGGATCGAAATCCGGATGTCTCGTAAGGTAGTAGGCAGTACACACCCCAATGATCCCAGCTCCGACAATGACTATGTGGGTTTTTCCTTCAGCTTTGCCCGAAGGAATGGAGTGGAAGGTCAAATGTTCGGCCATGGCTTTATAATCAACGTCCAGGGCACTTATTTCTTTGTTTCAGTTGTCTCCAGTTGTCTCGTTCTTAGCAACGGGAGGCGATTGCAATTGGGCTGTTAAATGGTGCGCTGAATACTGTTGTGTGCTAAAGCGGTCACTTGTACGCGTTCGTTTGAGGCCGTTCAGGTACTGTTTGACGGGTGAATAGCAGGCGGGCGGGTTCCGTTGTTTTGGTGTAGTGTAAAGAGTTTGAAGGTTTTTTATTCTTGTAATTTATAAATGAGATTTGAATTTCAAAATATGGTGCGATTTACAACAAAAAAAAAAAAAAAAAAATTACTT
The DNA here is from genome assembly GCA_030579035.1 of Gotozyma siamensis. NCBI lineage: Eukaryota > Fungi > Ascomycota > Saccharomycetes > Phaffomycetales > Phaffomycetaceae > Gotozyma > Gotozyma siamensis. The sequence goes on from JAKTZZ010000009.1 coordinate 210,344, forward strand.
AAAAGATGCTGATTGCAGGGAAACGAGGGGTCACTCGGGTGGAAGGGGCGGAAGGGTGGGGCACATAACCACTAACACAAATGACTGTTAATACTGAACTTCTCGATCAGTAACTAACTCACTTATTTTTCATGTCCTTCTTTCTTCTCCAAAAAATCGCCCAGCACTCTCCTTTTGAGCTCTTTTCGCTCTTTTCGCTTCTTGTTTCTAATCAGAACGTGACTCTCGCTTGCCGCCGCGAAAGCCGCACCCGCGAAAATCGAACGATGTTTGAAGCGATGGGGTAACCAGTCACGTGTCATTTCTCGAAAATGAGGGAACTCAACATCTTTTACTGGCATTTGTAGTTGTAGTATAGAGTGGTACTAGTACTAGTGCGTGTATACTGTTGAAAAATTGGGATTTAAAACAGGAATGATCCATTCTTTGTAATAGTTTCATCACTTTTTTTTTTTTTGATGGTGGGAAGAGAACTGTTTTTATGTGTCAAGTGACAAGTATATTGCAGACAGCGAGAAAACGTAATTACAAAATAGTGAGACTAGGCTTGTAACTGTAATATAAAGAGAATCTTCTTTCGAGAATATTAAACAATGACAACCAACACCAACAGCACGATTAATGCCACAATCAACAGACCAATACAGCAGTTACTTGCACGCTCCTGGTTAGCACGAATGACATGTTCCACCCTTTTCAAACCACGGCCAACTTTACTCTGCACTCTATCCAAATCCGACTCCAAGTCTTCCATTATGTATGCCTGTTCCTCCAGTTCTGTTCCCATACTTCTTGCTTGTTGATTGATTGTTTGCATGCTAGTGTACACACCGTCCAAGTGTTGGTCTTGCTCACGCAGGAGCTCCTGCTGTAGCTGCTGTGAGTGGAGGTTCTGTTGTTCGTCTGGTAGGTCAGTCGTTTCCTCAAATCTCTTGAAAGCATTACCAGTGCTGGATTGGTTCTGTTTAACATCCCATTGTGTTTGTAAACTTTTGTAGGAATCTTCTAGCTTTGACACGATTCCTGATCTAGACGTTATCTCTTGTATGGTAAGCCCAAACTGTTCGGGTTGTTCTCTGGTTGATTCTACTGATTCTTTCAAATCTTCAATAGTCTCATGCAGTTCTTGTACATTGTTCTGAAAATCAACGGCGTTCTCCTCAGTGATGTTGGTGAGTTTGATGAGAAAGTCCGAAAGACTCTGCAATTGGTGCTGTGCATCTGCGAGCACTTCATTGAATGGATCCATAGTTCCTAAATTAGTTTGGGTAATTTATTCAAAAAGATTATCAACAAATTTTGACATCCTCCATACTTTTTTTTTTTTATTTTCATGTCGTGTATTTTCTTTCCATTTCCCAACAACCAATAAACACTATAACAAAAAAAATGAGCACAATCTCACCAGAAGAAACTCCACAAGCCACCGATCCCGTGTCGCCAGTCCCAAAGAAAGAAGAAACACCTACCGTTCCCAACTCTTCCCACTCGACACCGGCTCCCGCCACTCTACAATTCCAGATCCCATCAGACTTGAAACCATCACAAATAATAGGTGGCGCACCAGTTAGACAATGGCTTAATGAGAATGTTACCCCTACATTATTACAAGGGATGCGTCTTATTGCGAAAGATCAACCCGAGGATCCATTGCGTGCTCTTGGTGAATATCTGATACAAGAGAGTGAAAAAAAGTCTACTAAATGGATACAAAATAAGTCATCATCATATTCATCAAATTAAATAGAACAAAGAACACGACCAAAAACCTCGTGCCAGTTACCGCGCCATCACACTCAAAATTTCTCAGTTTTGTTCATCTGGTCTTCATAGTTTGATTGCAAAATGTTCAATCCCCATGTTCCAACAATACTTAAAGTACCAACTCTCCAGCCTCTAAACAAGGTCTCAATTCCATTTTCTTTAGTGTATGAGACATTATAGAAAGTTCTCCATATACTTGAGAACTCAATCGGTTTGATTATCAAACCTTCTTTCTTGATCTTCAAAGGATTAAAGCCTTGTGATTCTTTTAATAAATATTGCACTTGTGATCTTCTCAACACTGTTTCAATAGGTAGTTTAACAAACAGCTCCAGCAAGGAGGAGCCCAAATTGATAGTATTAAACGTCAGCGAAGAGCCATAGATATCAATACCCAACTTGAAACACAATAAGTATGGTGTCACTTTCTTGAAGAATTGTGTAGTTAAAGAATTCAAAACAGTTGGGAATATTAGAGAGATTGGACATGTGAAAAATTTGAGATTCTTTATAGTATTTCTTATACTTCTTTCATTATCACTTATCGAAGAAACGACCAGCTTAGTTCTCAACAAATCTAGTGGGGCCAACAATAAAGCAGCAACAACTGATGCTGAAACAGAAAGAATCAAAGTGGTGCTTGGATCTGGGGAATGGATCGCATCAACAAAGAAAGGATCAGGTATGTTCAAGAAAGGAGAAATAAACCCAGTTAGCCATGCTTCCAAAGTCACAGACAGAGCATTGAATATAAATGATGCATTATTGGCCCTCCATAAACCACGAACTCCTTCACTATTCAATAAACTAGACATAATATCCAAAGTATTTATTGAGGCAGGTTGTATTAGCTTCGAATTTTCTGGTTTGATAGGGGTACCTTTTCTAGATGATTTCGATTGCTTCACTTTATATCCTCTTGTCTTTGTATGTATTAACTGACTTGTGTCAGAGTTCTTTGGTTGGAAGTAATCAATATCTTCATCATCGTAGTCATCATCTTCATCGTTCAAGATTATGGCCTTCTTCTTTTCATTTGTAATGATATCACTGAAATCACCGACTTGCAGCAACAATCTAGCCGTTTCAAATGGTTGTGTTATTAAATTTCTAACGTAGTTTTCAACAAATGAATTCACCAATGACTTGATCAACTCAAAAATGTTGTTGAAATCAAGATATTCAGCAATCTCTAAATCACTATAAACGTTCTTTTTAAACTTCTCATTGAAATCATTAACTTTTGCAAGATCTCTGAACGTTCTATACTTTAGATTTGATGAACTTGAACCAGCGCCAAATCCATTAGATTTGTTAAAACTTGATAGTTTGGAAGTTATGGTGTTTCCATGCTGGTCAATCACCACACCGATTCCCGGACGGTAGACGGCCGGATACCCGCCGTTAAAAGTATCTGGATCGTAGTACGGTCTGAGAGGATGTGCACTCTTATCAGCTGACATTGTGATTGTGTCGTGATGTGTGTTGTTTGGTTTTAAAGGCAATCGAATGTTGATATACTTTTTTTCTCTCCGCGATTTTTTTTTAGTTTGTGTTTATTGCTGTACTAGTACTACTAACTAGATAACAATAGGTCGAAATAGCATGTATTCGTGTCAGGTTATGAAAGTTTTAAATGTTCTCTTGATCCTCAACTAGATCAAGTTCGTATTTTTTTGTGTTTTTAGGTGTTCCCAGATTCACATTTTGAAGGTATGAGTTTGTGCTGAGGATTCTTGTGCTCAATGGTGGATATTGCATCTTTGAAGGGGAAGAATCATCTGTTGAATGTTTTGACAATGTTGCCGATCCAATTATCGATGATAGTTTATCAAGATTGACTTGGTTTATTTGGTTGATTAGTTCATTGTGATCGTTATGTAATTGTTGAAGTTCTTTGTATCGTTTCGCATAAGTTTCGTTCAATATCTCATATCTTGTTTCTAATTCCACTTTTTTATTCGATAGTTCGATAATTGAATTGGAAATTTCTTCTTTTTGTGTCTGTTCTGATAGTTGTCTTTTCAATTCTTCTATCTCTTTGTCTTTCAACTCTAACTCTAAATCTTTTGATTTCAACTGTTCTTGTATTTGAAGATCTTTCAAAGATTCAAGTTCTGATCGTACAGATTGGAATTGCACAGCGTGTTGCTCGAACTGTTCAGATATTAGCTTTTGAATGGAACCCAATGCATCTCCTTTATTCACTGATTTTATCTCTTTTGAGATTGAATTTAATTGATTGTCAGAATTGGCGAATTTCTCATGAATCGATTTGGAAAAGTCATCAATTTTAGAATGTGTATCCTCCAACTTCGCATTGTATGCTGTTGAGATTGTATCAATGACTTCCTTTGACTTGTTTTCAAACTCATCCTTGTTCATTAAACTCGTTTTCAAGTTTTTTAGTCCTGTTATAGTACCAACAACTGAACCTAAATCTGCTTCTAACTTTTTAATGGATGATAACACTTCTTCATTTGAGGAAGCAGAAGATAACAATGATTTCAATTCTTCGTTATTCTCTCTTAGTTTATCTATAGAACCCACAAAGTTGTTCAAGTTTCCTTTAATGTCTGACGATATCGTATTGATGGTCTCAAGTGACTTGTCAGTGCTGACCTTAACTGATTCAAAAGATTCTTTAGTGGACGTGAGTTTTTCTTCGATTGAATTTAGTTTATCGTTTCCACTTTCTTTGGGCAAGTTCTTCAAGGATTCCTGAATCGTGTGATTTGATGACTCTAGTCTTCTTAAAACTTCTAAAGATTGATCATCTTTTTTGAGATCTTTAATTATTTCAGTGAGTCCATTTGAATTCTCAAAAAGTTGATTTAATTTTTCTGATAATGGGGAGACTGTTTCTTGTAGAGAAGTGTTCAAAATATCACCTGTCAAGTAATTCTCTCTCGACTCGGAAAAATTCAATAACAAATCTTTCAAATGCGAGTTATTATTGGAAGAACGAGACACCAAGTTATCCAAATCAATCTGAGTAGTTTTGACAGAACCATCAATTCCTTGTACAGCCTTCTTCAAAGATGCGTGCGATTCAATTAACTTCTTTAGCATGAACTCTATCTCAGTGTTATCGTTTTGTTGGAAGTTCAGTTTGCCGGGACTATTGGAAATCGGTGATAGATTTGCAGCTTTAACTTTCAACATTTGTGGTGAGACTGGTAGAGGTGGTGGGTTTCTCAAAGGGTCATTGCTATCCCACATTTTGCTTGTAGGTGATCCGTGTGGTGTATGTGGACGGGAAACCTCGTCCCTGTTCTCCTTGTCAGAAACAACGCCTGCAGTCATTTTTGTCCTGTTTTTAAGAATCTTCACTAAAGAAACGTAGTAAACAAACTGAAATGTAAACAAACAAATCGAGATCCGACTTATTCCGACTAAATCCACGTGACTTGAGGAGAGTCACCCTTCCATACGATGCTAGTTTTACAGGTAATTTTGAGAATCAGCGTAAATTAAATCACAGTGCTTGAAAAAAAAGTGAAAAATTAATGAACAAATCGAAGAGGTGAAGAAAAGGTTTCTTGAATACAAGTACTTTAATTGTTCAGAAATGGCTAAATTCATTAAATCTGGTAAAGTTGGTAAGTACATTCGTGTTGCTTGACTTTGTGGACATATCGATAGGTGTATTTTCCCGTCTTTTGTGGCTTCATTGGTACTACAGAATTTTCTTCCACCTACAATTCAATGAAAACATTATAAAAGAACATATTCTGGTCATATCAAGGAGAATCACTAGAAGAACTGAACAAACCTTTCTAAATCACGAAAAGAAATTGGTGGTCTCAAGTAATACTTTGAAATAATTAACCCCTTCACAAAGTACTGCAACAATACAAACATCCATACTTTCAGATGAATTGAACACTAAGATCACCACTCGAACGACTTAAAGCCACAGATAGAGTCCAAACAGTTATAGTATAAATTTGTTTTATCAAAACGAGTACTAACAATCTAAATAGCCGTTGTTGTCCGTGGCCGTTACGCTGGTAAAAAGGTCGTCATCGTTAAACCACACGATGAAGGTTCAAAAGCTCACTCTTTCCCACACGCCATTGTTGCTGGTATCGAAAGATATCCATTGAAAGTTTCCAAAAAGACTTCCCAAAAGAAATTAGCCAAAAGATCAAAAGTCAAACCATTCGTCAAAGTTATCAACTACAACCATTTGTTACCAACCAGATACACTTTAGATGTTGAATCTTTCAAAGGTGAATTATCAACTGAAACTTTCTCTGAACCATCCCAAAGAGAAAACGCTAAAAAAGTTGTCAAGAAAGCTTTCGAAGAAAAATACCAAGCTGGTAAGAACAAATGGTTTTTCACTAAATTGAACTTTTAAGTTGTTTTTAGTGTAAATACATAGAACATAAAATAAAAGTAAAAAGTTTCATCTAAAACTATAGGACAATCGTAATTCTTTCTATAATTTATTGGTCTAGTCTTCCATCTTATTATTTGTGCCAGATAGATTTTGTTCAAGTTTTTTTTGAATAGTTGAACCTTTTCATGGGCTGACCCGAAGCGTACATACAAAAAAAAAGTGCAACTACTGTATTAGCGGTTTAAATAAGATTGACAGGAAAAGCTAGATGATAAGGACACTAAAGTTCAATCACAGACGCCTGTTGAGGCTCTTCTCGACAAACGATAGTTCAGCTATCAGAATTGCGCTGAAAGCACCTGCTTTTGGAACCAAGTCAATAGTTGAAAACATCGATGAAGTGGTGCTACAAGCCCAGAAACGAGAACTACCAGATGTTACAATTGAATCCATCAGATCAATACCTAAATCTTACTATGAAGTCAGAAGTACCTCAATGGCCCTTAATAATATTCTTCAATCAAGAAATTCTATACAGAAAGAGATCAAGTTAGCTTTAAAGAATAAGTCCAGCATAGGTCACTTAAAGGCTCAACAACAGATGAGCAGAGAAGAAGAGAAGAAACTATCACTTGAGTTAAAGGCACAAGAAGCCAAGTTGGAAGAGAGTCTTGAACTTGTGCCCAACCCCTTGCACCCTTCTGTCAAAGGAACTGAAGAGATCGTATCGTGGTTGAACCCTCTAGATAAGTATGAGGCAAACGACGATCTTGATCACACCAAAATAGGAACTGAATTAGGTTTGGTGGACATTGCATCAGCTGCAACGGTCAGTGGTGCTTCTTGGTACTATCTACTGGGTGATGGTGCATTGTTGGAACAGGCCCTTGTACAATATGCTTTAAGTATGGCCAGAAAACATGGATTCAAGATGGCTATTCCACCATCTATTGTGAGAAATGAAGTAGCACAGGCTTGTGGTTTCAAACCAAGAGATCAGAATGGTGAACAACAGATTTATAGATTGAGTAACACTGAACTCTGTTTGACTGGTACTGCCGAGATCCCATTGGCTGGTTTATCAATCAACAAGACATTTAGTGAAGAAGAGCTCCCTCACAGAGTTGCCGGTGTAAGTAGAAGTTACAGAGCTGAAGCTGGAGCAAGAGGTAAGGACACAAAAGGTCTTTATAGAGTTCATGAATTCACCAAAGTTGAGTTGTTTGTTTGGGCAAGTCATGAACAGTCTGAGAAAGAGTTAGAGAAGTTGAGACAGTTCCAAGAAACTTTGATATCATCTCTTGGTTTAACTGCCAAAGTCATCAATATGCCTTTCAATGATTTGGGCTCTCCAGCAACTAAGAAATATGATATCGAAGCTTGGATGCCTGGCAGAGGAAACTTTGGTGAAGTTACATCTTCATCCAACTGTCTAGACTATCAGTCAAGACGACTCAACACCAAGTACAAAAAGAATGGTGAAAAAAAACCCTTGTTTGTTCACACATTGAATGGAACAGCTATGGCAGTTCCAAGAGTTATTGTTGCAATTGTTGAGAACTTCTATGACCCAAAAACGAAACAAATTAAAATTCCAAAAGTTCTACGCAAATACATGGATGACAAAGAGTTCATCACCGCTTAAGTGAAACATAGCATATTTTGTATATAGATTGTATAGCTTGACCTTGGTCAAGGAGACATAATAACCATTATCTCAAAATTCACGTGACCTTGGCTATTATGTAATCCTCACGGTTAATATTTTTTGTGCAACAAATTCTTCGTGTTAGATCAACTCGAAGGCAAAATTTACCACCGACTAATAGTTCCCTTCTTACTACAATCCCATATTTGATCAACTTATTTATCAGTTTGGAGTATTGATAGCATATTCTTGTCTCATTTTCTTCCAATTGAAGTCTCACAATGAAGATCACAAAGAGAGAGGAAAAGCAATTGGTAAACGTTTCCGATCATCTTCAGAAGCTGGTTAAGTCTATCTGTGACGCCCAAGAAGATGAATTGCCAGAACTTTTGAATGCGAACTTAGTATGGGATACTTCTAAAGGAACTCTGCTGAACTGGGTCCCAGTGTTGAACAAATTTGATGAAATTTTGGAAAGGGTTACAAATAAATACAATTTGACTCAAGAGTACGCAAAACCAGTTGAGTTAGGTGAGAAAGACACTAAGATCACTGTTGCTGTTCTTGACTTCACCTACTTACTCTTGAACAACTGTAATGTTAAGTCAGTCTACTGCAGTTCTCATAGATTATACGATTTGATGAACTCACCAACCATTCCAGTCATCATTGGTGTTTTAAAAGTGTTCCATGTTTTATCAAAAAAGTTCTCCATAAAATCACACAGAAAGACGTTTATCTCTACAAGAAAGGTGTCTGATAGACTATATCCATTTGCATTATTTATTCCAGCTTCCACGATAACATCAAATACTGGAGTTAATGATGGTCTTTCATTAATTGACTTTTTAAAAGATAATGTCAAAGCACCAGAGAAATGGAAACAATTGGATTATCTATATTTCAACAACCATGATGACTTCCATTCGTCTGAATCTCCTCGCAAGAAATTATTGAGTCAAGATGTCAATTCATCCTCAGTCACATCAACTCCTTCTAAGAAGAAAACTAGTGCAAATAAAGAGGAAAAACATACAAAAAGTGGAAATTCTACTAGTTCTAAGTCTCATAGACTAGTGATTGAGGAGTTGGAAATTCGCAAGCTCTCGCTGCAACAAATATTCGATAAAGGATCTGAAAAAATTCCTGATAAATATTGGCTAAGGTTCAGCTTGAGGGCATTGATGACAAAAGCTTTCAACTTCAATTCTTATGAAAACATTAAACTCAGACATAACTTGATTGTCATTAAATGTTTGACTATATCCACCTTAGTTGCAACTCATAATGAACTTGAGATATCTGCAAGAATTTTTGAAGCAGAACCAACGTTATTGACATCCTTAGTTGATTTGATAAACTTGAACAATAATATCCCTGATGATGTCAGAATCGCGGCTGCCATAGCTTTAGAAGCTATCTCTTCGATAAAAAACTGGTCCAGTGAAGTCGTTAGAAACCTTGGAGGTAGTGTTCCTCATGGTTTACTCTATCAAAATCTAAGATTAATGAGAAAACAATTGAAAGACAACGATCCAAAAGTGAACGAAGAATTCAATAATGTTTTTTTCAACATCACCTCAAATTTAGTTGATACAAAGAGCATGGGTAGTTTGCTAGTATCTGTTGGCTTAATTCAACATTTACAAGAATTTCTCTCACTCAAGACAGAGCACAGAGTTACTATAACAGCCGCAATCCAGATCCTTGACTCTACATTATTTGGTAATAGTGACCATGTTGCCCTTTTCAGAGAAAACAATGGATTCACTTCATTAATCAGTTCCATCACCGATGAAATTGACTTTGCTTTGGGGAATCCTAACTATGGAGGTGGTCCACCAAAACTGACAATCCCATCTTATGCAATCACTTATAACCAGGTTAATCATATCCGTTGTTTGTTAAGGCTCACACATCATCTGATCCAAAAAGAAAGTGGCGATACTGTGAGAAACTTGTTCGACTCCCCATTGTTGGCTTCTCTTAACAAGATTTTGAAGCATCCTTCTACTTTTGGTCATACCTTGCTGGCATTGTCATTAAACATGATTACTTCTATCATCAACAATGAGCCTACATCTTTTATGATTCTAAAAGAAGCTGGTACCATCGATATTATTCTAAATAACTTTGAAGAATTCTTTAGTGACTCCACTGGAATCATCTCAGCATTGCCTAATTTAATTGGTGCCATAGCTTTGAACAATGATGGTCTGGAAAAAGTTTTAGATCACAAGTTAATTCCAAAGTTTTTCAAAATATTTGACAACAACAGCTATGCTAAAGCCCTTGTCATTGCTGATCTGACAGACCTGATTAGTGGATCAATTGACGAGTTGGCTAGACATTACACTCAATTCAAACCTGTCATCATTGAAGAGCTTGTCAAACTCATCACCAGATTAGCCGAAGTTGGTACCAAAGATTTACCAAGACCGCAAATATATGAGTCTGAAAATGGCTCATTTTATAAAAGCATTAATGAAGAAGTTATTAATCACGAAGATGGTGCCCCTGAACTTCAAACTTGGGAATCAATAGAAGAGGCATATATTCTCGAGAATGCACTAGTGTTTATTGGTAATCTAATAATGTCAAGTAATACATGGGTTGCAGTCATGAAGTCATTGCCATTTGAGAATTGGATTCCTCTAATTTGTTTGAAAAATTCACCTTTTGACTACTTCTACTCTAATGCGATGTATCCATTAAATGGTGCTTTGAAATACTTTGATGATGAAAACAGAAACTATGTGGGTAAGACCTTGGTGAAAGAGGCTGGTATTTTGTTGAAAAACGTTTCCGGTTTCGCCAATTCAGAGGCTCCTGAGTCCATATTTCAGACTTCGTCCAAGGCAGATCTTGATGACTTGTTCAACGATTTAATAAAAATCAACAATTTGCTCTTCACATTCACTGATGCCTACTGCAACCCTCGTTCCTTGTCTGTTGATCGTCAACAACAACTTGCTGAGTATTTCTCTGATGAAGATGGTATCAAGACTCTACAGCTTTTAGGTTCTTTGTTGAAGCGAGTTTCTTATGAAGAGTATCAGTTGAGAACTAATATGCCTGTTGCTGCTGCTAATGATACTGCACCAGGTCAAGTTGAAGACTTGTGTCCTCCTTTGAGAATAATAGATGAAGAAGTGGATAATACCACTAGTAATAGCTCAGAGAAAAATTCTGCCAAATTCAAAAATAGTGTTCAGGTTCGTTTGATCTTGCATAGAATTCATTCGACAATCGCTACCATATTCAGTACATTGATGGAATTGACATCTTCTTTCAGACAACATGTTGCTGTTGTTGACCACAAAAGTAAATCTATTAAAGTGATTGAGCAAATCAGTAAGGTCTTGTCAGCTATGTTGACTGAAGATCTGATTGAGGAGCCTTCTTATCTTTTAGTTTTAGTGAATACCATTACATTCTGTTTGACATTTACAGCAAATGATAAAATCTTTACCATTGGATCGTTACTATTTATGCAAGAGAATGGTTACACCAAACTAAGGGATATTCTAATTCATTTCTGGAATGTATTGAAAGTACAAAATAATGAAAAGGTTAAGTCTTTGAAGCCTACATCATTTGTTCATGATTTTGAAGAATCCATCAATGTTGCGATAGTGATGAATGTTCTCACTCACTTCAACAAGATCTCTATGTATGAACACCTCACAAGCATTCCAATCGGATACCAATTTTACGAGGGTGATTTTGATGGAGTATATACTCCTATCAGCTTAAAAGCAATATTCGTTATTCAAGCCAAGATCTTATCAGTCGGTACATTGCTGTCTATGTTTGATGAAGATTCTCTAGATACTTTTGATGATGATAGAAAATTGCCTTATCAGGTTGTTGAAGAGATAATCAACTTGGCCAAGAACTCTTACTCACAGAGCGGCAACAGAGACCTTGACAAGCAAGATGGAACATTTATGAAGATTGACTGGAAGCAAGTCGGAATTTCTCATAACAGAATTGAATATCTAACTTCAGTTGGATTTCAAAAGGAAGAGGCCGTCGAGGTGCTGTCGTTATCTGCTGGAAGTCTTTTGTTCTTGAAATCTTCAGATATTCCAGAAGGATTCACTGACTTGGATAGATGGCAGGAAATTAAGAAACTCTCAAAAACGAACCGTTATCAAGTTCCAGAAGTCGTGGCTGCGCCAGCTCAGTACCACTCATTTCACACTGTTACTGACCTTGAAACCTTGTTGCAACTTAAGTCTGATTACTTGTTGGACCAGTTCTATTTGCTAGTTCAACTGCATCCTTCAGTAACTCATGCAATGACTGAATTTTTGATTTCTGGTTTCCTGAATAGATCGAATGTCTCTAATTTTGAGGACACTTTGTTTACAATCGTTGAATTCATTCTCTCGTTTGAATTCGCTAATACGGCATCACCAAGGTTGGCTGGTATGATAGGTTTATTTGCCGGTCTTATTGATAATGACACTGTTTTCTATGGTTGTCATTCTGCTATTGAAAGTTTTGTCAGTGGAGTTGTCTCAAACTTGAAACCCGAAAGCATAAATACAGATTGGGCAGTCGAAGTTCTTGCTGTTTTGATCAAGCTTGTTGCTGCTTATAATCTTCCAAGTGTTGAAAAGTTGAATTTCTTGTTTTCTGGTCCATTACACAAACCTTTGCCAGTCCCAATAAAAATAAGCAAAGAGGTCTACGATCAAGTTTTTGAAATTTTGATCAATACGGAAAAAGTTGATAGTCCAAGAAATGCATATTTTATTTCGAAGATATTGTCAATTTATGCTTCAAATCCAGATTACGGCGTCCAAATTACAAAATCTAAAATCATCAAACAGTTGGTAACAAACATTGCCAAGGACGATCACTTGAAGGATGTTCAAGGAGACAATGGAATCAACAGATCTGTTGGGCTTCAAGTTGCATTTGCTATGTTAGTAAGACGTTGTTTCGAATCCAGAGATTTTATCACTGACCGAGTAGTGAGAGAAATCAATAAACAGTTTACTAACAAGAGAGACGGATCAAAGGACAAACCTAAAGATCTAATGGTATTGTTGAAGGACGCGTATGGTACTGTTTTAAGATCACCAGAGATTTTTGTTGAAGAGTTCGTGAAGGTTGCAAGATTAAACGACTTCTCTGAACCTTTGAGAAGCTGGTCAACTATCTTTTATGGAAATTCAGACCAAGATGTTTTGATGACGGATGTCAAAACGGGTGAAAAGATTGCAAAGCCAGCTGATTTGAATCCATCAGAATCTGGCCCACTTGAGAATCAAACTGGTATCATACATATCATAATGACTGAGTTGATGTCAGCTTCAAAGAAAGACTGGACTTCTGAACCTCCATTAACTGAGGAAGAAAAGAAGAAGAAAGCTGCAGAAAAGGAGTCAGAAGTTCCTGTTGAAGAGGAAATTGATCCATATAAAAACAAAAACTGTGCCTATATCATCTATTTGTTGAAATTACTTACTGAATTACTTTCATCATACAAACAAAGTAAGATCGAGTTTTTGACATTTTCAAAGAAGTTGAAGGAGAGTGATGAAGATGTTGTGAAGCCAAGATCAACCTCTTTGAATTTCCTCTTACATCAATTCATCACTGGCCCTGGAAAGATCATTGATTCTAAAGAGAAAAAAAGGAGAACAACAGTCTCAAAATTTGCGACCAAGGTTATAGTCTCATTCATCTCTAGTCTTGAAACAAGAGATGTAAACAGTGATTCTAGAAAGATTGATCCAGACTTAATCTACATCAGAAAATTCACCATTGACTCTATTCAAAAAATCATTAAAGAGATTTCTAAGGCCCCAGTTTTGGAGACACGCTACCACAAATTGGTATCTGTTGCAAAACTTATCCCATTTTTGTTATCCAATCAAAGAGATAAACTTGTCGATCCGTTGTCTGTTGAGTTTGATGACTATCATATTGCCAAGGTTATCCTCGATTCTGACTTGGTAAAGACGCTCTCACAGATCTTGGCGGAGGTTGATTTGAACTTCCCTGAATACTTTTATTCCCTTGAGTCTATCATTCATGTGTTAAGCAACTTGGCGTCCATCAAGAAAGATCGCCAGGCTTTGTTCAGAGACACACAGTCAAGCACTGGAGTTGACGAAGAAGAGGTGGAGGAAGATGAAAATGATTTCAAAGAAGAAACACCAGATCTTTTCCAAAATTCAACACTGGGAATGTATGATGTCGCTGAAATAGACTCTGAAGATGAGTTTTCCGATGATCAAATTGGTTACAATGAAGATGATGTCTCGGACGATGATGATCGTGATGATGACGATATAGATGAAGATTTGCTAAATGGGGGAGATCTTGAAATAGTCTATAGTGGTGATGAAGATGACTCGGGAGACTCTGGAGATGAAGAAGGTATCATTATTAGCAGTGATGAAGGAGAAGAAGTTGAGGATACGGAAGACTCAGGCTCCGAAGATGCGAGTATGTCTGGTGATTCTGAAATCGCATCTGATGGTGAGGGTTATGCTTATGACTTAGTTTCTGATGACATGGAGGGAGAGAGATTTGACTCTGATATTGAAGTCGGCTCTGGTTATGAAGATGAATACTTTTCAGAAGGTGGCTCTCGTGACGACTATGAAATGGAAATCATTGACGAGGATGTCGAAGAATCTGATTCAGAGGAAGATCTGGAAGATCTGGAGGATCTCCTGAATCAAGATGATCTCAGAACCACAGGACATCACACTAATACTCATAGCGATTTCCTGCGTGCTAGTATTGAGCCAACCCGATCTGCTAATGGTATTTCAAGTGCTGGTTCTCTCTCTGATAATGGCTTTGAAACTGACAATGGGTATGATTACGACAACCCTGACAACTCTGACAGTGATGACTCTGTTAATGATTATCACAGTCGTAGCCTGGCTGAAGTCTTGTCTCATCGTGGTCGTCGTTTGATTCCACCTGGCGTTGGTGGTGCTGGTAATACTCTTTCGAGTGTTCTTCAATATAGTAATAGTATCTTTCATGCACCACATGGCTTCAACACTCCTGGCCATCCTTTGAACACACTTTTCTACAAAAAGACTTCGGACCAGTTTATATGCCAATCGACTAGAGATAGATGGAATGCCTTTGCTGAATCTGTCTTCTCCAAGTCTGATGATTTCTTGAGGGTTTTCAACACAATTCTCAACAGAATTTATGAGCCAAGCAAAGAATATGCCGAGTTAAAGAAGAAAGAGAGAGAACAATTGCGCCTTGAAAAAGAGGCTGAACAAAAAAAGCTACTCGAAGAACAAGAGCTGGCAAGAGCCAAGGAGGAAGAGGCATTAGCTCTTCTGGAGAATGAATCTCACGTTGAAGAAGAGTCTGAAGAAGACATCGAGATTGACAGACCTCCTATCATGGTAACCATAGGTGGAAGAGAAGTTGACATTGCTGGAACTGACATAGACCCTGAATTTTTCGAGGCGCTACCTGATGATATTAGGGAAGAGGTTTTTACTCAACACGTTCGAGAACGTCGTGCTCAAGTGAACCAAACAGGTAGTGGCTCCAGAGAGATAGCTCAAGAATTCTTGGATGCCCTACCAGGTGGTATCAGAGAGGAAATCATTGCCCAGGAAACTGCTCAGTCACAATTTGAAGAAGCAGAGGCAGACCAGGCGAATGCTGTAGAAGTTGTTGGAGATCAACCATCTCCTGATAAGAAGAAAGAAAAGCAGAAGATTTTCTATACACCATTGGTTGATAACTTTGGTGTTTCTTCGTTAATCAGATTCGTTTATGTTCCACAGTCATTCAACGGAAGAAAGCCTCTATATCTTTTATTGGCTCAGATATCTCTCAATAAACAAACAAGAGCGGAAGTTCTGGGTTACCTCCTTGCAATATTACAATACGGTATTTCAGATCAAGAAAGTTTGGAAAAAACATTCGCTGCAATCACGTCCGCAGAGCAGAATGCTACCGTTGAAAAATCTGAAACTCCAAAAACTCCAACTAAGGTTCATTCTTCAACAGCTCACCATTTATTCCCACATCGCACCACACCTTTTATCGTGGCATCGCAGGCCTTAGAAGCACTTCAATTTTTGCTTGAAACTGATCCTCAGTTGAGATATTACTTTTTGACAGAGAATGAAGCTGTTTCATTTTCAAAGAAACCACTGTCTGCCAGAAAACCTGGGTTTGTCAGAGCTTCCAAATATCCGTTGACCTCATTGCTTTCGTTATTGAACAAACGCCTAATCAGAGAGAAATCCAATTTAATGGATCTTTTATCCAGAATAATTCAAATCACCACTCGTCCTTTACATGCCATGAGTAAAGTTGCAAACGAAAAGAAAAAAATTGAGCTTCCTTCAGTGTTGAGCTCAAGTTTGCGTAACGTCATTTCAATTTTAGTTTCAAATGATTGTTCAAGCCGTACATTCCAACAGACGTTGAGTGCTATCCAAAATCTATTGATTGTTTGTCCTGATGGTAAAGTTTTTGCAGCTGAGCTTTCTAAACATGCTAAAGAACTAGGCTCAACATTAGTTGACGATTTCCAGCTTTTGTTGAAGGATTTGAAAAACTCAGAATCCAAGGATTACGATAGTGAAATTATGGTCAAGTACACATCTTCTAATTCTGATCAGTCCAAATTGCTGAGGGTTTTAACTGCTCTAGACTACTTGTTTGGTAAGGGCGGTGATAAAGAAAAGATCACAGAGGAAGAGCAAGCAAAAAGAAGCAAAGAGTTGACTGATATTTACAACAGCCTTGACTTGGGTCAACTGTGGGGAGCATTGAGTGAGACATTGGAGGTTTTTGAGGCCGAAAAGAACATCAGCACAGTTGCAACTGCATTGTTGCCTATTATTGAAGCATTGATGGTGATTTGCAAGCATAGTAATGTCAAAGATATTCAAAACAAGGACAATTTGAAATATGAAAACAAGAAAGTTGATTTCGTCAATGAACCAATTGAGAACCTGTTCTTTGCTTTCACTGATGCACATCGTAAGATCTTGAATACAATGGTAAGATCCAACCCTAAATTGATGAGTGGACCTTTCACTATGTTAGTTCAGAATCCAAGAGTTTTAGAATTTGATAACAAGAAGAACTATTTCGACAGACAGTTACATCCTGAACCGGATCAGGTTAGACAGAACCTTCAAATCTCAGTCAGACGTGACCAGGTGTTTTTGGATTCATACCGTTCACTGTTTTTCAAATCAAAGGAGCAATTTAGAGATTCTAAACTAGAAATCAATTTCAAAGGTGAAGCGGGCGTTGATGCTGGTGGTGTGACCAGAGAATGGTATCAAGTTTTATCTAGACAAATGTTTAATCCAGATTATGCATTATTTTTGCCAGTGGCTGCTGATAAGACTACATTCCATCCAAACAGAACATCTTGGGTGAACCCTGAACATTTGTCATTCTTCAAATTCATTGGTAGAATCATTGGTAAAGCTATCTATGATAATTGTTTTCTAGATTGTCATTTCTCTAGAGACGTGTACAAGTCTATCCTTGGTCGACCAGTTTCATTGAAAGATCTAGAAACGATTGATTTGGAATACTACAACTCGTTGATGTGGATGTTGGAGAATGATATCACTGATATCATTATTGAAACCTTCTCTGTTGATACTGAAGACTATGGTGAAACAAAGACCATAGATTTAATTCCAGACGGACGTAATATCTCTGTTACTGAAGAGAACAAGAATGAGTATGTTCGTTTGGTTGTTCAATATCGATTGCTAGAAAGTGTCAAAGAACAAGTTGATAACTTCTTACAAGGTTTTCATGAGATCATTCCAAAATCATTAATTTCCATATTCGACGAGCAAGAACTAGAGTTATTAATTTCTGGTTTACCAGATATCGATGTCGATGACTGGAAGAACAACACTGTTTATGTCAACTACACGCCATCTTCCAGAGAGATTTCAAACTTCTGGAGAGCTGTCAGATCATTCGATAAGGAAGAACGTGCAAAATTGTTGCAATTTGCAACAGGAACAAGTAAAGTCCCATTAAACGGTTTTAAGGAGTTAGAAGGTTCCAATGGTTCCACAAAATTCAGTATTCATAAAGACTTTGGATCAACTGATCGTTTACCTTCATCACACACATGCTTTAATCAAATTGACTTGCCAGCCTATGATTCCTACGAAAGATTGAGAGGTTCCTTGTTGTTAGCAATCACTGAAGGCCACGAAGGTTTTGGCTTGAAATAATCTACTCGTTTCAAACCAACAAAATAGATTTGAGTTTTAATGATTGTTTATAGTTAATAGTTATTAAATATTTTGATCTTTAATGTAATGAAAGAATGATTCTTCTGTTAAAAAAAAATTAAAAATGTTAACAAAAAATTAAAAAATGAGTTCACAAGAAGTATCGAAATGCCTCTAAAAAGAGAACTCTCGATGTCTAGCGGCAAGGATGATACTTCTAAAAGGCCGAAACTTGACTCTAAACGAGATGAAGCAGTCAGACGAGCAAGAGAAAAGATAGCACTGCTGAAAGCTAAAAAAGCAGGTAACACCAACACTAATTCCATCAAACCAACTACATCACTTAAATCCGCTATCTCTCAATCACATGAAGAGTCACAGCAAACCCCATCAATACCTAAGAAAAAACCACTCTCGAAACTTGCACAGCTCGGTTCTGAGGGAAGAGGTCTTAATGTTGAATTACATCCACTTCTTGCTGGTACTGCAGATATCGAATCAGTGATCAGACCAGTTGATAATCCAAATCTAACGAAGTACAACAAGAGAAACTATCAAGTGAATCCATATCTTGACTCAGGAAAGTCATCCAGACCAAAGAGAGACCTGAGGTTCAATGAACAAGGGAAGTACGTTAAGCAAGGTGAAGAGTTGCGTAAGAAAGAACTAGAAGCTCAAGAACTCAAACGAATTGAAGATGAGAAGGAGAAAGCAGGATTATTGCCTGATGTGCTGATTGATGAGGATAGATACGTTTCTAAAGCTCCTCCTGTTGTTGAATGGTGGGATCAACCATTGTTGAAAGGTATTGGCTATGATTCAGGGATCAATGAAGATGAGATATCTGTTTATATTCAACATCCAGTTCCTATAAATGCACCATGGGAGCGTCATTTACCTCCTATGAAACCAATGTTTTTGACAAAGAAGGAAATGAAGAGGATAAGGAGAATCGATAGGGCTGAGAAGTACAAAGAATTGCAAGATAAAATTCAGTTGGGATTGGAGGAGGCACCTAAACCAAAGATCAAATTGAGTAATTTAATGAATGCATTGACTAATGAGGCTATCAAGGATCCAACAAAGGTTGAGAAAAGAGTTTTGAAAGAAGTCGAAGAGAGAAAGAGAAAACATGAAGAAGATAATGAAAGTAGAAAGTTGAGTAAGGAGGAAAGACATGAAAAGATACATCTAAAAAATGAGAAAGATCTTGCAAAAGGTTTTTACACAGCTGTTTTCATCATTGATAAATTAGTTCATCCTAGTCATCGGTTCAAAGTTGATACCAATGCGAAGCAACTAGAATTGACAGGTACGTTATTGCACACACCAAATTTTGTCCTCTGTATTGCGGAAGGCAGTGAGCGTAATATTAAATTCTACAAAAAATTACTTTTAAAGAGAATCAAATGGGATGAAAGTACAACAGTTGATGGCGAAGAGATAGATTTAACAGGAAACAAATGTGAATTGCTATGGGAAGGACAATTGAAAGAGTTACATTTTAAAAAATGGTCAATCTTCAAAGCTAATGATGTTGAAACTGCCTCCAGTTTTTTAACTAGATTTGGGGTCCATAATTACTATACAGAGGCCAATGCTAAACAAAAAACTCCGAATTAAGTGAATTGTTTGGTATGAGATTTAGATACGAATCGAATGAAAGTTCATGAATGAAACATTGATGTATTTACAAGTGATTTATATATTATTAGATTTAATCTCTGATTTTGGCCAAGATTTCGGAATCTCTGAACAAGATGACTTCATCTTCACCAACTTTGATTGGAGAACCACCGAATTGTGGAATCAAGACAGTCTCACCAACAGCGACGTTTGGAAGAACTTTGTTACCGTTAGCATCGGTGAAACCTGGACCAACAGCGAGAACTTTAGCTTGGTTCAATTTCTCAACGTTCTTTTCTGGGAGAAGAATACCAGACGCGGTTCTGGATTCGGCCTTGATTCTCTGAACAAGGATTCTGTCGAGTAATGGGACGATGCTGGCAGCTGATTTCAAAGCAGAGGACATTTCTGTGTGTGTTGACTGTGTTGAATTGAGATCGAAATTGAAGTGAAAGTGAAACTTTTGGATTTTTTTTTTTCTGTGAAGTTCCAGAAAACTCGGACTTTCTCGGCTTTTGATTTGATTAGTCATACTTTAAAGAGGGCTTCCTAACCTTTGATCTTTCCTAATGAGGTAATTTTCGCGTTGAGTTATGGCCGAATTCCAATTTGTGGGTGGAAAAGTGAACTGGATCGAAGCTAATTATATACCAATCACACGATACAATTGAACATGGTTGCCTCATACACTATCTTCGGAAAACAAGTTCAATCGCAATGGGTGCGTGCCTCTTTTCTTGCGTGTCAATTGACACGATATTAATGTCTGCTGAAGCTGATGTACTAACTCACCGGACCAGATTGCTCTTTCCACTTTGGCTGTCGCCATTGGAGGTGCTGTTTTGCCTTCTTACTTACCTAAATCTGAGGCCAAAGCTGCTCCAGTTCCAGCTCCTACACCAGTTGCCACCAAAGAAGATGATCTTGATGTCGAGAAATTGCTGAAGTGAGTATTAAATTATATCGATGGGTTCTTCATTAATGGGAGAGATTTTACTAACTTAGTTTTTTATAGTGATTTCTTGAAAGACGAAGGTGAAGATAAGAAATAAAGAGTTATATTATGATATACGACCTAAATATACAGAAGAATTTACGTTAGAGATAGATGAGGTCGTAGTTCTAATCCATTTGGTTATTTTTTGAACAGTGCATGTCTATATTGCCCACTCTTCCCTGATTGCTAAGATATATGTATTATAGGTATCTCTTGCATGATAGGGACAGCTCTCCAAATAATAACTGTACTCTTGATGATATTCACATGGTATAATATGTCCTATAACTCAGCTATCAACCTGGGGACAAAACCACAGCTGGTAAAAGGAATGTGAAGAGCACTGCATTATTATGTTGATTATTTAATATTGATCTAACCGTGATCTGTTAGAGTAGATTTCTATGCTCTTTGATACTCCCATACCATTTTATCAATACTTGCTTTTGGGCTTTCTGTCCTATAGTTGTTAGACGGGTTCCACCGCGAAACCGAATCCATGCCAAAAAAAAAAAAAAAATTAGCGATGAGCTCATCGTTTTGGCTTGAAGACTTGAAGTCCAACGAAAAATCTTCAGTTGAGTCAAATCTAAGATGAAGTACGTTATTGAACATATGGAAGCCGGTTTCACCGACTGGGTCGTTTTAGAATATCACACTATCATCCAGGAAGTTGGAGCCGAAAACCTCATTTTGTCCTCTCTTCCAGCTGGTACAACTGAAGAAGACATTCCATTGAAATTAAGAGAGGATGGTCTTCAATGGACAACAAAAGAAGTCACAGAAGTCGGTTCTTCTGAACTTCCTATAATCAAAGATCGTGTTTGTCTTCTTGACCCAAGTGCTGAAGTTGATTTGGTTCCTGAAGATGCTGACAAGTTTGATTATTTTGTCTTTGGTGGTATTTTAGGTGATCATCCACCAAGAGATAGAACTGGTGAACTAAGAAAGAAATATGGATTTTCCGGTAGAAGATTAGGAAACAAGCAAATGACTACAGATACTGCTGTTAGAACAACTCAGCTAATAGTTGATAAGAAAGTCAAATTCGAAGATATCAAATTTATTGATTATCCAGAATTTAGATTCAACAAGTATGAAGCCACTGAAATGCCATTCCGTTACGTCTTAAACGAAAATGGAAGACCAATATTACCAGACGGTATGTTAGCTTTGATTGAGAGAGATTCACAACAAACTTTGGATGATTTACTATGATTCTTACAACTAGTGAGTGATCTTCCATAATGTATAATAGTTTATTTTAGAATGGAATGTTTTATAAGTCTATTCGTCTGTTTTATCATTGACTGTATAAACCTTGACCGAAGTGGCTCTCGATTTGTCCTTTTTCGTTAATTCTTTCAAAACGAAAGCTGCTGTGTTCTGATTTTCAAAATACGAAACATGTGCACTTATTGAAGAAATGACAGATATATCTAAGAACCCTTGATCGAAAGCATAATCAACTCTTCCTTTGTAATTCAAAGCTGTCAGTCTTTTCAATTGATCATCACTTAACTTGTACACTTTATCCTTTTTCACTTCATCTTTCTTGGCCTCTGTCTTAGTGTCCAGTTTATTGGTATCTTTATTTTCTTCCTCTTTTTCTTCCTTTTGAGCAGTTTTGAAAATATTCACAACACCTCCAGTTCTATCTGTTACCAACTTGGTTGCTTTTTCAGCAACTTCTAATGGATAGTTCAATTTCAAAGTTGAGAATTTTTCACTAAATATATTTAAAGTCTTGTTGAAATCATCAAATATGGTATCCAATTCCAAACTTGCAGGTTTCAAATAACTTAAAGATGGGGAAACTAAAGGCTCTAATTTATAACCAACTGGATCACAAGGATGGAAAATGTTGTAAAAATTATTACATTTTGGCATAGACGTCAATTTTTCCAATGTTTTATCACCTCTTACCGTATCATCATCACGACCACTGATACCTTTACGTCTTAAAAGATTGAAAACACCGATTGGTGAACCAATTGCAAAATAATTTTCCACATCAAAATCAAATTGTAAAGAGTCATTATCCTCTGATTTTGGAATCAATTCTGGATCCTTTGAATCATACTGACTAGATAATAAATCAAGACCAATGACCGACCCTAGTGAATGTCCAATTATACTTATCTTCCCGTCAAAATCAGGATTTCTTTTCTTGAACTCATTAACCATGAAGTTAGCCTGTTGTGTGACCTCATCCAAAATTTGTTTCAAATAGTATGGTTCGTAATATAACAAAATGTCTAACAAGACTGCACCGATTAGATTTCTCATTGGTTTGATCTCATCAACTGTGATTTGTGATAATGATGGCAATCTTTCCAATGAGTTTGAATCTTTTTTGAAATCAACCTTATGACGCCAAACGATAGGTAATACTTGAATGCCTGAATTATTCTGCCCCATAGCATCATTTGGGTCCTTGTTTGGTTTCTCATCATTATCTGGTTCTTGCTTATTAGACGAATAAACGGTCTTTATGTTCTTACGAAGGATGTTCACTGTATGAATGAAATTAGCAGCCTCGTATTTTGGACCAAGGACTTGACCAATCCCATGAATGCATAAAATCAAATGATTGATTTTTCTAGTGTTTGAATTCTTTTGTTGATCATTGTTATAATCTTTAGAAATTTCTAACTCCATTGCAACTTTTGTTGCTGCATTATCTTCTTTTTCAGATTTACCGAACAGTTTACTTCCCACTAATCTTGTCAATTCATTTTCAAATAACAAGGATGAAAAATCTGATGGTGCGTCATTTTTAGCAGATTTAGCCTCTTCTTTTACTGCTGAGTCACTTTCACTCGTTTTGGTAGATTCAGACATAGGATGTGTTGGTTTGGGTTTAGGATTTTTGTTAAATCCTCTAACGACTTTATTAAAATCCAAACCTGGATTAATTTCCAAATTTTTAATGATATTAGCCAATTGCAAACTACCAGTCATCCCATTACTATCAAACACATATCCCGAATTTGAATTATTGTCATATAAAACATTGTCTCCTTCCTCATATTTCTTTTTGAATTTATGTAACATACTATCATCAGATGTATAGTTTTCGATTCTTTTCAATGGGTTAGAACTGGTTGTAACAAGAGAACTCGTTTCTGATCCATTGTTGGCAAACGGTCTGATTTCATGAAATCCAGCCTCTAATTCTTTTGAAATTTCATGCCCTAATGGGGTCCAATCATTAGCATTAAACCATGTTCCTCTCCTTACTTCGTATAAGGCACCTGACCAATAAATTGGGCTCATTACCATTTCTGATAAATCAACTTCAAACAGATGATCCTCATTGACTTCGACTTTGAAGTTTTCTTTCTTAGCAACATTCTGATCTTTAACCGCGATGAATTTCTGATAAGCTTCTTCTAGCCTGATTGAATCTTCATCATGGAAAGCATTAAATTTGGTTTTTTCTTTCTTTGTTGAAGGATCGACTGACATCGGACCATATTCATCAGGATACTTCACCGGATTTGTAGTGGCAAAGTACCATTTCACTTGCAATGGTGGAATTCCATCTGTGTTGACTATTAATTTGTTTGGGTGGGCTTTCAGGTCTGTTTGGGAAGTCGAGAAAAACATTGCTGAAGTAGTCGTACTTCTGTGAGTGTAACCAATCGGCGACCTAGTACGCTGTGTAACACGAGCACTGGAAACTTCACACACACCAGTTTTCAAGAGCAAAAACGTCCTTCTCGTGGTTATGGAAGAGAGTGCTGATGTGGGACGTATCATGTATGTTTTCAGACAAGAAGGAGTTCAAGGATATAGATTTATGAATTGAGTTCTTGAATGAATAAAGATCTGTTATTGGTTGTCTTTCTCTCCTGAGATTGAGGATATTCCGTAGTTAGGAGTCTTGATGATTGAATTTATGTTTATTTTTCCCCAGTTATAAAGAGATTAACAGATTCAATTACAATGCCTCGGAGTTTCGGAAATGTTTTCAATCTACTAAAAATCGCAATTAAAAAAATAGTCCATTATCATAACTGGTTGAATGGTCGACCTTTTTCCTCTATATATAGCCCAAATCATTTCATTAAATCATCTTGAGTTTTCCCTGCTAGATCTACTCGATCTGCTTCTTGTTCTCAATGGATTTGCCACACTAGGCAATCTTCTTCTCTGTGTTGCTTTCAACTTCAAAGTTTCTTCATCTGTATATGCAGCTGGGCTGGAAACGGTGTTCTCACCCAGTAATTCCTCATTTCCCAGACTTGTGTTCAAATCCTCATCAAATTTAACAGCAGACAGTCCACCTCTCGATTTTCTCCTGTTATGACCTTTAACATTTGATGACGAATTGTTGGTGGATATAGTGACACTAGGATTAGCACTAGGAGTTGTTCCCCCTGGTGATTCTGGATCCAATTCTATGTCTTGATCAAAATCAATTGGATCTTTAGTGGTCATGTCTTTAACTAACTCATCAAATTGAACAATTGGATCTTTAACATCATTGCTTTTATCATCAATTTGATCTGATTTACTCTGATCTCTAACCACTTTTGTCAAATATTTCACCTTATTTTGTTCTTCTTTAGATCCTGTGCCTGCACTTGAACTCAGCCTTTGTTTTTTTTTATAAACGGAATAATTTTCATTTGGGATATATCCACCATTATTCAACTGTTGTTCTTCCCATAGATTGTTCTCCCATTGATCTAACTCAACTCCACATTTCAAAGCAACATCTCCTTGACTCTTGAATTCCAACTGATGTAACAGTCTAGCATGGTTCAGAAATCCTTGTGCTGAACCGAAATTTGTTCTTCCACAAATAGGACATGATATCTTAACTAATTTCCCATTTGCTAGACGATGGATACACATCTTTTCACCATTTGGTAATACTAGTGATGGGATCCCGCCGTATGATGTTCGATTGTCAGGTTTAGCACCTGGTGTGATATGACTGTGATGATGGTGGTGGTGATGGTGATGGGGACCATTGTTGTGAGCACTACTTGATCCGGAGTATGAATTGTGATGGGAGTTGCTTGTGCTTGGTCGAAGTGATGATTTGGTGATTGTCAATCCAGAAGGATTAGGAATGCTTGATTCGATCTCCGGTCCGTAAATTGGTGCTGATTGAGGTTGGTTAGTGTCTGGCAGTAGAATCCCATTTGCTCTTCTCTTCAAAACAATCAACTGTGTCATATATTCTCCATACTTCTCATCATCATGTAATCGTTCCAACATTTTCATCGTCTGTTCCACTTTCTCGATCTCTTTCTCCACTAGTTTGAACTCTCTATGTTTTAAAAGGATTTCGACATCGATCTGATCAGTAAGTTTACGCTTCAGTTTCAAATCGAGGGAGGCGTCATTTCTGGAAGGCCCCATAAGGTCGTCATTGTCACTCCAGGCCGAGTCTGAGTTCGGGGACTTGGGCGTGGCCACCTGGACGTAGTTTCTGCTCGGCGAGTGAGCGTCCTGTTCCACAAAATGGATGTGCGAGCCAGTCATTTAGCAGATTGAACTGGTTGTTATTGGAAAAGTGCTTTTTTATTTGATTTTCATTTTTTGTTTAAGATATAAACACTACTATTAACCACTAAGATACCAATGAGCAAACGTCTTCCTTCCAGTTTCGACGGCGACGACGGGCAGCAGCAGCAGGACTTCATCAGCAAGTGCATTGACCAGTGCAAGCAGCAGCCTTTGGTGCCCCTGGGGACTCTGGCTACTTGTGTTGCTATCACACTGGCCACTATCAATCTAAGGGCAGGAAGAGCCAGAGACGCACAGAAGTGGTTCCGTTACAGAGTCGGATTCCAGGGCTTCACGATTGCCGCATTGGTTATTGGTGGTCTGGTTTACGGAAAAGAGACCTCAGCTGCCAGAAAGTCTAGGGAAGAGCAGTTGCAAGAGAAGGCGAAATTGAGAGAGACGTTGTGGATCGAGGAGTTGGAGCGTCGTGATTTGGAGAACAAGAAGCGTAAGGCCAGAGCCGAACTTGCCAGACAAAAGATCAAAGAGCAAGAGGAATTGGAGAAGCTGGAACTGGAGAATAAGAAATAAGAAATTGAAATTATTACTGTACATAGTTGATCGTTGTTGGTCCTTCATATCGAAAGATTTAAGTGAAAATGAAAAAATTTAATTTGTAGAACCATTTCCTAACCAAATTGATGAGTCCACTGGAGAGACTCCAGCAGATCGGCCGCCACATGGACCGGGACTACAAGCCGCGTCCTTCTTTCCCGTCGGCACCGCACTTCACCACCGGCGTGGCCCCACCGGCCCGTTGGAGGAGTCCACTACCGAGTCGTAAGAGGCAGTAGAAGATCCACTGATAGAAACTAGAAACTGATTTTAGACACTGTCATTACTCACAGATGATCTTTGATCCACGGCACGCTAGATCCTACTCTCAAGTCGCTGGTAAATAACGAATAATACGATACCATTAATAAATTAATACCCACAACTGATAATGTACTGAAAAATATTAAAAAACATTCTCCATACTTATACAACACCTACAATCTACTCATCACGAAGAAATGCTAATTCTCGCCATCGGAGATCTCCACATCCCACACCGTGCGACGTCGCTTCCCACCAAGTTCAAAAAGCTGCTGACCCCAGGCAAGATCTCCCAGGTGTTGTGCTTAGGGAACTCCACCACAAACTCCGTTGAGACTTCAGACTTCTTGAAACAACTCTCTCCTGATTTCCAGCAAGTCCGTGGCCAATTCGACCAAGGAACACAACTCCCTGCCAGTCTAGTGGTCACGCATGGAAGTTGGAGAATCGGCTTCACTAATGGGTTTAATGTCGTTCCTGAGAATGACCCATTAAGTTTATTGACTTTAGCTAGACAGATGAATGTGGATGTGTTGATTTGGGGAGGTGAGGGTGGGAAAGTGGAAGCTTATGGACTAGAAGGCAAATTCTTTGTCAATCCAGGAAGTGCAACTGGCGCAATGGGACTAGGATGGGAAGAGCAAGATGACGCTGAAGAGAGCGAGAACGAAGAGGTTGAACAAGATAATATTTCTGAGAATGGAGATACCGATGATGTTTTTGAAGAACAAGAACTGTATGATACAACCCCTAGCTTCACACTGCTTGACATCCAAGGCAAAGCAATAACTTTGTTCATCTATACATACATTAATGGAGAAGTTAAGGTCGATAAAGTGAGTTATAAGAAAGATGAATAAACAGGGACTACAGTCATAATCAATTTTGTTGTAAATTTGTATTGAAATTTCAAAACACACTCTTGCAAAGTAATCTAGAATATGCATTAGCAAAAGAACTTGGTGATTAACCAATAAGCAAATCACATCCATTCTCTCCCCGTTCATTCCCCAATATAAACACAAAAAACCTTGGTTTTTCATGTTGTATATTTTCAGAGGTTTAAAGTAAGGTAGCGTGGTTTTTTCCACATCGACAGAAAGTCTCGAGCCAAATGCACTCTAGTCATCATCTAGAATATCTGGGTCCGAATGGATTGCGATTGAGTTTTAATTGTACTTACGTATTGATCGGTGTTCAACACATAATTTTATGAAGAGTTATCACTTGTTTTTAGAAAATGGAATTTTCAAAGAAAAAATTTTATCTTGTTTAAATACTTCCAAGTCATAAGAGTCACCCGGAATTGTAAGTTTTAGGGCTCGAGGAGAGTGAACATCAAAGATCCCAAGTTCTTAGATCGATACAGAGTAAAGCATCAGCAATTACAAAACTTTAAGAAATGACAAATGACTTTTATTATTATATATATCACACAGCAATACCTTCCAACAGATCCTTCTCTAAATCATCCTCCTCTTCAGCACCTTGAAATAAACTAGGCAACAATTCTTCCAACTTCAACACTTTCTTCATCGAGTAAGCATCTTCACCATTGGCATAATAACTCTTCTCAATACTCAGCACTTCAAACTTCAAAGTATCACGATATAGATGCAATGCAGCTCTATTAGTTTCTCTGACATGTAAACTCACATATTCACTCTTGAAAGTCTCCGTGAGTGCGTACAATGCCTGACGCATCAACTTATCGGCAATACCTTGACGACGGTATGTTCTCATAACGGAAAGCGATGTTATATGACCATGGGGCGTCTTGTCTGCTGCTTCTGGATCATCCTCCATCTTGGCCAGCACGTATCCCACAACTTTCTCCCCTTGAGCAACATAGGCTGGATCACCTTTGATGTCAGGAGTGTAACTGGAAGGTGTGTCTAGTGTGTTGAGACTGGCTGGAGCATCGGTGGTGGTGGCGACGAAAGAAGCTTGGGGCCATGAAAGAATGTGGTACATGTAGTATTTAAGTTGATAATTTTCTGGAAGGTTATGAAGATTGCAGTTCTGCATTGCCTGGACATCACCGATGGTGGCCTTACGAATGGTTATAGCCATTTTGATTGGGGTTAGTGACTAAGTGATACTAGTTCGAAGTTAATTAAAAGAGAGAGAAGTGTTGATGTTACAATTGTCGAGTTCCTAGTTCCAAGTTTCGTGTATTACCTAATCATTTCGAGAACCTCACTTTCTCACGTTCAATGACTCGAGGGTCAAATCTGATGAGGAAAACGGTCTTCAAAGGCCACTGTTCTGTCTCCACCGAATGGGCTGTTACTTCGGCTTGAAAATAGGCAGAGTCCAAAATTCCTTCAACAATTCCGGCCACAAACGCACCTAAATTCAACTGCCCATATTCTTTGGGCACCGATATGAACTGGGACACTAATGGACAATTATCGATGATCATGTATTCATTTTCACTATCACTGCTCTTCTCTAAAGAGTCCGCAGTGCGTCCAAACAGGCTCTTCCATACTGCCGTGTGCAGGAACTGCAACATCTCCACGATCCGTAGTTCTCTTTTGGCCGACTTCCCATCTCTTAAAGTGAGTAACTCTAAAGTCTTCTGTCCAATGCTATATCCGTAAGAACTGAGAGATTGCTCCAATTGCTGGATGCCTTTGCTCTGTGTTTGCACGTATTGGACCATCCCCATGAAGAGGAATGCCAAAGAGGAGATATTGACCTCAGGTGTCCGTCTGGAAAGCGATGTGTCGTATATCGTGATGCGTTTGGATTGTGAGAGTTGCTGCTGCTGCTGTTGCTGATACGAGGCTGGGAGTTGGACAGGGCCGAGTTGCGGGTTGTAGCCCAGCTGGGAGCGCGTGGAGGATGCATTGGGTGTTGGAGTCCCTGAAGGATCGATGATAGCCATTACTGGTGTTGGTTGGTATGTATTTAATATAGTGTGTGAATTTTCTACTAGTGTTTGTTTTTTTTTTCTGATGTTTTGTTTTCGTTTTCGTTTAACCGCTGAGTTTTATCATGAGTATAAAAGAAGTGGATAATTTCTTGAAAAATGTTCTGTGTTTCTATTTCGACTCTCAATGAATAAATCATGGTGTACAGTAGGAGACGCCGGTTTTCAATCTTTAAAGATGATGGTATAGAGGGCTACCTTGAATATTTCACAACAAAACATCTCATATTGACCAATGATCAGACAACATACTCAGTGATGTGACGTTCAGTTTACCAGGTGATAAACCTTCAAAGACTAGCAATGTATTGAAGCACACTCGCACTAACGGCGATCCCGGCGATATTGATGTCAGTATCATTGATGAAACAGGATCCCATGAACTTGACGATTCGATACGTGATGATCCATTCCAGATGAAGTTACAAAGTGTTGTAAACCAGACTCAAAAGGCCAAATTGATCACGCCTTTCAAAATACCATCTATAAGGACATCATTCTTGCTCAGCGATGGAAAAGATCGTTGCAAATCATCCATCGAAACTGGCAGAAATTTCAATTCAGTTCATCCGTTACAGAACCAGAACCAGACCGCCAGAGATCATATTGATAATTCCCATATGCCAAAAGATGATTTTTCTAGCTGTTCGTCTCCAGTCAAAACACTCATTACCACTTTAAATGATGATTGCAGTCTCGAGACAATAGATGAATCTTCCATTCATCTCTCTGAGTTTGAACAGCCACCAAGATCAACTTCAACACCAAACAAAGGTCTCTTTGACACACCCATTCGAGACATCACACAAATAACACAAAACCTACACAACATAACACCACAGATTACTAACTCAGTTACTGGTTATGCCATAGAGAAACGTCCAGAGGGATACTCTTCTGTGCCTGTTTTTAAATTTGATTCTCTGAGTTTTGATCCTGATTTGGATAGAAAGATGGACGTTGATGATTCTGGAGGCTCATTTTCCACAAGTCCATTAGCATATAAGGCCAAAAAGGAGCAGAGTTTGAGAAATGATATCATTGAAATCACTAAAAAATTGAAAATCTCTGGTTTGATGAATGATAACTCAGTTTCCGATTATAACAGTTCCTCACAAATTCAAGATAATCATGAAAATGATTACAATCCTGCTACAAATTTAGCCCATTCTTCGATTATGCTAGATTCCTTTATAGAGGGAAATACCACATCTGACATATCAATTATCGATTTGCATAATGCCACTACACCACCTTTATCCATTTTAAAAAGAAAGTTGGATCCACCAAAACATATCAAAAACAAATTTAAACCAAAGTCAGTGAGGTTAAACGAAACGGTTCAAATCATAAATGATAATAAATCAATAGACTCATCAACCCTGAAAAAAAGACCATATTCTAATGGTATGTACAGTCCAAATAAAAACACACCAATATCTAGGAAATCAAACCCTGGGACACTCAGGAGAAAGAAGAAACGTCCATCAACTCAAGACCCTAAAAGTAAATATGAAAGTTACAAAGACATTTGTGGTGGTACAGATCCTTTAAATATCATACTTCGTAAATAAAGAAGAAAGAAATATACAACAAAAGAATGAGTGGGTATTTCTCTATGATGACTGTTCTTTATGTGTGCTTTTGGTAATCTAACTCATTTCAAGTGTCTATTAAGTTGTTTCTTTATCTAGTTTTCATCTTTTTCTTCCCTTAAGTGATTTACTCTTCTTGTAGGATGAATTCCTTCAATTCAGAGTATGCTTTATCCAAATCATCATTCACGATGATTTTGTCGTGAGCACCGGTCTTGGAGTATTCCAACTCTGCAGAGGCGGCACTGATTCTCTTTTCAATGCTTTCCTGTGTTTCGGTACCTCTTCCTTCTAATCTTTCTCTTAAAGTTTCAATGGATGGTGGAGACAAGAATAAATATCTAGCATTTAGATCAGTGTTCTTGACAGATTTCACACCTTGCATATCAATGTCTAAGATACAAGTTCTACCTAATTTAGCAACATCTTGAACAGCTTGGATAGAAGTTCCATAGTAATTACCAGAAAATTGAGCCCATTCAATGAATTTTTTCTCTTCAATTAATTTCTGGAAATCTGGAACAGTAGTAAAATGGTAATCTTTACCATCAACTTCACCGGCACGTGGTTGTCTAGTGGTGTTGGAAACTGAGAATCCAAATTTATCTGGGAATTCAGCAAAAAGTTTTTTGAGAAGTGTTGATTTACCAGTACCTGATGGACCAGAGATGACAATTGGACGGTCTTTTCATGAATTAGTATCGTTTCGAACCGTAGAATCAGAAGCCCTGTACACATCAGAAGATCATATAAGAGTCTTTACTGAATATGTGTACATTCTTGGTTGTGAGAACATGTTAAGACATGAGTGCTTAAAATAAATACACATTACCGAGTCAAAAATCACTAATTTCGGAATATGTGGTATGATTTGGCACTCAAGCCTCGAAATATACTCACAGAGCAACTTACTAGCCATGATGGAATATATTAGTGTGATTAAAGTTGGAACTTATGTGGTCGATAAAATGTAAACAGAGCAAAAGTTTTAAATTAAAATTTTTTTTACGTGTTTTCTTAAGCGATCAATAAATAACAAACAAACAGAGTCAAAAAATAAAAAAATATTAATTAATACCCAATTCAGAAAACATCCTAAATTAGGGAGGTTATGTGTCCCTGGTCACTTACGGCTTCATCAAGTGAAATGATAACAAGTAAGTGAGAGCTTTTGCTTGTGTAAAGATCAAATCTCCCAGACAATTGCCACACGAATCATGTCCGCAATTGTGTTTGGCGTGGCCAAGTACCTTGCTAAGAGGGCTCTTGCTGATGGAAGCGATGATCCGGACCTTCCAGAGCTCCCAATCCCAGATGATGATGATCTTGATTCTTCAAATCCGGTAACAGAAGAGATATTCAGTTCGTGGGCGTTATTCATCCTGTTGTTTCTATTAATCGCTGCGTTATGGAGCAGTTACTACCTCCAGCAGAAGAGAATCCAGGCCGTCCATGAAACAGTGTTGTCTATCTTTTACGGAATGGTTATTGGACTTGTATTAAGAGTGTCACCAGGTCATTATATTCAAGATTCAGTCACTTTTAATTCGAGTTATTTCTTCAACATATTACTACCCCCTATCATCTTGAATTCTGGTTATGAACTACATCAAGCGAATTTCTTCAAAAACTTTGGTTCTATTCTGACATTTGCCATTCCAGGTACATTCATATCGGCTTGTGTTCTTGGGATCATCTTGTATATTTGGACAAAATTAGGGTTGGAAGGTATCAACATTTCATTTGTTGACGCATTATCTGTTGGCGCTACATTGTCCGCAACTGATCCCGTCACCATTCTATCCATTTTCAATGCTTACAAAGTTGATCCAAAACTATACACCATTATCTTTGGTGAATCATTGTTGAACGATGCAATTTCTATCGTCATGTTTGAAACTTGTCAACAATTTCACGACAAGGAAGCTCATTTTTCTTCATTCATCGAAGGTGCCGGTCTTTTTATTATGATTTTCACGATATCTTTGTTAATTGGTGTTGTTATCGGTATCATTGTGGCCTTATTTTTGAAACATTCACATATCAGACGTTATCCACAAATCGAAAGTTGTCTAGTTTTGTTGATTGCATATGAATCATATTTCTTCTCTAATGGTTGTCATATGTCAGGTATCGTGTCTTTGTTATTCTGTGGTATTACATTGAAACATTATGCTTACTATAACATGTCAAGAAGAACCCAAATTTCAACTAAGTACATCTTCCAAATCCTTGCCAGACTTTCTGAAAATTTCATCTTTGTTTACTTAGGTCTTGCATTATTTACTGAAGTTGAACTGGTTTATAAACCAGGTTTGATCATAGTCACAACAATCTCAATCTGTGTTGCCCGTTGGTGTGCAGTTTTCCCATTGTCCAGATTAGTTAACTGGGTTTATCGTAATCGTTCAAACAACCCAAACTTACCTGATGAAATTCCATACCAATACCAAATGATGACATTCTGGGCCGGATTAAGAGGTGCTGTTGGTGTTGCATTAGCAATGGGTCTTCAAGGTGAATTCAAATCCACATTATTAGCCACAGTTCTTGTTGTTGTTGTGTTAACTGTTATTTTATTTGGTGGTACGACAGCAGGAATGCTTGAAGTTTTGAACATTAAGACTGGTTGTATCGATGAGAATGAAAGTGATGATGAATTTGATATCGAGACTAGCTCAATAAAACACAATCAAATCCAAAACGGTATACTATTGTCAAATCGTGTCATTGGTGGTGTTTCCGCTGCTTCTGGACATGGTTCTGCAACAAGTAGTAGACCTGGTCAGTCAAACTCACAACAAAAACCATACAGTGACACAATCAGATCCAGACAATCTCCTAGTCTGGATGCTACTGCTGATTTCTTGAAAGATGACGATGTGCCTGATGATTTGAATGATATCCCACCATTAGTGCCCGTAAGTCGTACCATTTCCACTTCAAATAATAATCCTTTCAATGGTGGTGAAAACGGATCATCTGAAGGATTTGGTGGATCAATTGTGGGGACTGTACAGAATATTTTCCATGAAGAC
Source organism: Gotozyma siamensis (assembly GCA_030579035.1). Lineage (NCBI taxonomy): Eukaryota > Fungi > Ascomycota > Saccharomycetes > Phaffomycetales > Phaffomycetaceae > Gotozyma > Gotozyma siamensis. The sequence goes on from JAKTZZ010000009.1 coordinate 244,875, forward strand.
AGATCAAAATGGTTTCAAAATTTTGATGAACAAGTTTTAAAACCAGTTTTGTTGGATAGTTCGAATGGATCGTTTAGAAACAGCAAAGATGGAGCTGATAACGTCTAAGCGTTTGCTTCATAAAAACAAAGTCTAATAGAAGACACATGATACACAGGTGGAAAATTGAACCATCATTCAAAGGGTCAGCAGTAGGTAGAGAGTTGATTCTTAGGGGTATAAAAACAAGTACGTATGACTTTTTATTACCAATGGTAAATTGATTGCTGTAGAGGTGCCTTTATAATTGACTTTTTAAACAAATCATGGGCAAAAAAAAAAATCTATATAATGACAATTTCATATAATCATGAACTTTCTAGTAGCTCATCATTGTATGCTTGTTCCAAGCACCAATTGGCTAAACTCAAAACATCATGACTCAAAATCACATCCTTTAAAACCACTTCATATCTTAATGTGACTTCGAAAAATGCATTCATTGATAACTCGTGTAAAAGACTAATTATAGTATCTTCTTGTTCATCAAGTAAATAACTTGGTGGATTTGAAATGAATCTACCACATGAATTAACGCTTTTTTCTAAGATTTCCAAAATTTCAACAATTGTGGATGAAACAGTACCTTTCTTGTCCTCATTGTATGCATGGGTTGCAAAAAGCGAGATGGCAATAATAGCATTTCCAACAACACTTGGGTTTGGACAAAGTCTTTCAGATTCACGTAAGGTGGTATATCTGAATGGAATACCAAATCCAGAAATTACAAACTTGGAATAATATGACTGTAGAAGTTGAATACTGGATTTGATATGCTCGATGATTATAGTGATTATGTTATTATCTAGGAATTTTGATTGATCAGTCTCTGCTGATAATGACTTGAAGTTGAAACTGTTTTGTCTCGTGTTTTCCGCATAGTAATCCCGACCAAAAAGGTTTTGTTCTTCTTTTGCTGTGAAATAGTTTGTGGTTGGTTGACTAGTCAAAGTGATATTTGCTGAATTGAGGAGAATATTGATGTTAGAATTGTTCTCCTTAATGACTTTTTCACACTCCTTGAAAATATCTAGCCAATAATTGTTTTTATATGTGACACCATCATAAATCTGTAGTCTTCCTTCTGAGTCATCAACTTTCGCTATATATGCTAGTTCTTGAAATGCCGTTAGCTTAGTGAAAGGTTTCGTCGATTGTAGACCAGTTAATAATGTGGCCAAAGGATCGGTTGATAATTCACTTAAAGTATGACCACGATGCAAACAACCGATTGACAAGTAAGCATCAAACGCAGTGTTTACACCTTCAAAACTCAAAATCAAAAAGAATGAGACCAAGAAAGTTTTAAATAAGAACCCAAAAGACAGAAATTGAATTTGTGGATAATTTTGGTTCAAACTAGTAAAAAGTCCCAATGTCAAGTAAATGATATCATAAAGTATGAATCTGATGAACAAATAAACGAATGGAGCAGTAAAAGTATTGGTGACTGTGAAAAGGATGGAGTTTGAAACAATTTTTGGCAAGCTGTTGATGAGTGCAGCTTTAGGGTGTGAATGGAAGTTTCCATAAGTTGCAACTAACCTATCATGATCTAGGATGGTATGCTTTAAAGCATAAGTGAAACCTATGAATCCAGATAAGTAAAAGTAATACACGTATTTGTCATTCAATGGTGGATATTGATGTTTCTGTGCACCCGCCTGGATGTCAAGTCCTTCAAACTGCGTATGCAAAGTGGCAAAGAACACATATGCCGCTAGAATATAGAAGAACAAGTTATAGACAAGTTTCTTGTTCAACAGTTGCCCCACAATCTGGTTAGACAAAGTTTTGTAGCCCAAGAAGTCAACATGGAGATTGTTCTTTCGTAGGCATGTGAGCAGGAACATCACGAATGCAATTGGTATGGCTCTGAAGGGCAGTAATGTTCTCCACCATGACAAGTTGGAAGGTAAGGCAACGAATATGGTTAAAGCCCAGGACGCTATGAGCAGCAGTCTGGTGAGTTTCTGGAACCTGGTAGAGCATATATCCGAGAAGATTGAGTGGTAGTGCGGTACCGACGAGTGGTGCGGGCCCATCTTCCAATTCAGCTGTGAACTTGTTTAGTCTTAATATGAGAGACTCTTATAACAAAATCAAAGAAAAAAAATCAAAACAAAACAAAAAAAAATTACGTAATCGTGTAAGTCCGGGTGACCTTTAGATCTAAAGAAAAGTAAACAAACCGATTCAAAGGCAAAAGGCAAAAGGAACAGCATAGACAGCGAGCTGAACTCAGTGGTTAATGAACAAAAACGCGTTAAAGAATGAACGGGCGCCCTCTTCAGGAGCTCTCAAGCAGGATCCTTTCACCGCTGGCGAGATGCTCGACATCCAGCGCAAACTAGAGAAGAAACTAGGGCCTGAATACGTGAGTACGCGTCCTGGAGGTGGTGGTGTTCGTGTGTCGTACATTGAGGGTTGGAAGGCGATTAATTTGGCAAACCAGGTGTTTGGCTTCAACTGCTGGAACTCTGACGTTAAGAGCATCAATGTTGATTTCATGGATGAGAAACAGGGCCGGTACAATGTCGGATTGTCAGTCACAGTTCGTGTCACTTTAAAAGATGGCTCTTATCATGAGGATATCGGCTATGGATCTATCGAGAATGCAAAATCAAAAGCACAGGCTTTTGAAAAATCGAAGAAAGAAGCAATGACGGATGGCCTAAAAAGAGCGTTAAGACACTTTGGTAACGCTTTGGGAAACTGTCTTTATGATAAAGAATACCTGAGCAAGATATCTGCTGTGAAATGTGCCCCTCCAGACTTTGATGAGTCTCAGTTAATGCGTCACACAGACCATGCAAACGCTCCGGCCAATAGGGCCACTACAACGCCCGCACAACTAGTGCCACAACCACAAGAACAATATTCCCCTGCACCAGCCAACAAAGTACCACTGCCTAAACCGCAACAAAGCATTCCTGAAAAGAGAACCATTATAGCACCAAGCTACACCAGTAATAAAAAGATTGCAAGAGATGATGACTTTGATGATTCATTAACCTTTAGTGACGATTTAAATTTAGAATCAGAAGATTTTAACGATGAAGTGAATGAGTTATTGTCAAGATCTAAAAACGAAAGTGAGCCAACTACCAATACATCCAATGACATCAATCAGAATTCAACTAATGAAGAATCTAGTACAACTACCACGAACCATCAAACAAATGAAGAACAACCACATGAGCCACAACTTCCGAGTGTGATACCTTCTGAAGTCGGTTTTTTCAAAGCTAGAGTCGCAGAGCATGTTCAAAAGAACACAACATCAATGAACGAATCAAATGCATTCAATCCTCAGTTTATTAGTCCTTCGATCAGAAGAACAGTTGATCCGACTAAATCCACCCCTATTAAAAGACCTCAGGTCAATGAGAAAGCCACGGTGAGGTACGACAGTCCAAATTTGATACCTAACAGGCAGATAGGAAAGCCTAGATATCCTCCAACTAGAAAATCGCTGATGCGTACTGAACCAAATAATGAGCAACGATCAACATGAGGCAAGTGTTTACTTTATATATTCACACCCTTTTGACCTTGTACTTTTATGCTTTATATATAGACTAGGCGATTAAACCAAAAAGAAACAGCAACTAAAGTACTCGAACATGGATATAAAACCAAGATGTAACCAAATTCTGAGTTTTGTCCATATCGACCGATTCCCTGATGATTTTCTTGAAAATGTCTCCAGATTTAGGGTTCACTTGTGAGCATTTTCTTTTAGCGAACAAAAATTCACAAACTCCATTGTTAATTCAAATCACTAACAATGACCCAAATCAGAAGAGCGTTAGTATTTGACTATGACTTAGGAGCTGTGGACTATCTACTAACACGAATCAACAGTGAAGATAGTATCAAACCTTTTTTGTACACGAAAGGGAGATTTGCAGACGAAGAGTTTGAACCAGGCGATGATGCTTTCAGCACAATCCTAAACGCCAAAATACTGTATGTATAACAAATGAACTTATCAGTTCTAACATAAATACTAACATCCTGTCTCAGAGTCCTTGGTGCCGGTGGTCTAGGCTGTGAACTTCTCAAAAACTTGGTTGGTTCCGGTTTCAAACGCATACATGTTATTGACATGGACACCATTGACCTTTCGAATTTAAATCGTCAATTCCTGTTTCGTCAAGCAGATATCGGTGAGCCAAAAGCAGTGGTTGCTGCAAATTTTATCAAGCGCAAATACAAAGACGTTGAGATAGTCCCTATCTTTGGAAGACTTGAGGAACAAGATGATGAATTTTACAAACAGTTCACATTAGTGATATCTGGTCTAGACAGTGTTGAAGCAAGAAGATGGATCAATCACAAATTGGTACAACTAGTTGATCCTAATGATTTTGAATCAGTCACTCCATTGATTGATGGTGGAACAGAGGGGTTCAGAGGTCAAGTCAAAGTAATTTTCCCTACTTTTACAGCATGTTATGAGTGCTCGTTAGATACACTAAGTGGTCAAACAACATATCCAATGTGTACTATTGCCAATAATCCAAGACTTCCAGAGCATTGTGTGGAATACGTGAGTACACTGCAGTGGCCTCAAGAGAATAAAGATGAGAAGTTAGATATGGACCTTCCAGAACATGTCGATTGGATTTATGAGCGCAGTTTAGCAAGGGCTAAGCAGTTCAACATCGAAGGTGTGACCAAGAGTTTAGTACTGGGTGTTGTTAAAAGCATTATTCCTTCAATTGCATCTACAAATGCTATTATTGCTGCTGCTTGCTGCAATGAAGCGTTCAAAATTGTTTCAAGCTCTAATCCAAACTTGGATAATTTTATGATGTATTCTGGCTCTGATTCGGTATTTACATACAGTTTTGCTTACGAGAGAAAACCAGACTGTGTTGTTTGCGGGGGTCTTTGAGACATTGTTCGATTCCGACCAAATATTGTCTATCTAAAATTCCTGTATTTTAATGATTTTAATAAGTGATGAATAAACGATTCTTTTGATAAAAACAATTTAAAGTTTTACTCTCACCATATTGGTATTGATCAGTTATTAGTTATTCTATCAGAAACACGTCCTCAAAACAAAAAGATGGTCTATTTCAAGAATTTATTTGAAGGAGTTTAAACGCACACCCAGCGATAGCTCAAAGCTAAAACTCGAAAAAAGTAAGTGGACTATGCGCATAATAATGAAGTTCCTGGTTCCACTTATACTATGTATATGCTCTGTTCAGATCAAATCTAATTATATATATATTTGAAACCGCGGGCTTATAAGAAGGCGCAGCTCATCAATATTTGTACAAAATTATATATTTCTGATATTCACGACGACGTAGCAACAGCTTCGTTCACCACAACACTCTTTTGAACTAAATTACGAGCTGCATAATTAATTATTAACTAGATAATCATCCCAAATCTATACGGAAAGATCAATCAGAATTATATATAATTATATGAATAATTATAAATAATTATAAATAATTACAAATAATCACATTAATATATATCAATTACCAATCTTATGTATATATATAATTTTAACCGACAGTACTTGTCTCTACGTAGCCCTTATAAATAATCAAAAATTCATGAGCAATAAATTCTGTTAAAAATAATCTATAAGTACTACAGCCCCGGCCAGCTGATCAAAATTAAATTTATATAATTAATTTTATAATATTTGCGCTCATCCATGCAATGAGATGATCTTTTGAAAGCCGAAAGAACAATTAATAGATTATAATAAGATTTTGAACAACAATACTTTGTTTCTTACAATAGGATATCCATTAGCTAAGCTTTCATAAAGGATTGGATTCACTTACATTGATTTCAATTCAAAATAGATAAAAATTAAATCGCCTATAAACAAGAACCGAACAAAATACTATAAAACTGACCCTCAACATTTATACAAAACCATTAACTTCATTTCCCAACACATTCCCAATGTTCATACAGACAATCAAATATAATCATTATTCAAACCATGATTAGATCCACCAAACATAGATTTTGCAATCTGCATGGCTACTTCATGCTCATCAAGTGGCACCTGATTCTTCAGGTTCAAACTATTAGGCGTATTTCCTAAAATACTGTCGGGAAGCGAAACCGGATTGAAACTCATTCCTGCGCTTGCGGTAGAGGCAGCGTTCGAAACAGAGGAACCATGAGTCAAATTAGAATTCTCTGAATTGTTTGGAGAGATACCTTCACTGTTTGATATAGACTGAGGGTTTATCTCACCACCAAATATGCTTTCAAATTCTGCAATATTGGAAAACAAAGTTGCTGGTGATGGAATAGACTCATCGAGCAACTGACCATAAGGATTGATCCCATCTATAAGCGACGGATTTTTTTTCATATTGTTACAATCCCGATACCCAGATGGAGTAGTAAACCGTACCCCACTACTGAAAAATGGATCACCAATGTTCTCAAACTTAGTAAAATCACCTGAGTAGTAATCAAATAATGATTGCCCTGATTCATCAGTTAACAAATCCCATACAGGAGTGCCAAACGAGGACTCATACGACCCTGGTGACTGCTTGCTAGGCATTACATCTCCAACCGCTAACCCGTTAGCTTGGCGATAGGAGTGAAGCTTGTTTTTCATGATTTCATATTTTCCAGCGAGTTGAGAGTCAACATTATCAAAAAACATTTTCAAAATAACTGCAGTTTTCCAACATTTGTAGTATCTGTGTTGTGATGATATAAGTCCTTCGTCAAACTCAATTAATCTGACAACTAACTGGTCTCCACTGTAGGAGAATTCAGGGGCCATTGGTTTCAACCAGTCAAGCAAACCAGCACTATCAGGGAAAGTACAGTTCTGTAAACATTTCATAACGTCAATCATACGAATCAAATCTCTTAATGTAAAAGAGACAATCAATTGCTGATTTCTCTTGGAAAGGTCCAGAAGACACGAAGTGACGAATGCTTCGTAATTCAATCCTTGATTGTATAATCCCATATTGTTAACATATCGAATATACAATCTCATTCCGATAAAGCATGTTTCAACTGCTTTCTTGGTATACTTTCTGTTCAATGGTGCTTCATCAATACCACAAGTCAACGACAAAAGATAGTAAGTGAACGCATGTAGTGTGTATAGATTCATCTTCACCATCAAATCTTGTAATTTGACAATCTTTCTCACAAACCCATCAGTTGGCGAATTTAAGGTCAACTCATTGATACTAGGGTATCTTAGAATTGCCGCTTCGACGTCTTTTAAAGAATTTTCAATATCTGAACGTCTTGGAGGTTCTTTGATCTTAGAGGTGCATTTAACGATACTTCTGTACAATAATGTGACCTCATGAAGTTTTCTCATCCATTCAATAGAACATCTCTCAATTGGAGTGTCAGTGGCGCTAGGAACTGGCAATAATGTATCGTATTCATCATCGATCAACAATGGGAAACCAAACAAATATGCCTGGGTGGCATCCATGAACATAAGTTGAGCCCAAATCTTTCTCCAGATGTTAGAAGTGGCTTGGTCTGTAACCAAAGAGAAACTTCCCGGATCTCTGTGAAGTCCATGTGCTCTAGCCATTTGAACGATCATGGAAAGAAAAATGCAAGAATCTGTACTTTCATCACCATCTTCAGGTGCATAGTATCTATACATTCTGACGAATAAATAAGACTGAATGTGTTTCAACGTTGGTTTTCTTAAACCATCAGCATTGGCGAGACATTCTTTGGCAAATTCAATAAAAACTGGACCAATAGAAACACCTGATTTAAGGATTCTTGCAGCCTTGAAAGACAAATTTTCAGTAGCAGGATCACGATCAGATGGGAGAGTGATGTAGGCAAATCTCAAAACGACCAATAATAGAGAAACACTTGATAGTAACACCGAGTTTGGGACAATAAGTTGTGCTTTACCGTCATTTGTAGTGCCGATCAAACTCTCCATATTCTCTCTAAAAGATTTTTCATCAATAAATGGGACAAAGACATAAGTTTCACTGAAGAAATGGTCAATCAAATCCCTAATGATGTCCCTACTTGGTAAAATCTCGTTGACATTACTTATAAGTGACAATTGAGCTTCATTCATCAATTTAGAGAAACCTGGTGCACATGATGCGTTAGTTGCACTTGGATTATCGACCCCTTGATCATAAAGGTAAAACTTTTCTAGATTAATACCCCAATTATCTGACTGTAAGTATTTCTTGAACATCTCTCTCAAAACTGGATCATTAGTTACTAATGCCATGAAACTTGTTGAGCCATAATGTGACATTTTGGATTCTTTCAATGCAAGAACATTAAAATCTCGAGTGAGATCTAGTATTGGATCAGCATTTGCCTCGTCAGGAATGATTAAACTTTCATTAAAGTTACCGATTTGACCATTGAGCAATGACTTCAGTTCAGTGTTCTGATTCTGCAGGGCATGAATTTGTTCTTTCAACTTCTGCACTTCGTTGTTGTTTGCCCATGGTTGCTCTTCGTACACACATAGATGCTTGGTGTTGTTCTTAATACAAGATGAACAGTGAGGTTTAGCCTTGTCACACTTCATTTTACGGCGACGGCATACTGAACAGACAGTGGGTACCCTATAACGGGACTTTTTCAACTTCTGACCAGCAGCTGAATGTGCCTGGGAGGTAGAATTCTCCGTACTCTCTTGTACCGGTGCGAAGCTGGACTCCATCATTGGGTTTGAAATGTTTATGGTGGCAAATATCTCTCTAGTATTTTTGATATAATTTGGGTTCTGCATCTACTTTTTTAAATACGAGAGCAAAAAAATCTGATGAACGCACGTGACACCTTCTGAAACTACAAAGCTGCTACGAATTTCACCTCTTTTTGTTCCTCAGATATCACAGTCTACATAGTACACTGTACAGATACAAGCAGCATCCACTCTCTATGTGTTGTCAGATTGTGACTCCTGTCAGGGTCAATGGTGTTAGGGGAGATGCTTTCGCCCAAAAGAGACCAAAATTTGCGCGAATTCCTCTGAGATCCGACCGTTGATTACATAGCCAATTGGCCTCGGACCTCGGAACTTGGCTAGTTTTAAATTATTGGAATTTGACACTTAGCAGTGTGATCTCGAAGTTTGAACGAGTAAAGAAACAAGAGAGTTATCGTACAAGTATCGAGACCATGTCCCGCCCCAAGGATCTCACCTTTAAGCTTCCCTTGACGAAGACTGTTGTTGAAGTATGGAGTTCAAATACAACGGATTTCCAATTGGAGAACAAAGTGATAAAGATGACTTTAGACAACACTGTCAGTGATGTTCTTGAAGTGATTGCGTTGCGATCTATGGCCAATGGTGGAAATTTGAATCCTAGATGCATGAGAGTATATTTTCGGAATCAGGAAGTTCTCTCGTTCCAACCACTTTCAGACTTTTTGGAACAGCAAGGTCATGTAAATAGATTGCGGGTGGAACCTAATAAAGAACAAATGGGAAATACAACTGGGAACTACATTCGTCCTGCACTTTTAAACGTGAACTTGAAACTTGCTTCTGGAAAGACGATATCTGTCCGTGAACCACTCAGTGCAACCATTGGATCATTGAAAAGCTACATCGTGGATTCTATTGGTTTAGATGAATCACATATTGACCATTTTGAATTCAATGGTGGAATAAACATCCATAATGAAGAACAAACGTTAGGACATCTACTAGATTTGGACACGGCTCCGCTAGGTGAACTGAACTTCTATATTGCATTACAGTCTGACTTTCAGATCAACTTGTCATCACCAGTTGAGAATCTATTAAGAACCAATAAGGTTTTTGCCATGCTAGATACATCAATCTTAACCATCAAATACTTCATCATTGATCAATATAAAGGTCAGAACCAGATCAAACCGGAAGATATCAAGATCATCTATTTTGGAAGAATTCTCACTGATATGGCACAATTCAAAGATATCATTCATACCCATACGGTGATTTCCAATATCACTTTACATTTTGTTCTCAAAGAGCCTGATGAGGTCCAGCCATCTGAAGGATTTTGGAGTGACTTGAGACGTGGTGCTTTATTTGAGTTTTTGCCAAGGGAACCAAATCCTAATTTTCAAACTGAAGTTCAACGTGATGAAAGACTTAGGGAACAATTGAGAAATGGCACTGCCCCTACAAATTTACCTGCTGAGTCTGTGGTTGTGCAAGATGATGTTCAATTGGCCGACAGAGTATCAGGATCTGGGCACCAAGTAGGTGCTGATCTTCAAGGTGAACCTCACCAATACATCAATGGTCATGATCATCTACCATCTGGTGATAACTTGACTGGTGATTCATTAGATGTGTTAAGAAGACAAGATGGTGAGTTAATGAATGTTAATCAGTTAGATATGTCTAGCACTGTTTATAAAATCTCATTGAATACAATTGATGGACGTCGTGAGGTGGTGTTATCGAGTTCACAGGTGATCATCAACGACACAGACCCATCAAACACATACTTAATGTTATCACCTTCCGGGTTTGCAAAACTTCTACAGCTGAACGTTGAGATTGAGAAGCCAACTATTCAGATCGAGAGGTCTCCTATTCTTGATATTTCTCCTGATGTTACTACAACTATCAACCTGGCTGAAACTTTGAACTCAAATATAGCCGCAAATAACGTACCAAATCAAGCTTCAATACAGACAGCACCGCTTAATATCCACCAACAAAATCAAGGGCAACAGCAGCAACAGCATCTGAATGAGAATCAGAACTTGGAAAATACTTGGAGCCTCAATTTTTTTGTGGAAGTTAGCTGGTCCAACATTACCTCACATATAATCTTACCCTTATATGAAGTTTTGAAATACTGTTTTCTTTATTTGGCACTTTCAGAAGCAATGGTCAATGACTGGCTGAAATCAGCGTTTGTTTTATGTTTGATAGTTCATTTCCTGACTAGATCATCCAATAGTCACATACTTGATTTCCTTAACAGAAATTTAATTCCAGCTAACATTTCTCAGCAGATCAGAACAAGATCCCTTCGGTTCAGAACATCTATGAAATTAAGATCAATTGAATTCCTTTCACATATTATAGAGTTAGCCATGCCTCTTCATAAAGCTCCGTTTCTTATTCAATTGATGCTCGATCTATTTGTTGGAATTTTTTCATTCTTTATTAGTTTTGTTCCTCGTCTTTCTGGATTGTACGTGAACTTGATTGAAGAAAGAAAATTGGAGTTGAGATTAGCTAGAGAGATCAATGATTTCAATAATGTTTTGGAAGCTGAATCAAGAATTGGTGATGATACGAACCCAGAAGGTCACAGACTAGATGAAGCCATTGATAACATCGTAGAGAATGATGGTGCTACCGGTGCTCAGCAGTATGATCTGTGAAGGATAAGTTGACCGAAATGGTGATCTATATAGTATTCTTTATAGTATTCTTTATAATAATGATAATCTAACGCTTCAATTAGTTCGAGCCCCGTGCAGCAGAATATTAGACACTCTTATAAAGTACATTTTGGTAAAGTAAGATATCCACAGAATGTTATTCAAAGATTCTTCTTATTCCAAAATATGAAAATGTTCTGTTTTTCGCCAATTTTTTTAGGTAATAGCTGCTTCATCGAAGCGAAGAAGAAGGAAATAATTATATATACCCAAGCCAGGCCTTTTCTTCAGTTAGTTTACTACTATTTTGTGAAAGCATTCAACTTCTTAGGTTGCACGCAAACGATTATTAGGGCAGTAGCAGCTCTAAATATCAAGTCTCCCCAAACCAGAATCAATATCATATACCAATTCTATTTACAAGTAGTACATTCAAGATTAAAGTCTTTTGATCAATGATCGTTATTTCAATCATCTCTCTGTCCCAACTAACCAAATGTAACGTCCGTTGGCTCAAAATATAAACTTTTTTGTAATTCCAAAGAGTTCAAGTTTGGGAACCTCTCAAAATGCATAACCGTGAAGTAATTGCATAAAAAGCAGATTGGAATTTACCTCAAAAATCGACTTTGGTAAGATGTTCCAGTGAGATTAAATCATCTCTTTGAGAGCTAGTTGAGAAATTGGCTTCGTTTGATCTGTTCATTGGAAAAAAAGACATGAATATGTCAGTTTTAGGTACGACGACAATAAATTTTTTTATGATGGGCTGTCTGATGAATAGTAGCTGTACACAAATTACAATAGAAGTTTAAAGTTCTCTAACTACAATATATTATCAAAATGCAGGCAGATAAATTGAGAAAATATTTTACAATATTAGCTGGATTGAATATCATGCTTCAGCGTCTAGTTTTTTTTTAGAGGAATGAATTAGATCGTTTAGCAGTGTGCTGTTACAATTTGAACAACATCAATTGATTCTAAATGAAATAGTTCCACTAGTGACCATTGAAATTAAATCTGCTGAGTCATGATTTTCACCCTCTGTTCCATCTGCTATTATTACTCAAGTGGATCCATGTACAGAATTTCAAAATTCAGAGTTTAGCGGACAGTTTTGTTTTTCTTTCTAGGTTCTGGCCCTAATTAATAATCTCCTCACTATTCTCTATTAATTAGATGGAATGTACCAGTAATTGCATTAGGAATAAACTCCTGAAACATAGTATTATTGTATGACAATTTCGACCAGTCAGACTCAAAACTAGATTTTGTTTTGAAAAAACTGGAGCAGAGAAACCAAAGGCACCACGGTAGATGCGACACGTCTTGTAAGTTGTGTTTGAAGTTTTGTCATTTATCATATAATGTATCTATCCATTTTTCAAAGAGACCTCCGGGAACTTAACAGGTGACCCAAAAGCCGAGTTCGCTACCTCAATTGAACAATTAGAATGAGAGCTATATGAGATTTGATTGATATTGCTATATATAAATGATCTTAAATAATGTAATTTACTAATGCCAAAAGTATTCCAGTTTCGCTACTAGCACTAATTTCACACTACGTATTAAACTCTCATTAATTATTTCGCGACGACCTTCCCAAAACAGTTTAGATTAACTTGCCATGATACACCCACACACCACAAAACTGTGGCGTCATCTTTTCCGAAGTTTTTCCATTTGATCGACAACGAAGAGGTATTTGGGTCCTAAAAGAGTCTAAATGGGTCATAATGGACGTGTATAATGTTATAGAACTCAAATTTGTAGAAATTCAGGCTTTAGAGTTGTTTGTGGTGCGTTATTGAGCTTATCTTTCCGTTTATGATTATAATTTTTGTGTCAAAAACGAGAAACTTGGATCGATATTTAGATAGAAGAGCGAAGAAATAATTAGAATTAGGGCATTAAAAGTAGACAAAGACGCGTCAGTGTTACTCGTGTAGCTGGTTTATTGGTAGTACTGTGGTCCAGTTAAACTGTTTTACCAACTAGTAATCATGGTGGGGCCTAGCCCACCCCCACGAGGGACACACGGATTGAAATCCGCACTCGGAACAATCCAACATTTTGCACCCTTCAAAATCTGAACTTCCATTATTTATCAGCTTAACGCGATCCAGAATCTCGAGATTTTCAATTATAAATAACTGAAAAGATCCCCTTTTTTCCTTACTTTATTCTTTTTCATACTAAACTCAATACATTAATAGATATTTTACAATGGTTGCACAAGTCCAAAAACCAGCTCCAGCTTTCACTAAAACTGCCGTTGTTAACGGTTTATTCGAAGAAGTTTCTTTAGAACAATACACCAAGGCTGGTAAATGGGTCGTCTTAGCTTTCATCCCATTGGCTTTCACTTTCGTCTGTCCAACTGAAATCATTGCTTACTCTGAAGCTGCTGCCAAATTCAGAGAAAAGGGTGCTGAAGTCTTATTCGCTTCTACTGATTCTGAATACTCTTTGTTAGCTTGGACTAACATTGAAAGAAAAGATGGTGGTTTAGGCCCAGTTGACATCCCATTAGTTGCCGACACCAATCACTCTTTATCCAAAGACTACGGTGTCTTGATTGAAGAAGAAGGTGTCGCTTTAAGAGGTATCTTCATCATTGATCCAAAAGGTAACGTTAGACAATCAACCATCAACGATTTACCAGTTGGTAGAAACGTTGAAGAAACTTACAGATTGTTGGAAGCTTTCCAATGGACGGAAGCCAACGGTGAAGTTTTACCATGTAACTGGACCCCAGGTTCTTTGACCATCAAACCAGAAGTTGAAGCTTCTAAAGAATACTTTGATAAAGCTAACAAATAGATTGCTTGTCAACGATAAATAAAATGAGATATGTATAGAGTTGCTTGATGCAATAAACTAATAAAACAAATATATTGGATTCTGAATTGTAGTTGATTTTAAAGCCACATGCCTAGCCTGTCTTTGGAACTTTTCAAACCCCGGCCAAACTTGATCCTATTTCCACCAATAAGGTGTCAAATACAAATCAGAGGTTGAGATGTCTCTAATGTAGCGAAAGTTCACATTCAAACTGAGTGCTGTTCTCCAAAAGTGTTCTATCTCAACTGTATTGACCTCGATCGAAACAGATCACTTTTGACTTCTCCTCTTCTAACCATACCCTTCCCCTATGAAAAATTCAAATCACCTCAGTTGACCAACATCCAACAACAACCATAAAAATGACAGCAAAGGAACAAGTCATCAAGTTCTCCAAGTTCATCGTGACAAAGCAGGTATGCAATGACTTCGCCTACTCTTTCTCTGGAAACTATCGAACTAACATAACCTCCAGGTCTTCTATGTATGCTTAGCCTAGAATTTAAAACTCTACCCCATACTAACCAGTTGATCAGAAAACGAGATTCACTTATGCCCTGGTGAACCTCAAACCTCTAGTTCCAGGCCATGTACGTATCAGGTATCTCAAGCCAATGAGTCCCTCCATCGTCCGAGATCATAATACTAACTCACCACGCTTAATAGATTTTAATTGTCCCACTACGCAATGTCCCACGCCTTAAAGATCTCACAGCAGAAGAATCAATTGACTATATGCAAACTCTTCAATACATTCACAGTTTTATTGAGCACGCATATAAGGCATCGTCATTGAATATTGCAATTCAGGATGGTCCTGAAGCAGGACAAAGTGTGCCTCATCTTCATGCACATATTATTCCTAGAACCCGTGAAAATAACATTGGGGATCGTATTTATGAATTGATCGATGGCTTTGATGTGGATGAGATATACAAGGACTTCTATGAACGGAAAGAGGCTGTGAAGAAAGCTGGAAGAAAACCTGTTAAGCCTGATGATCAAAGGTTTGAAAGAACTGAAAAAGAGATGGAAGATGAAGTGAAATGGTTGGTTGAAGAGTTGGCCAAATACCAAGAAAAGAGAGGCAAAATATGACTATAGCCAGACTGGATAACAATGAGACTCACATGTTATTTACATTATTTATTTTTAGATTTAGAATGCTAAATTACACTACAGATTGATCAAAATGACTTTTATAAATGATTTATTATTCACCCGTATTTACAAGCACCCTCTCTTTTTCGTGTCTATTATTTTCAGCTCTTATTAGCAGCATCTTCAATAGCGTATCTCTCCTGTCTTTGTTCTGCTCTTATTTTGGCCAATCTTTCAGGTCTCTTTCTTTCACCACCGAAATAGCTCTTCTTTCCCTGTTTGTAATGTTTCAAGTCCTCACCTTGTCTGAACTTCTCTATCTGCTTCAAAATGTAACGACGTTGCATGACATCGATCCCTAGTTCTTTCATCTTGATGGATTTTGTAGTAAACAAAGAGTTCCATGAAGGGAAATGTTCAACATGCTCGACACAGTTACGACCGATTTTTGTAAGGAAAGTCTGGACGTCTGGGACATCGGCTGTTGGTTTTGGCACTGAAACACCTTGACGGGCAGCCAGTGGCACGCTGGTGGTGAATGAACGAGTGAGAAGTCTGAACATTGCTGGTATCTCTGGACTGTTCTGATGTTGATGAACAAAAAAAATTTACCATAGCTAATAAATTCGCGATCACCATTCACTATACACACTATTCACTATTGCTATAGAACACAATGACCACACCTTTGGACGAACTGCAGTGGAAGTCTCCCGAGTGGATCCAGTCGCAGGGGCTGCGCACGGACAATGTCCTCTCCTACTTCGCAGAGTCGCCCTTCTTTGACCGCACGTGCAACAACCAGGTACTCAAGATGCAGTCCCAGTTCAACGACAACATCAACCACGAGCAGCTCAACTCCATCAACATCATCACCGAGCTCAGAAAGCTCACAGGGATCGAGTACATCGTGCTGCACCACCGCGAGCCGGACTTCTGGATCGTGCGCAAGCAGGAGCGTCGCAGCGAGAACGACACTGTGCCCATGGCCGACTACTACATCATTGGGGCCAACGTCTACATGTCGCCCACTGTGAAGGACGTTGTCTCCAACAGACTCCTCTCCACGGCCCTTGCACTCAAGAACGCTGTCAACAACTTGCAGAATCTCGCCACGTTCTCACCGGCAGACGGCCACTCGTACAAGCTCATAAACACAGACAACAGCTCATCGCCAGCCAATTTGGCACCTTCAAGCACAACCACAGGAACCCCACGCAGACCGGGCCCCAACACGCCCTACACTCCAGCAGGAGCCACACCGGCACCTGGAAATCAGCAGACGGCAGACCCGCAGCTGAGCAGAGCAGCCGTCAACTCGCTCTTTAACGTCTCTCTCACGGGTAAACCAGTGTATTTGGAAGAGGTGCCATGATCTATCTAATCTTGTAATGACGAAAAAAAATCAACGAATTAATTATCACCTTGTAGTATTAACCCAAAAGAAAACACTCAATTGCCAGAATGAGAATCATTTCCACGCTTGCATTCTTGACCTCACTCATTGCGTCTTTCACTTTAGTAGCTGCCGCTGCTGAAGGTGATGAAACAATCACTCACCGTGTCTATTTCGACGTTTCCCAAGGTGACACCGTGTTGGGAAGAATCACTTTTGGTTTGTTTGGTAACACTGTTCCAAAAACTGTTGAGAACTTCCGTCAATTGACCATCTCCAAAGATCCATCCTTCGGTTATATCAACAGTATTTTCCATCGTGTCATCTCTGATTTCATGATTCAAGGGGGTGATTTCACTGAACGTAATGGACGTGGTGGTAAATCTATCTATGGTCGTAAATTTGCTGATGAAAACTTCGACTTGAAACATTCTAAGCCAGGTAGATTATCAATGGCCAATGCTGGTAAAGATACCAACGGATCTCAATTTTTCATCACCACTGTCTTGACTCCATGGTTAGATGGTAGACATGTTGTTTTTGGTGAAGTTCTTGATGGTTTTGACATTGTTAAAAAAATTGAAAAGACCAAGAAAAACTGGGGTGATAAGCCAGAAGTTGATGTTGTTATTTCAGGAGCTGGTGAATTGAACGAAGATGGTGAAGTTATTGTCAGTGTTACTTTAGAAGATTTGAACAAAGAAGAAGAACCAGTTGTTGAAACTAAAGAACAAACCAAAGATGAGTTGTAATCTGGATCATCCCAGAATGGATAGATTACATCACTGAAGGAAAAGTAAAGAAAGACTACAATATTATATCATAACTTGTAGTGTAATATAGACCAGAACAGTCCTTGTAAATATACAGTTTACACAATTAAGCATCACCCATTTTTTCGTCTTCATCATCAATCTCCTCATCACTCAGACTCCACTCCTTGTTGGTTAAACAGTACTTTTCTGGAGGTAACCTAATCCCATATCCAGGCATGATCGGAGGCAATGTCTTTTTATTTCTCTCACTCGCTAATTCCAACATCAACTCTTTCGGCGTCACTGCACCAAACTGATAACTCGTTCTAGCAGCAATCGCCAACCTCACATCATCGGTTGAAATTCTTGCTCCATGTATTGGTCCTGAACCAACTAATCCACCAGCCGGACCACCAGCGCCAGCACCAGCACCGCCAGCAGCTGCGGCATTACCAGCTGATCCACCAGCGGCACCGGTGCGTGCGTGATCATTGTAAATGACGGCATCTTTGAGCACTCCTAATGTGTAACGATGGGCAAAGTCCATCAGTTGGAGAGGTACATGATCCTCATAGGATTGGATGTTCTGTGCTGCTAGGATAAGGTGTAGGATACGTGCATCACGAGGTATGACTTGATCATCTAGTTCTGCGCTCATTTTATTTGATTAACAGTTGTGCTGTGAACTTCGATGGCTGTTTAGGTGTGAGTGTGTGCGTGATGTGTGACGGTGCTATTAGTTGGTGCGAAAGTGTTGATGTTTGTTTTGAAAGCTGAAAACTGGAAAAAATTATGACATAAGCATTTTATGTACTGTGCGCATCATAGAGTAAGAGCTTTTTCATGTTTTGGAAACTGGTTAAAGAGTTGATACAGCAATCCATAAAAGTATCAATCACCGGTGTATATAGCACCCTTGTTAAACTTCTGGACCAAACACTTTTTTAGACCCTGGGGGCCAATTTAAGCTAAGATCAATTGTAGAGATGTTACTACCTACAATGACCACGGAGCATAAAAAAAAAGATCGCAGTCATTAACAAGGGGTTAGTAGCACCTATTCCAAGTACCCTTTCATCTGATAAAGAAACCAATTGTTGAATTGAGGTAAATCCTTCTTCAAGTAGCTAGTGCACAATATAGTTTTAGCGGAAAAACCCCTTAACGCGGAAAAATCTTGGGTGCGACTTGCAGATTTTGACACAACTTCAAAGGCAAACTGAGAAGGAAAAAAAGCACAAACAAAATATTAAAGAAAGTAGTGAAATTATTTAAATATGTCTAGAACATATTCACTTGACTTCAAAAACTTATTAACTGCATCTTCGTTACATTAACTAATACTGAGTCGGGCCTTCTCAAACTTTAGTTGATAAGACTCAATATACTTGCATTTTTGATAGCTTTTTCGCTGTCCATTCCACTTGACATCAATGATCGCAGCTCGAAAAATTCTGCGGCGCTAACAGTAGTAAATGGAACACTAGATTACTATCAATATAAAGAGCCAGGAGCACATATCGGAGTTTTTCAACCACCTTATTACTGGTGGCAGTCGGGTGCCGCTTGGGGCTCTCTTGTCGATTATTGGTTCTACACAGGAGATGAACAATACAATCATGTTGTTCAAGAGGCTTTGTTAGCACAAGTTGAAGATTACTGGGATTATGTTCCGGATAAATCAGTCAATGACAGAAGGAAATGATGATCAAGGTTTTTGGGGTATTACCGTGATGGTGGTTTGAAAAGAGAAACTTTCCAGCTCCTAAAGATAATGCCACCAAATATCCATCTTGGCTATAACTCGCACATACAGTGTTCAACACAATAACTGCTCGTTGGGGATGATGGTCATTGTAATGGAGGTTTGAGATGGCAAATATTCAGATGGAATTCTGGATATGATTATAAGAATGCGGTGAGTAATGAATGCTTATTTCAGATAGCCGCCAGATTGGCTAGATTTACGGGCAACACAACATATGTTCAATGGGCTGAGAAAGTGTGGAATTGGGTGGAAGAAGTTGAATTGATTGACGGGTCTTCTAAAAATTTAGTTGTCTTTGATGGAACTTTTATTGGTGATAACTGTACAACAGTAACGGCATTGCAATGGTCATATTACGCTGGGTTGATGCTAGCAGGAGCAGCATATTCATTTGACCATACAACGGATCCAAAATGGGAATCTAGAATGGTGGTGTTATTAAACGGGGTATCTTTATTTTTTCAAGATGGTATCATGTCAGAAGTTGCTTGTCAGGGTGCTGATATTTGTAACAATGACCAAAGATCTTTCAAAGCTTACCTTTCTAAATTCTTAGGGTTGAGGGGGCAGCTTGTGGAAAGCACCAGAGAGATTATAGATTACTACCTCCAATCATCAGCGATTGGAGCTGCTAAAAGTTGTTCGGGTGAAACTGATGCTATGACTTGTGGATTGAACTGGCACCTTGATTCTAATGATGCCAAGTATGGGTTAGGTGAACAAATGAGTGCGTTGGAAGTGATACAGAATTTAAATTACAAAGAAAGACCGGCACTTTTCACATTGACCTCGGGTGGAGAATCTCACAGTAATTCAAACGGAGGATGGGAAAGAAGAAACAACATAGTTGGAGGTTCCTGCTAGCTCTGTGGTTTGGGCGAGTATATTAATTGTGTTCTTTGGGTCCTCTGTCATTGGCGGTTTGATTTTCGCTCTTATATAGATCTTATTGAAATGAGTGTGACTATGTGACGTTAAAAATTATTGTTCAGCTAATGTAGAGCTGTGTGCTACCAACTTTAGGATCCCAAGGAACTACATCCATAAAAAAAGTTACATATCGTCTTTTAAACTAAGAGTCTGAGCCAACAGTTTCAAAAATCTTCAGAAATTGGAACCCATCTTCTAACAACTCTAAAACACCACTCTCATCTGAATAGTTTGCTCTAATTTGACTTTGAATTTTCACAAGTCCTTCTCTTTCAACAACTTTTATCAAAGCTAGTGTCAAAAATGGTGCAAATTCACAATACCATCTATGATTCCATGCCATAAGTTTGACAATACATTCTAAAATATGCTCGTCTAAGATTCCAACTTTACGTTCAACTGACTGCGTACTTTCATTGTCTTCAGGATGTCCTCCATTGTGGCTATGCTCCGCGCTAGCACCACCTTTGATAGATTTCTCAATCAAGTTACGGACCTCTTGGGTATAATACTTCAACAAGTTTCTAGTTGAAGTTGGAGCAAATCTTCCCTCTAAAGCCTTCTTGAATGCAAATGAAGCTTCTTTGTAATGATGGAGACGGAAAGCACACATTCCCAAGTACTCCCATTCTAACGGCAATTTTTCGTAGTTTGTCTTTTGAGCTTGGAAATGGATCAGTTCTGCCTGCCACATGGTGTATGTTTTCAAGTCTTCATACAATAGCATGAACAGGTTATCTAACCATCTTTCGCAAAGTCTTTTTTGCTTGAAGCCATTATCGTCAGAAACTCCATTTACTTTCCCGTTGGATGAGTCACCATTTAAGTCAGTGGTTGATACCTGTGAAGGAATATTTGTGGTAGATGATGATTTCGTTTTGTATTCTTCTTCCATAACAAATATTTTTGCTCTGTATTTCAACAATTTTTCCCATCCAGTTTTGTGAACGACTTTAGTCAATATTTGATAAGCTTTAGCAAAAGTTGATTTCAAGTTAGCACCTTGGGAGTTAGTTAAACTCTGGTCCAGCTGTTGGTGTTCTTCTGCAACCTTTCCTGAATCCAATGAATTCACATCTTCAAGGTATACATCGGTTGGTAATGGTAGATGTAGTCTTTCGGTAGAAGTAGGCGCGATTCTCTTCAGATGATATTTTTCTTTGAAAGCAGCCATTGGACAAGAGTTCAATGTTAATAGTGCATTTTCAATATCTCCCAATTCCAAGTAGACAGTTGATAGATTGGCCCAAGCTTTAAATTCGGAAGGCGATGAGTTCACAGCACGGATAGCAGAACTCAAGGAAAGATCTAGGTTAGATTTCTTATCAACTAAGAATTCTGATTGAATTATCAACAAATTTGCATCTCTTGAATTTTTCAACAATCCTTCATTGAGGGTTCTGATGGCTTTAATTTCTTCATCTTGCAATAATAAAAGCTTGACAATCAAACTCACAACAACTTCGTATCTTTCTCTTAATCTATTTAATACTTCTAATGCCAAGTCATACAATTGAGTTAATTCAACAGCTTTCAAGAATGCATCGATCAAATAGTTATCAATCAAGGATGGATTTTGAACTTCTGGTGCACTGCCAATATCTGGGCCTCTTGGGAACAGCTCTTCAAAATAGTTGAAAAATTGAATAGCAAGATCCTTGTTCCAAAATGGGTTCAAGTTACGGGATTCAACAATTGAGTTGACTTGTTCGTCATTGTCTTCATTAGTGAGTAACGATCTGACAACACCACTAACAAAGACTTCTTTCCAGAACTGTTCAGTATCTGCCAATTTTTCACCATAAGAGTCCACAACATGAGATGAGACAGCACCTGGTAAATTGACAGTGACAATAACATCTGCTCTAGCGAAAGCATTGTATGAAGCGTATATTGCTCTCGTGACTTTGAAGTTCTTACTCTTTCCGAACCATAGCTGTGGTTTAGATCCAATAATGTTGGCGACTTGGTTCAAATGAGCGGCAACTGAAGATGGCGAGGAATTGTCTAAGCCAGTGTAATATAAATGAGTACCAACCTCTTCTTTGGAGTTCGGAATGTGTTTTGTGAGGGACACTAGGTCAGGTGGACCCAGGTCTTGAAACGTTGGGATCTTTGACACGCGTGTGTTGATCGATTGGGCAGGAGCGTCGTCCTTGGCTCTAGAGCGAAAGTTAGTATTTGGATCTTAGGCCACTCCCCATCATTCACTCCACTTACTCTGGAATGGAACCCTGTGTGATGATCATCTCCAACGTTGTTGATATTGATCAAATTGTTTGAGTGTTTTGGTTTTTTTTCCTAGCGTTCGTTTATTTCCGTTTTACGTTTTACGTTTTACTCTTTTCTCTTTGAGGCTTAGTCACCCAATGTAAAGAGTTTTGCAGAAACTTGAAAGACTGTACTATGATTAGACTGCCGATGGAGGAGCTCACAGACTGGAATTCGTTGTTACTGAGTAATAGACTATGTAATTGTAATTTATATCTTCCAATTGTTCTAAAATGCGATAAAGTACATTTTAGGCCTATTGAGGACCGAAATCACCATCACGGCGACCACCATAATTTCCAGATTGGTTATTTCCACCAATAAATTGGTTCAGAACTCCAGATAAGAGGTTTCCAGTATTTCCATAACTGCCGTTGTTATAACCTTGATTATTATCATAACCTTGGTTATTGCTGTTGTAGGTTTGATTATTGTTATGAGAGCTACCACCAGCCAAAGATGAGATCAAGGAACCAAATCCCCCCAAACCACCACTTTGATTATTACTGTTTCCTCCATAGTTTTGGTTATTATAGTTGTTATATCCTTGATTGCCCTCAAAATTTTGGCTGTTATTGTTGCCGTTGTAAAAGCCTTCATTGTTCTGTTGATTGTAGTTATTATTGTTATATGAGTTGCTATTGTTGTTATATGAGTTGTTGTTGTTGTGGCTGTTATTGTTACTGTCGTCGTAGCTATTGTTATAGCTGCAGCTATTATTGTAGTTATTATTGTAGCTGTTGCTATTATTGTAGTTATTATTGTTATTGTTTCCGTAGCCGTTTCTATTGTTATGATTGTTATAAGTACTGCTCTGATTATGATTAGAGCCACTACCAAATTGAGAGAACAAAACACTTGCTAAACCAGAACCTGAACTGCTATTATAATTGCTGTTATTTTGATTTGAGTTCCCGTGATTATTACCACCAGCCAACAATGAAGCAACTTGGCCAATACTAAACTTACTACCTGAAGAAGAGAAATTGCTGTTGTTATGGCTTGAGCTCGCACCTAAAACAGAGGACAACAATGATAATTTGCTGAATTGGGATGAGCTGCTACCGTGGCTTGAGCCACCACTGACTAAACCGTTTAATAGTGTGGTCCCTAAATCACGATCTTGTGAATCACCCAATTCTCTGGAGTTGGTCGAGTCTAGGTTATCGACAACATGGCGTGACAAATCTTCAATCAATCTATCGATAGTTTGTTGTTGCTCTTTAGTTGGCTTCAGATTGGATGCTTGTTTCAAGTCTTCAACAGCAAAATGTGGTTTGCCAATTTTGACATAGCCTTTTGCTCTATTAATGAACAATTGTGGGTTTGGACCCTGTTGATTAATCGCGTTGGAGAGCAAGTCAATTGCTCGAGCATACTCGTCTCTTGCGAATAGTTCTTCTGCTTGTCTGTTTGCCTCTGACATTGAGATTGGATAAGGGCAAAACAGTGAGAATTTGGGGGAAGTGTAAGAAGTTTGGTTTAAGATGTTGCGAATTTCAGGTTTGTCATTGAGTCTTTTGAACGAAAAGCCTAGCTAGAAACAGAATTTCTTAGCGAGAGCTTAGTCAATGTGCATCACATTGAAGAAGGACAGGTGGAGAGTATAAGCATTCATAACTACACACAAAATCAATATAAAATCAATTTATTTCAGCTATGAGCTTAGAACCTGGGGCAACGCCCTTAAATCATTCACAATTTGGAATTTCCATTTTAGGAAGTCAAGTGGCCTCCACTAAAAATCGCTTTTTTAATTCGGTGAAAAAAAAGTTTCGAAAACATTGACGATTCAAAACATCGATCAGCTGTCTTTCATTATCATGCTTCGCTCTGCTACAAAGACCGTGGCCAAAATCACCGCTGTCACCACCGTGCTTTACGGTGCCGGTGTCGCTCTTTCCACCCAAAACAATGCCTTCAATGAAATATTCACCGACAAGGTTCCTTTAGGTGAAGAAGCTGTTGATTATGCCCAATCATTGTTAAACAGCAGCAAAAGAGAATACAATATTCAAAACTTTAAAGAGAAATTTTCTGGACTAGAAAAAACTTTGTCCATTTCAAAAGCTTCTGGCGCCCAATCGACCAAAATTGACAGTGTGAAAGCTGATGAACCCCCAAAGACAAGCACAATCACCACCACTACTACCGCTCTTACCGAAACTCCTGAAGTCAAACTTAACTTACCACACTTAGCTATTCAAGCTAAAGACTCTAAAGTCCAACAAGCCATTCAAGCATTCAACGAATTCATTAACAATTTAAATGCCGGCCAATTAGATAAAGATGAAAAATTCAAGAAATTCTCTGAAATTGTCGATGATCTAGACTCTACTCTAGTCAAATTAGCTGCTAATTCTGAAAAAGAGTTTGCTGCTAAACTAGCTGAACAGGTCTCTGCCAAAGAAGTTGAAAACTTGGCTATCTTAGAAAAATCTTTCAAAGCAGCTTTAGAACAAAATGCTACTCAACATCAAAAGAATCTTGAAAATGAAGTCAAAGCTGCCCAAGATGCTTTACATCAATACTACCAAAACCAAGTGACGTTAGCTTCGATCAAAAATCAAAACGAATTCACTAAAATTATCAAAGAATCAATTGAAACTGAAAGAAACGGAAGATTATCAAAATTCACAGAATTAAACTCCAAAGTACAAGATTTACAAAAATTAGTGCTATCAATTGATGACCACTTAAACAATGCTGATTTGAAACTTAAATTACAATTATCATTAAACAAATTGAGATTTAAACTACAATCTGAACAAAGACAAGATTTAGCCAAAGAAATCAAAGAATTAACGCAATTAGCCCAAGAGTCTAAAAACGATGTCATTATTGCCGCATTAAACTCAATTAATCCAGAAACGATTCAACTTGGTTTATTAACTCCATCACAATTATCAACCAGATTCGGCTTACTTGCTCCTGAATTGAGATCTGCCTCCCTATTACCACCATATGCCGGTGTTTTGGGTCATGCCTCTGCTAAAGTCTTCTCAGCTTTATTGTTGAAAAAAGAAGGTCAAGCTACTGGTAAGGATATCGAATCATTGATTGCCAGAGTCCAAGATAATTTAATAAATAACAAATTGGACGATGCTGTTGAAGAAGTTGCTCAATTGAAAGGTTGGTCCAGAAAACTGGCTGATGATTGGATTCATGAAGGAAGAAAAAGATTAGAAGTCGAGTTCTTAACCAACTTGATTGATTTGGAAAGTAGAACTTTATACTAGATACATAGATGCTTTCAGTTTCTCATTTCTCTTCTTCCTCTTTATATTCTAAGTACATTTTGTATGTTATACTATGATGTTATATACAACTCCCATGTTTTGAGTCGTAGAATACATCAAGGATCATAAATAATAGAACGTTTATTTGAAAACACAGAGCTACAAAAGGCAAACCAGTCATAAAAAAAGATCAGATGTAATAAAAGGACGAAAAATGCATTTGGAAAGAAACTGCTGAAGTGATATGACTAAGAACAACAATTGGTATTGTTATTGGTACTTGGTCTTTGAAGATTAACACCTTTTCCATTAGCTGTTTTAGGTTTCAACTGTTCTTCAACTGGAAGTTTCTTAGCAATTTCTTCAAATATTTCCTTGACACCTTCACCAGTTTTGGCACTTACTTCGAAAAACAAAAGATTCTCTTCATCTGCTAAAATCTGTGCTGTTTCCTTACTAACCTTCCTGTCGCTTTCCAGATCCACCTTGTTACCAGCTAGAGCTATAATAATATTTTCACTAGCTTGTCTCTGTAATTCCTTTATCCAGGATTTGGCTCTCTCTAATGAAGCTTCTTGAGTGATATCATAAACGACCAAAGCAGCGTTAGCATTTCTGTAATACATTGGGGCTAATGATTTATAACGTTCCTGACCTGCAGTATCCCAGATTTCGAATTTGACGGTGGTGGAATCATCCAGTTGTAACGTTTGAGTGAGGAAAGCTGCGCCAATGGTGGATTCTCTGAAATCATCGAAGGAGTCCTTCACAAATCTGTGTACGATGGATGATTTACCGACGGCAGACTCTCCTAGTAGAACCAGTTTGAACTGTGCGAAACGGGCTTCTTTTTGAGCCATGGTTGTGAGCTGTGATGTTTTCTTACTTTGAGCGAAAGGGTTCCGGTTTTCTTGTTTTTGTTTTAAAATCGTTAAATCCATAAAAAACATGGCGAAATAGCCCGGATTCGGATATTCCCCTTATTAGGAAATATTCGCGCCTCTCGAACTCTCGAGATCACTAGTTTGAACACGAGTCGTTAATTTTTCACTCTCCTCTGTTCAAAAATCTCCAGAAAATCCCCTGATTTCTAGCTCATTTACGGTAGTTTACCTCAAAAGTTAACCACCTGTCATACTTCCCTACCATTGCAGCTCAATTACCCGTTGTCGCCGCACTTTCCCCGTTGAACAAAGATTTAAGAGCGCAAAACTATCGTGAAGGTGTTTTGTTGATTAGATCTACTACTGTCGTCCCGCCTGTCTGTATCCGTTATTATCCCTGCCCACGTCATGTCTGAACCAGCATCTACTACCGCTTCTCCACTTGCCGAAGAGTTCGTCGAAAAAGCTGTTGATACCCCATCTTTCTCCACTTCCTCAGATGATGAGAACGAAGAGGAAATTATTGTTCCAAAAGTTCAAGCTCCTCCTCCTTCCATTAATGACGAGACCGCTTTCCCAGCTTTGGGCTCAGCCTCTTCTTACTCTGGTTCAAACTCCCCAGTCACCTGGGGTCCGGCCATGTCAAGTCCTGCCAGTTCTGCAATCTCAAGTGCTTCTCTCAAGAACTCCAAACCATTGAAATCAAAAGTTGTTCAAGAAGCTTTCAACATTAGCAGTCTTGTCAGCTTAAACGTTGCTAGACCTGAATTTGTCAAGATCATCAATGACTTGAAGAAATCATATGATGTCTCCATTGAATCCACTTTGTCATCCATCACCAAGGACAGATCATTTATTGTCACTGGTAAACCTGGTTCTGTTTCTCAAGTCAGAAAAGAATTGGTTCGTCGTTTGACTAAACCAGTTCATATTGAATTTCAAATCCCGGCTAAGACTAGATCTGCTATTATTGGTGCCGGTGGTAGAAACTTGAGACCTATCGTTGACGCCACCTCTACTAAAGTTGACATTGAGAGATTCACTAGTTCCGCATCTGATGCCGATGAGGAGGAAGGTCAACTCATCAAGGTTAGTATTGATGGTGATGTTGATGGAGTTGAAGAAGCTAAACAAAGCATTTTGAAAATTGTCGATGATGAAACTAAACACTTGTCAATTAAGATTAACATCCCACCGAAGTTAGTCCCTTTCGTTGAATCAGTCACTTCCACTTCTGATGATTTAACTGCTGCTGTTAAAGGTACTACCATCTTATTGAACGGTTTGAGAGACAGTGTCTTGTCGAAGAAAGCCGAAATTGCAGCTGAATTAGAAACTTTGGAAGACAAAATCAACACTGTTGTCAAGACAATTCCAGCTAAATTACACCAATTCATCAATGGTGATGAAATTTTACAAAAATTTAAAGTTCTTGTTGACTTTCCAGAAGCTGACTCTAACAATGAATCCGTTTCTTTTATTGGCTTAGGGGAAAATATCAAACAAGCTATTCTATATGCTCACACTTCAACTTCCAAATTCACTACGAGCTCACTAGAGGTTTCTAAAGCTCATGGTGGTAACGTTGAACACGCAAAAGCCTTGGTTGCGTACTTCGAACATTCTGGTTTCTTGAAACAAGTTAGCGAAGCTAATAATGCTAAAATCACTGCACCATCTTATGCTAAATTAGCTTCCCCAATTGCTTCAGTCTCTTTGGCTATCAGTGCAACTGTTGAAAATGCCGAAGGCGCTAAGAATGCTAGAAAGGAAATTGTCAACAGAGTCAACATTTTGACTCCAAACCTTGTCAAAATTATCACTGATGTTTCTAGCTTGTTCGGTAAGAGAGTGGCTCATGCTACTGAAGCTTCTGCCAAAGATAATTTTGTTCATGTGATTCCACTTTCAGTTCTTTCCGATGGAGCTACAAATAACATCATCTTGATTGCCGAAAAACCAGATGACGAAGAATTCGCTCCAACTCAAGAAGAAATTGATGAGAGATTGCAAAAAGTTGATGCATCATTAGCTGAGATCAGAACACAACAAGCTGACTTGAAGACAGTTGTGTTACAAGTTGATCAAGAAAAACAACAGTTCATTAAAGGTCCAAACGGTACCACTTTAAGAGCTCTTTTGAGTGGTGGTGAACATGGTATCTTGGATATCAAATTAGGATTCGATGGTGAAAAAGCGGTCTCCAACAAAGTTTACATTCACGGTTCTAAAGATGAAGTTACTAAGGTATCAAAAGAAATCGAATCATTATTGAAAGATGCCGAAGATGTCAAAGACATCTACAGTTTCCAATCTGAGATCAAGGTCCCAACTATAGTTCTTGCTAGATTGATTGGTAAGAATGGTGCTAACTTGAACCAATTGAAGGATAAGTATCAAGTCAAATTTGATGTGGAGAAGAATCCAACTGGTGAAAAGGCTGAAATCAAAATTACTGGTTACAAGTACAACGTTAAAGATGCTGAAACCTTCATTCAACATTCGTCTAAGAAATGGGCTGATGAAACCAGTAAGACTATTATTGTTCCAAAGAAATTTAGAGCTTCTTTAATTGGTTCAAATGGTGCTAACATCAAAAAATTACAAGCTAAATATGACGTCAAGATCAACTTTTCTTCCAACTCAGATGAAGTTCAAATCAGAGGCCCATCAAAAGATGTCACCAAAACGGAAAAAGAATTGAACGATTTCATCGATTACGAAAGTGAAAATGGTTACACTAAAGAATTGCAAATTCCAAACGCAATCATTGCTAGAGTTATTGGTCGTCAAGGTGAAAACATCAATCGTATTTCCCTTGAAACCGGTGTTGATTTCCAAGTTGCAAACGATAGGGAAGCTGAGTTAAGAACAATCACTTTGACTGGTTCAAGAAAAGGTTTAACTGAAGCTGAGAAACAAGTGAACGAACTTGTTAAAGAACTTTCAGACTTGGTTACAGTTGAATTGGAAGTTAAACAAGAGTACTTCAAAGATATTTTGGGTCCAAAAGGTTCTAAGAAACAAGAGATCATTGAAACTGCCGGTGGTTCTGAAAGCAGAGATTACAGAAGATTACTACAAATTAGTGAAGGTGAAGGTACCACTAAAGTTATCTCAAGTGGACCAAAGAAAATTGTTGACTCAATCATTTCTCAAGTTAAACAGATTGTTGAAGACAAGGAAAACTCTGTTGTTGAAACTCTAGAAATTCCAAAGAATAAACACAGAGTTTTGATTGGACCAGTTGGTTCTACGAGACGTCAAATTGAAGAAGAATTTAAAGTTCAATTGAATATTCCAAAAGTTGACAGCGATAGCACCAATGTCACTATCTCAGGTTTACCTGAAAATGTGGAAAAGGCGAAAGCCAAAGTTGAAGAGTTAATTGTTGATCAATTCAAAGTCTCAATTGACGTTCCGGCTTCCTTACATGCCGCTATCTCTGAAAGAGGTGCGTTCGCCAGAAGAGCTAGATCTGAAAACGATGTTGAGATTGATCACGGTGACAAAGGTAAGAAAGCTTCCAGACTTTCATCTAAGACTCCTGCTGTTCCAAAAGAAGCGTTAGGCTCAGATGATGATAAATTCAAATTCACCACAGTCGAGGAACCTGTCACTGAAGATGATGAAGTCATTCCATGGAGATTGAAAGGTACCGATGAAGATGTTGCCAAGGTTGAAAAGGATATCAAAGACGCTTTAGCCTTATATTCTAAACACGATACCGTAGGTTACTTGTGGGTCAAAGAAAACAGATCATTCGGTAGAGTCATTGGCCCTCAAGGTTCTCGTTTGAACAACATTAGAAGCACCACTGGTACTCAAGTTTATATTCCAAGAAGTTCAGACAAGTACAACAACGTTATCTACATCAAAGGTACCAAAGATTCTGTTGCTGCAGCTGAGAAGTTGATCAGAGCTGAGCTTGAGAATTAAACTGTCGCATTTTGCTTGCATTATTAGTGTTGCAAGAGATTTGAAAAAGAGCTGGAAAAGAGAAAATAGCATAGAGGGAAGCAATTCCCAATACAGTATAATTGATTTATAGTTGATTTTGTTACCCATCCGTACTACACAAATCTCTTGTTTCATGTTAGTTTCATGTCTCCTTATCGCGATTTCTCTTTTCTTTTTTCATACTTTTTGCTACGCCAAAATCCCACAAGAAAAGCTGCCAAATATTGTTGAACAAATCCCACAAACCTCCAACGTCCCGTGATTCTCCAACAATTGCATTGAAATGAGTAGAGACACCCCTGATAAGACCCCTTCGCTTGTGGGCTCCAGTGTGAGATCAGTAATTGAGCAGGAACTCCATGCGGGTTCCATCACGTCTCCTTCTGATGTCAACTTTAAGAAGTCGGAAGATCCTAGCCAACATTACACAACCCTGAACGAGTTGGAAGATGAAGGTGCACTGGTTAACGATGATCAAGTGTACGATAACTTACTTGACTCTGCTGGGAAATTGAGAGAGAATGTCCCATTGGAGACTCCTATCCCAGGAACCGAAACTGATGATTATTTCGGGAAATTCGAAGTCATATCTAACAAGGCGAAATCAGTTGCAAACTTATCCCCAGAAACCTCACCAGATGTCACAATGTCTTTAGCTAAAGTTGAAGATGATAAGACAGATGCCGATAATGAGGTTGTTGTTGTTGATATCATCAAAAAAGATGTCGATTCTAAAGACACTTCAACTACCGTTTATGATCTGGTAGGTAAGCCCGATGAAGTCTCTTTAGAGGATTTAATTGACTCTCAAATTGCTTCTATCTCAGAATTCTCCACGGATTTGAAAACGAAGAAGTCTAAGAAGAAGAAATCAAAGAGATCAGCCAGCCCAAGTAAAGATGTCATCCCAGAACACGCAATTGCCAGTGATGTCGACCAAGTTGTACCAGCTGGTGTTCCTGAAGGTGTCTTCTCTCCGTTAGTTCAATCCAGATCACAATCAACTACCCGTTCTCAAAGTGCTTCATCGAAATTGGAGCCACCACATCTGGCTAGAGGAGACTCATACAAAGGCACGGTTGAGTTCAGATCAGGTAGAACTGCAGCTCGTGATGATTTAGCTAGAGTTGCTGCCTCCAGTGATTATTTACGTTCTCTTTCAAGATCAAGAACAAGACCCCCTTCTGTGGAATACATCAGAACGGTGGATGATTTGGCAAGTGAGGGTGCCTTATTGGCTGAATCTGAATATGATAATGATTTTGATGCTACTCATAAATTGAATACAGAACACAGTGACTTGAAAGCTGTGAGAGAGGATGAAGAGATAGAAGACAATGCTGTTGAAACAGTTACTGAGATTTCAAAATCAGAACCAATACCAGATGTAATTGAGGAAAAAGCGGAAATTGAAACTGATGAACCCAAAGCTCAAGAAGAACTTCTTGAGCTTGGCTCATCAGAGGAAATTGAGAAACATATCCCAACTATTGAAGCTGGTTCAGAAGAAGAAACTGTAGTGAAATTTACTGGAACTGAACCAATTGTTGAGGCTCTTGAACTTGCTAAACATACCGCGGGCGTTCCAGTTGGATGTACTGATGAGAAGGAGACTGAAGTTGTTGAAGAATCAAATAATTCTTCCAAAGAGGCTACAGAAGACACTAAATCTGCTGAAGTTAACAAACTTGAAGATGATTCAATTGCAGCTGAAGCTGATGAAGCTTCTGAACCTAGTGAAGCTGAGCAAAGTGAGGAAGTATCTGAATCAAGTGACAAGGTCTTTGACACTAAGTCATCCCTTGAAGTTGGAGGTTCAACGGGAGAAGCACATACAGATGATTCCCCTGAGACAAATGAACCAGGGTCTATAATCGATGATGAGCCACTGGTCGATGAAATACCTGATGATACTCTAGAGGAAACAGAAACGACTGAAAACAAAGTTGATGAGAATACCGACAAGATTGAATCAGCGTCAGAATCAGAGCTAGAACCAGCTCTCGAGAATATTCCGGTGAAGAAGATTGCTCTCGATGTTGATAAACAAGAGTCTGAAGCCAGTGAAGATGTTAAGGTTCATATATCTGAAGAAAATGAGGTGAGAGATGCAGTAGCAGACAATGACTCTTCAGAAAAGGCAGATTCAGCTACTGAAGATGACAATAGTGGAAAATCTGAACAAGATGAAGTCTCTGAAGAAGAGATTCCTGGTGCAACCGAAGAAGTTGAAGAAGATGCCACTGAAGAGCCGGAGGGAACCGAAGCAACTGACACAAATTCACTATCAGGTGTTGAGGGAGATAACAAGAGAGAGCCTGTTCTTAAGGAAAGAGAGACAGAAGAATTGGGAACACCAACTAAAGTGACTTCCTCTTCCACCATCCGTGACGAAGCTGAAAAGCTGATTGAAGAGCTTGAGAGTGAAATTGGAGACCTCATAATCTCTGAGGATAATGTGAAAACTAGTGAATCTGAGGAGCCAGCTGAGGAGCCAGCTGAACCATTAATAGCTGATACTGAAGTTGATGAAATAGCTAGTGCAGCGAGACCAGACTTAGTTGATGAGGTTTCTGAGATTGAACCTGTGCAAGGGGCTGTCGTTACAGAAGAGAAGGAAGTGGAACAGAAAACGCCAGAAGAAGATAAAGTAGCAGAAGAAGAGGAAGAAGAAGAAGAACTCCATGAACCAACAAAGGAGGAAATTATTGAATTATTAAAAGATGAACCTGTCTACATTTATACTTCTTTGGCTGGTGGTGGCTTCCACATGCCTCAAAGAACCAACAAGTTGGTAACAATTTTGACTGCTAATAGAATCCCATTCACTTACAGGGACTTGGGTACTGATGAAGAGGCTAGAAATGTGTGGAGACGTTACAGTAAAGGTAGAATGCTTCCTGGTATTGTCAGAGGCAAAGACGATATCATAGGTAATTGGGAAGAGATTGAAGAAGCCAACGAGGATTACAGAGTTAGAGAACTGATTTATGAGACTTTATGAGTCCTCAGAATTGCTTTTTGAAGTGGCAGGAAGTTTTTATAAATTATTTATACTTATATGAAGTTATGCAGGTTTTCAACAGCTGTTAGTAGATGTGCCGTGCTGTCCTATCGATTTTACTGTTGTTGTTGTCTCGTATTAAGTCTAAATAAAATTTTAGTCGGGGCAGCATAATCCTGTATTTTCTCAAGGAGCAGATAACAACAACCAAAACGGCTCTTGTAAGCAAAACTGAAGAGGATAAAATTCATATGAAATGATCAACTCGAGAAACCTTGAGAACATACTAGAACAGTCTACACGACCAGTCTCTACAACATCCAAGAGCATCTTAGCTGCAGCCGTAACGCTTCCAAATGGTTCCATTTTGTCTGGTTACACGAACGAATCATCTTCAGCGACTGCCAAAGCAGGACTCGATGGGAAGAGGGTAAAGCTTATTGCATTACTAGTATATCAACACCTGCTGTCATCCAGTGCAGAGCCTCGTAATACATCGAGTCTGAGAAGTGATAGTAACAAAAGTCTTAGCGCATTGGGAAATGGGGAGGAATCAGTTAAAAACACTTCTAAGGTCAACCTTGATGGGCTTTTGAAGTTTGAGAAAGTGAATGATGATGACTTTGAGATATATGTTCGTGATATACCAAATACAGAATTTAAAGTGATTTTAGTAACAGAAAAAGGATACCCTGATGGTATTATTAAGTTGAAAACTGATGAGTTGGTGAAAAATCTGGAAGAATTGAAAAATTTCGATTACGCTGAAGATTAAACGTTCGGTGGATGTGATAAACGAAGAGAAAAAAAACAATTTCTTACAATTGTGGATATGGTATATAGATTATTAATAACAATGCATACTATCTCTCAACATAAACAACTTTCAACCGATGTATCATCTATAGTATTGAAGTAATGTAGCGAAAGAAATATTAAAAAATGGCACCCACTGATAATCAGAATGTGAGGATATTAGCTTCACAAAAGCACCGAATGATATGACACAATAAAAAAAACAAGATAGGGCTAGCATGCAGCGGGACAAAACAAACATCGAAGAAGCGATAAGAAAAAAAATATTAAAAAGGAAATATGTTAAGTCATAAAACAAAGTTCATTATAAGATGGACACGAATGATATACTAACACATTGTTAAACTGATAATGCTCATAAAAGTGTGATAAAAAACAAATGAGTTAACGGAGAAAGGAACGTCAACGTGAAAAAAGAAACGGAAGAAAGACATGATGAGTCTTCTATATGCAGCAAAAGATTTAACAAATGAAGTGAAATGGTATTATGGGATGTTATCAGTTGGGAAAGTATTAATGAATTTGCGGTCCATCTGCTCCTAATGGCTCATTGTTGAAATTACTTCTCGGATTCTGATGATATTTCTTCCTCTTCATCCTCATCTTCAACGTGGTTTGTATCAATATCATCCATTATACTGTCGTCATCGTAGCTTTCCTCTTCATCGTCTTCTTCAGAGTCGTACCAAAAATTCTCGTCGACAACTTCATCATCCACGGCTGATGCCTGGTTCGATAAGTATGCCACATCTGCGCTTGGTAGCACGAAACCTGCAGGGATATCTAGTTTTGATCTTTCGACTTCAGCTTTGACCTTTGACTTGTACACGTCTTCTCTCTTTGCCCAGTCAACAGCGGCGTCGACGTTAGCAGGGGAGTCTGGATTTGGATCCTCTAACAATGAGACAATAGAAATCAACACTGTCTCCACGGTTTGAGCAGGTGACCATGTCTCTGCATCGCTTTCTCCACTGGTAACATCACCAGCTTGATGCAAAATGGAAATACATAGGCGTCCGTCTCTGTAGACGTTTGGATGGTATATGGAGGGGGTGAATCTGAATGTTGGAGGGGAGAAAGGAAAGTCTGGTGGAAATTTCATCTGGGCCTTGAAGTATCCACCATGGTATACTGACTCTTCGTTGAGGACCATGACACCGATATTCCATAGAAAGATGTTATCGTCTTCTAACTCAATGTGAAAGGAAGGGATCCCTTTCTTAGGGTCCGTGAGTTCCCTGTATTGCCGTAAAAGGAGGGAGGCTGCGGTGGAAGAGGATGCTGACATTTTATATATTTGTAGTGGTGTTGTTGGAACGGTTATTTTCGTTCAGTGGCGGGTTTTCCAGAGTTATCGGTGATGATGAGAGATTGTTTTGAAAGGCAAACTTCGAAAATTGTGGGTTTTTTTTTTGAAAGCGAAAAACAAAGTTTCTTTTGAAATCCTCTCAGAGCGCCGCGAAAGTATCTATATTGGGAAGTATACCTGATCCGGGTTTTTGTCTCTCGTTTCTGGAGAAGAAAGACAAAAACAAAACAGATCAATTCAGTTCCAATTACACCAGAGACACACACTAAAATGGCCATTACATCACCTTTCAAGGGCCGAGGCCACAGCAGGAACAGTTCTACAGTGACAACAGAGTCTACCGGCTCTACTCTGCTTTCCACATTGGCTCAGCAGTACGAGAGTGACAAGGCGAACTTGATTAAATACTGCTTCTCACGGGCAGATGAGAACGGCAACATCCAGGAGAACTACATCACACATGTGAGGGTCATGGAGTATCAAGAGTATCCATCGCATAAACCACCAGCTAAAGCAGCCGGGAAAGTTCATAGCAAGTCGAGAGTGCTTGCATTGGCTGTGAAAAAAGACGGTACCGTCTTTTTACATAAAGGGAGAGAAGCTAATAAGGGAGTTTTCCAAATTGGTAGAAGTTGGAGGCTAGATGAGCTGTCAATTGTGAAGAGGGAAAAAGCTTCAGATGTCGGGTTTGTTGCTACACTGGGCAAAGATTACTATTGGGAAACCAACACCTCCAAAGAGAGACAAGTCTTTGTCACTAGTTTGGTGAGAATATACAGAAAATTCAAGAATGGACTGGTACCACAACTGATCAACTGGGACCTGTCTCTCTTTGGTTTGAATGAACAATCATATAACATCTTCTTGAACAAAGAAAAACTATCATCACAACCTCAAGCTAAGAACAGAACCTCATTATCAAACATAATTGATTCCACACCTAAGTCTTCTACACCTAAGTCACTACCTATAACCTCTCCAGAGAATTTGCGATCCAATGCATCACCTAGGGCATCCTCCTCACCATCAAGGCCTTTAGATTCAGCCCAGCCATCTCAAATGAGCTCAAGGTTAGATGGTAAGAGACCACCCGCTCTGGACCTACCTCCAATGTCTGAGAGGAAACTATCAAGTATACCGAATGCCAATTCAAGTCGCCCTGTCAATAAGGGCGCCTCTGGAGTCGGAACTGGAGTTGCAACTGCTGCTGGTATAGGTGCTGGTACAGCTGCCGTGAGCTCAGGTATTCTCGCTGCTGCTGCCTCTTTGTCCCCTAAAAGACAACCTGTTTCTTCATCACCAGAAAATAAAGGAATCAGAACATCGTTGGATCCTAGAAATTCGACATCCTCTGCTACATTTTATGACGCACAATCTATAAGCTCTCCACCCCGAAATGTTGCCCAAGCGACGGCACGTGAAGTTGAGGAAGCCCCAAACTTGAAATTACAGCCCGCTCCAACCCTGAAAGCACCTGAAGTGAACATTGGTGATTTACAAATTGCTGATCTAACTATCGATTCCAATGACTCACTAATAGAGACTTTCCCAAAGGAAACTGTGTCCAGAGGTACTGATGATACTGAAGTATCAACCATTAGCCAATCTTTGAAAGACATACAGATTGTTGGCCACAGAAAGAGCATGACGGAGTTTCAAGAGGAAGAGGATGAAGAAGACGATGATTCAGACGATATTACTGAACTGTACTTTGCTCCAGATACCCCTGATGTTGGCGGAATCACACCACAAGTTGAAAAGACAGTTTACTCATTGAACGACATAAACGATTCACAAGATTTTTCGTTTGATGATACTTCCAATAGTCAAGATAAAATTGAGGCTACTCCAGCTACAATCAAAGCATACACTCAATCTGATCATGATGAAACTGATCAAGAACTTGATGAACTCGAAGAGGAGATCCCGAAACTGGAAATCAGATCCCGTGGAAATACCCTTGACTCTTTCGGATTCGATAATGTTAGCTTACCACAGGCTAACACTGATTCTTCTATTGCAGGAGTTTTTGATGACTTGCATTGGAACGCTAATGATGATGCCACTTCCCTGGTTAAAAAACTATACCGTGAATTAAATGATACGCACTATACTTCTGTTAAGAACACTGTTGAAATCAAACAAAAATCATTATCTTTACAGAGCTATACAGATGAAGCTGTCCTTGAATGTGATAGAATTTCTCCATTGTTGAGTTTCTTTCAAATTGAACTTTCTGGCTTCGCTAAGAGTATTCAACATGTCGAGTCCTCCAATGGTGGGATTCAAGTTGAGGCAGTAAACAGAAAAACTTTATGGAATCAACTTCAAACCATTTTGAACACGGTTTCTGTTGACGAAGAATCTTTGAAACTTTTGCTGGCCTCAGACATTGATTATGATATTTCAGTCATCGAAAGAATATTGGCAGATATACAATCAGCTATCTCAGAAATAAATGGCACAACCAACCAAGACCTTGTTGACACGGAAATTGGTGAAATGAGGGCATTGAAGGATCGTAGAAGAAAATATGAAGCTGTTATTGTTGAATTCTTACAGAAAATTGTCCATGATCTGGATACTCGTTTCAAAGAAACATTCACAAGCCTCCTCACTGCCAACAAATTTGACTCCACTCAAATATCAGCCTTACTTTCCAAACTAATGACATACTCAACTTTGGTTCTATTTGCAAAAGAAATGTCAGATGATACCTTCGATAAATTGATTGGTATCTGGGAGGGAACAGCAAATATCTTCTACGAGCAGATTTTACACAATATTACCAATTCCATTCTCAAATCATTTAACAATACTGAGAAATTTACATTATCGAGTACCTCTGCATTCAAGGATCGTCCTATTCAATTGGAAGTCAAGTCTAAAATAGATCATCAACAAGAAAGATATAAACTAAAGTTGGGTATCCTAGATTCACCAGAACTTGAAAAACCTCAACCAAAGATTGAAAATACCGCAGTGAAGTTATTATTCGATACTTTCGGAACATTGAAAGATCATTTGATCTTACAGCAGAACTTCCTCATTAGATTTTTTCACATTTCAACTGACAACATCCCAGTGAAGGAGTACATACAAAAAAATCCACTAGCGAAGCGTGTCACTTCTTTAGACAATACTGACTCCGATGATATTGAGATTGACAGGGAGAATGCGAGCGAGCTGTATCAGTCAATTACAACGATTTTCAACCCTGAATTTGAAAATTTAATGAGAACTGTTATTCAATACATTAGACACAACCAAAAGCTAAACCCAACGCTTGTTTTATACTTGGAGCTATTTGAGAAGAAATACAGATCATCAAACCAAGATTTTCTATTGAGTGGGTTCAAAGCTGTTAGTGATAGATTAAAGGTTCTTTGGGCTAGATTTTTGGACAGTGAATTGAAAGCTATTGAAAAGACCGCGTTAGCAGCTAAGAAAGTTAGGGAAGTTTCTGTTTATATTAAGAATTTCACCAGTCTTGTTGATGCCATTGAATCTGGATATGATGAAACATTACTCTTATTCCCAAACGTTGATAAGAAAGACGTGGAAACAAGAGAACTGATCAACAAGTCTTACGCTGAGCTTTCAGCTGTTATAATCAATAACTTAGAGACTGGCCATGATTTGAAAACTTCTCCCTTCAGTCTCCAAGAAATTAACATCAATAAAGAGAAAAGAAACAACCTGATTAATCTTATCCAGAACTCCAACTGGTTGATTGAAACTATTCCCCTCACGAAAGTCCCACAAATGACTGAATTTATCAACAGAGCTAAGCATATTTACTCAGTTTCCAAGGAAAATTATGTGTCAGGTTTAGCCAATGAATATTATGGTAAACTTTCTATTTTTGTTAATGATGTGAACAGTCTAGTGAGTGAATTGGGTTCCAGAGGGGTTGATCCATCTAAGAGAAACCAATTCACGAAAGACGTCCTCATAAAACTGTTGGCCAACTACAATACCAAAGAAATCAACAAGACTGTGTTACAAGTGAGACAAATTGTTGTCAAGCATTTTGCAGATAGTAATACCTCTCACATCCAAAAGCAATTAATTGAAAAGATCTGGTCTGCTACACAAGCTCAATTTGTGTCAACTACTCTAGGTTTAGAAAACATTGTTTCGACTTATTATAGAGATGTTGAATTGCAGTTTTCGAAGAAAGATATCATTGCTGCTTTCAACAATGCAAGATTGTGATTAAATGTTTTCATGAAAATTGTTTCTTATCAGTTCAAGCACTTTGTAGGTTTGACGGTGTACATTTAGGCTAATCCAGGCACACCCATTTATCTCATCACAATAGTTTGTACACGAGTATATAGATATTAAATCCTTGACACAGCTGTACAATGCAAGAACCGAGGAGAATTCACCCAAAATTTCGCTTTTTTCCCTCT
The DNA here is from genome assembly GCA_030579035.1 of Gotozyma siamensis. Taxonomy (NCBI): domain Eukaryota; kingdom Fungi; phylum Ascomycota; class Saccharomycetes; order Phaffomycetales; family Phaffomycetaceae; genus Gotozyma; species Gotozyma siamensis. Next base: position 284,988 of record JAKTZZ010000009.1, read on the forward strand.
CTTTTACTCTATAATGATTATCGGCACAATAATCCACAAAATAGGCGCGTTTCGCGTTTTGTAAACAAAAAATTGCCATACAATGAGAACAAAACTAGAACCTTAAAAAAACTCCCGGCTTCAATCATGAGTGACAGTGACAGTTTTGAGGATGATGACTTCATCCAGGAAATAATTGAGAAAACAGGGGCTGTGAACAGGCAAATAGATGAAACAGTAGTAAGGCATGTGAGGCCTGTTCAGAGGACTCTGACTGGAGAAAGACTGGAGCATCAAGATGGAAGACCAGCCCAGTACGAAGAAATCGTCAAGGAAGTAACTTATCTTCCCACACATCATGAAATAAATCTGACGGCTTTGGATAGATACATTTACCCGTCAAATCTTCAAGTTAGAGATTATCAATTCGATATAATCAAGAAGGCCCTATTCAAGAATTTATTGTGTGCTATACCCACAGGTATGGGTAAGACGTTCATTGCCAGTACAGTCATGTTGAACTATTATAGATGGTTTAAGAAATCGAAAATCATATTTATGGCTCCCACGAGGCCATTGGTTGCACAGCAGATTCAAGCTTGTTTAGGTGTAACTGATATTTCTGATGAGGATACAGCTATATTATTGGACAAGACGAGGAAAAATAGACCGGAGATTTGGAATAGTAAAAAAGTCTTCTTCACAACCCCTCAAGTTGTCGAAAATGACTTGAAGAGTGGAATTCTTGATCCCAAAGAGATTGTCTGTCTAGTCATTGATGAGGCACATAGGGCAAGAGGCAACTATGCATACACCAACGTTGTTCAATTTATAGATAGATTCAATACGTCCTTTAGAGTATTAGCCCTAACAGCAACTCCGGCTTCAGATATTGAAGGTGTTCAAGAAGTTGTGAAGAACCTACACATCTCTTCAATTGAGATAAGAACGGAGGAAAGTCTTGACATTGTTAAATATATGAAGAGAAAAGAAACTGTTAGAATTCATTGTGGAATGAACGCTGAAATGCATGATATCGTTGATCTTCTAGGCGAAGCCGTTCTGCCTGTTCTCAAAAAAGCAAATGAATCTGGTATTTATGACATAACAGACCCTTCAAGGATCAACGGTTTTCTTGCCCTGCAGAAATCTCAAGCAATTGTCAGGAATCCGTCAATTCCAGAGGGTCAGAAATGGAATTATTTCTTTATTCTACAACTGATCTCATATGTTGGTCAAATGCTAAGAAGGTTGAAAATTTATGGTGTCAAAACTTTCTACTCATATTTTTCCAACAAATGCATAGAGTTCAAGACCAAATGGGAGTTGAAAAAGTCAACTAATAAGATTGCCAAAGATTTTTACTACCATCCAGCGTTGAATAAGATAGATGACATCTGCAAGAATTTGATAGATGATAAACAGTATTTAGGTCATCCGAAGTTAGAGCATATGGTTGAAGAATTAACAGACTTTTTTGAGGAAGAGAAAGAATCCAGAGTTATTGTTTTTACTGAGCTTCGTGAATCCGCATTAGAAATCGTCAAATGTTTGGATAACAAAATGGGTGACAAATGTTCACCACACATTTTTATTGGTCAAGCAAGAGGAAAAGAAGGATTCAATGAAGATGATTATAAGATGAAGCATGGTAAAAAGGGACGTGGAAAGCAAAATAAACTAGATAGGGAACAAAAATTGAAAGACATGGAGGAAGCTTTTCAACAGAATAAAGCAGAATCAGCGGCAGAGAGACAAGCAAGTCGGACGGGTACTTCTGAAGAGGCGCAAATTCAAGGGATGAATCAAAAAACACAGAAAGAATTGATCAAGAAGTTCAAAAAAGGTGAAATCAACGTTTTAGTTGCGACCTCAATCGGTGAAGAAGGTTTGGATATCGGTGAAGTTGATCTCATTATCTGTTATGATTCCACAAGCAGTCCAATCAAAAACATCCAGAGAATGGGTAGAACTGGTAGAAAGAGAGATGGGAAAGTCATACTATTGTTAGCAGGATCCGAGGAACTCAAATTTGACCAGTCCATGGAAGAATATGCATCTGTTCAGAAACAGATTGCTGGGAATGTATTGGAAATGGAGAAGTCTGATCGTATCTTACCACAAGGTGCTGATCCAAAATGCGTCAAAACCTTGATAGAGATTCCGGAAGGTAATTTGATTATTGCTAGAGGTGAAGATGAAGATGAAGTTATCAAATATGCAACTCAGGCAATGCTTGGTAAGAAACCAAGAGCGAAAGCGAAGGCAAAGTCAAAAGCTCCTTCTTCTACTACTACTAATACCTCAAAGACAATATTCAACCCTCCCCCACCCAAAACTGAGAAGAGATTTTTCATGCCTATGAACGTTGCAAACCCTGGATTTGTGAAGTCCTCCTCAATGGTCAGGAAAGTTGGAGGTGATTCTAGCCCGAATACATCAGTTGCTGATGGCTCAAAGTCCCAAAATCAAAGTGTTTCTCTTCTCTCAGAAGATGAAGACGAAGTTGATGGTACACGCGATCAGACCTCAGAGAGCTCACTCCATACTAAGAACCTGTTCTCCACGCCAAACAGATCATTTGATTTCAATTCAACTAGAGACACTTTGATTAAACCGTTATTCAATTCCAGTGATGCAATTGAAAAAGCTCAAAGGCTAAAAGAGTTGAAGCCGATGATTTCATTTACCCAGAGTGATGATGATCTGGATGATGGTATTGAAGTTCTTGCTCAAAATTCCTCATCGCCTGCAATGACCAGCGGAAAGCTCACACCATTGATTCCTAACAAAAGAAAGATTTCTGATGCTACTGACTTGTTGAGCTTGGGTTTGGAAAAAAATATGACTGATAACAAATCTTTGAAGAAGTCAGTTGAGGCTAGAAACGCCCTTGAATTTGACTCGGAGAGTGACATAAGTAGTGATTCTTTGGATATGATAATTCTGGATCAAGACAAAAATAATTCGATTCCTCTTCAGAATAGCGCCGACAAGAATCTTGAAGATGAACCAGAGTTAATAATTAACAAATCTGAAGATGAAGAAAATAAACTAGATGAATCATTGCACAAGGTTTTAGAGAATCGTTCTTTGAGTAGCAATGACGTTAAGAATAGGACGACGCCATTACACCTGAAGATTCTAAACTTTGAAGCTTACGAGGATGGATCAGATGACGATGAAGAAAAAGGTTATCTACTCAATTTTCATGAAAAGAATGTGGATAAACAGTATGATAACGATGTCTCTTTTGTTCCTCAAGACTCACTTTCATCTTCTGAAGTTTCTGCGAAAGATAAAAAATCAGGGCCTACCAAGACGACAACTGGTCCCAGATCTAGATCAAGCTCCAGCAAAGTTGAAGAGTCAAACGATGATGTACGTCTTTCAAAGCCAGATATTGCCACTCTTTTAAAGAAAAATAATGAAAATCGAAAGATTGCAAGTCTAAGAAAGAAGACAATTGATCTTGTCTCTTCGATAAGGCCATCTCAATGCATTGACCTTGACGCAGAATCACAAGAAGTGCCGCCGACTTCACGGACATCTATCAGCCAGATATACATGCCAGAGAGTGATCCTTTATACCCAAACCATCTCCAGGGTGCCCAAGGTATGCTTACTGAAGCGGAAGATAATGAATTTGTTACTTCCTACTATACTTCTGACTTCACACCAGTTTATCCTAATCCCACCAGATCTGTTAAAAGCCATACGTTTGGGAAAATCGGCTCAAGTACAGTATCGAGAAGATTCAGAAACTTCTCCAGATTATTTGGACCCCATGGCACTAGAAGATTACAAAAGTTAACCACTGCAATAGAGGAAGCCAAATTACCATATAGAAAGATGAGTGATTCTACAGCAATAGTTCCTGATCAAAAAATCTACAATTTTCCAATTACCTTAAAACGTGAAAATGATTCCATCGACTCGGACAGTGATGATGACTACGAGGAAGATGAGCAGGATGATCAGTTTCTTAATGAACTTATGACCCGTTAATGTACATACTTCAAGGTATTTGTTCATCTGGTAGGCCTTCCTAGAGTGCGTAAGTGTCATCATCACCGTGCGTAAATTTACACCAGAATCTTTTGAAAAATAGTATAAAAGAAAAAGTGCTCGAATTTTTGTTTACTTTTCCCTTTTTCCTTTTCTTTATCCTTATGCAAGGGAAATACGCATATCAGTGAGGATTCGTCCGAGATTGTGTTTTTGCTGGTTGAAAACTTTAACCACGACCTCTCCTTTTAGTTGATTCTTGAAATCTGACTTTTAGGGAATTTTTGGAACCTTTTTCTTTTGAAATCTCTACATGAGAATTCTAACCTTTTTATTTCAAAACTTTGCAATACTCGTGAGTTCATGGGTTCAGTTTTGAATATTATTCAGGTCAGCTGTGTACATTGAGATGATATTTGAATGTGGTTTTTTTAAATGCTATTGTAGGTTTAAAGGAAAGGACTTTTCAATGTCTAATTCAGATGGTAGATCAATGATGGAAGAAACAGCTATATAAAACGATACAAATTACGTAAAAAACACAAGATGCTTATTCCTGTAGACTGTATCTGAAGCCCTTTACTAGTCCATAGATGCCATTTTAAAGCAAATGGAATAATTACATACTCATCGACATTATCGATTTTTTCGGTCAGGACACTCTTTGGGTGAAAAAAATTTGACAACACTCAATTAGACCAGAAACAGAAGTTTTGGAATAGTGTAAACTCCAGCATCAATTGTCATGTTTAAGAAGTAAGTATATGAGTAATAAATACATTCTCGTTCAAATATAGCTACTAACCGCTGTTCAAAGATTTACTAAAGAGGACGTTCACACAAGATCCAATGTCAAATCTTCAGTCCAAAGACACTTGAAGCAAAAATTTGTCTCCCAATTCGAAAGCCTGGAGCCTGTTATCGACGATATTGTGCCCAAAAAATCCCAAGTCGAGTTGTTAAAATGTGAAGACAAGATTCAAATATACATTGCTGACGGGAACATTGTGTTTTATCAACAATTTGACGAATTGATCCCTTCATTAAGATTTGTTCATCAATATCCATCTGCCTTCCCTTCAGTCAAAGTTGACAGAGGTGCCATCAAATTCGTCTTGTCTGGTGCCAACATCATGTGTCCAGGTTTGACATCCAAAGGTGCTGAATTACCAGAAGCTCCAGGTCTTCCAGTTGACACAATCGTTGCCATTTATGCAGAGGGTAAAGAACATGCATTGGCGATTGGTAAATTAATCATGAGTACTGAGGATATTAAATCAGTCAACAAAGGTATTGGTATTGAGCTAATCCATTACTTGGGTGATGGTCTATGGAATTTTAACGTTGATTAGAAGTCATGCTTGAGAATATAATGGAAAGATTGTTATAATTTAATGATGAATGTTTATTTGTTGGTCTGTCTTAAAATGTAAATGCAACTAAGCAGAATCTGTACCATCTATAAATAGCACTTGACCTTGATCGAAATCGAACGATGACATCAAAGAAAAGTCGTTAGTCAAGACCTCCTTTGTATCCCCAACACTATATGATAATTGAAAATCCAATACGCCTTTTCTGAAAACTCTACTAATAATTCCTCTCAATCGGATGAACTCGATTGTTTCAGCCACTTGAATCTTCACTGACTTAGAATCTTCTTGAATGGTCAGACTGATACTGTTATGATCAAGATTATTCTTGTAAGCTTTGACGACTTTTATGTCTTTGCCATGTTTAGCACATAGTTCATCAAGCCTTGTTGATATCCAGTCTATGTCACCTTCAGTCAATCTTGACAAGAAGTAAATCTCAGCGTTTATTCTTTCTTGCTCAGATAGATTCACACCGTTTAAGACTTCAAGTTTTGGAAACATTCCGATCACAACAAACTCGACTTCTTCTAATGTCCTTCCATCAAATATAGGATTTCCATTGATCCTTAATTCAGTCAATTCAGGAAACATTTCATTAAGTAACTCGAGCTCTCTCCATGATGATATTTCATTTCTTCGTACATCCAACTTCTTTATGTTTGGAAACGTCATTTTATTCTCCTTGATAGTAATGAAGTTATCGCTAATATTTAAAGCAGTCAATGTTTGGCTGTCACATATGCTAGAAGGAATGAGTGTGAGGTTATTCATAGATATATCCAAAATTGTCAGATTCTCGAATTTGGAAAGTTCAAATGATACTTCATCTAGCATATTGTCCTGAAGGTATAAGCCTTCTAAGTCTGGAAAAACTGAGCATAGTGAATTTAGTATTTCAACTGACGGTTCAGTAAGAGTCATGTTCAGTGATTTCAAGCATCGCACTTCTTCAGATTGTGTGAGCTTTTTGAGTCTATTACCCGTTAGATTCAATTTTTTCAGATTCAAGTGTTTAATGATTGACAAAATATCACTCAAGTCAGTGAATAAATTGAAAGATAGATCAAGTTCTTGTAAATTATTTAATCTTTCTTCTATCACTTCAGTCTCTGATTTTTGAACAGGACCCAGAATACACTTTCTGCTCAGTGACACGTTCTTCAGGTAACTGAAGTCGCTTTGTAACCTTTGTAATTTCTGAAATCCATAGCTTTCAACAAACTTAACACCAAACTTAATCTCTCGATCCTCGACAGTAGTACCATATGTCTGAATCACCGCTTCTAAAAATCCACTCAGAGGGTCATACTGTTTGCTTGCTTTCAAAAAAGAGCCAGATTTCACACCATTAACAGTTGTGAAGTACTGGAAGCCTTTGTATGAACCATTATGTTTACCTTTCTCTATGTTATCCCATTCCACTCCGTACGCTGTTTCACCAGGCCAAGCTGCAATCTCACCAATGAACCTTACTGTACAAATTTCGCCTTGGTACGATAACCGAGTACCAATGGTGATATCCAGTCCAGTCATATATGCCATTTATTACACAAGAAATGTTGACACATAAAATTCTTTTTTTTCTCGCTTCAGCTCTTCACATTTACTGCTCAATAGTTCTTCGATTTTTACAATATTCAATATTTTCATACACAGCAATGCTACAAAATATGAATGCTATCCATTATATTTATTTTTCTATCTATTATTGCATTTGAACATCCTTCTGATTATCCAGAGATGCAAAGAGTCCATCAAGATCAAACTCTTTAGCCCATTGTGAGACAATGGTGGTTTGTTCAACAGATGGAGCACTTCCAGAGCCGGCACCTTTGATGACATGAGCAGATGAAGCTTCTTTAGAGGACTTAGGTAACGTGTAACCGACAATCTTACCATCTCTCCAGTCGTTCAAGACACTAAGACCAGCAGCATGCAAGTTTGGAATACCACCTTTACTCAATCTACCTCTCTTTCTAGCGATATGAATCAAGAACTGTTTGGCGTATTCATTGACATCCGAATCTGGTAATGGTGGGATTTCATATAGTTTTTTGAAACTTTCAACCATGTCTGGTGATTTTGCTAATCTCTTCAACAACAAAATGATAGCTGGAAGAGGGTCCGTTATGTCTTTTGGTGGCAATGCATTTAATAACACTAGTTGAGCTTCTTGATCAGATTTACTTTTTTTCTTACTCTCTTGTGGGAAGACAATACCTGGTGAATCTAAAATTTTTAATTTACCATCAACTTTGACTTCTCTTAATGAGGTGGTGACACCAGCTTGATTTCCAACTGGACAAGCTTTTGAAGATCCACCGTGTCTTGATGTAAGAGCATTGATAATGGAAGATTTACCCACATTTGGGTAACCAATGACACCCACGATGATTGATCTCTTGAAATTAGATTTGGCAGCGTATGATTTCAAAGCAGTTAATAAGTTATTGGCTGTGACTGATTGAGTTAAAGTTTTGTTGAATGATGATGCATTAGTGGATCCCGGAGCAGCTCTCAATGGAATAGTTGGAAAACTTGATTTCAAGAAATCTAACCATTGCTCCAAAACATTATTTGGGATAAGATCAATCTTGTTCAAAATAAATATCAGTCTTTTTCCTTGACTTTGTAAAACAGCTTCTTCAACTCTCTTGGATCTAGTTCCTTCTGGATCTCTTGCATCTAAAACATATAAAATAACATCTGAAGCTTCAACGACCTTCTTGAAAATTTTGTCGTAAGCTTTTCTTGATTTATCCTTCTCAACGATATCTTCATCATCGCTGATCTGGTAGTCAACGATTTCTAGATCTTCTTCTTCATCATCATCTTCTAAATCTTCATCTGAGTCTTCGCCTTCGTATTCTTTTGCAGCTGCTTGAGCACTTTCCAATAAAGCAGCTAATCCATTACCAGATTCTTCTTCAAATTCTTGGTCTGCGAGTTGTGGATCTTGTCCTGCATTCATGAGTTCCAATCTTCTAGCTTCTTTCTGTTTAAGTTTAAGCTCTTCTTGTACTCTTCTGTTGTCCTCGATTTCAGTAACAATTCTGTCTTTGTATGGGAAACTGGCTGGGATACCTGGATCTTTCTTGGTTCTACTTTTCCAAGTAATATCTTTCTTTGCTGCCTTCTTGTTCTTTCTATTTTGAGCAGCTGCCTTCTTCTTGATACCTTCTCTCATACGAGTGGTTCCTCTTTTGCTGACTGGCTTTTTTAATCTCATTTCTCGTATGTTGCTGTGTGTTAAAATGCTTGTACACAATAGAAATCAATTGTTCTGAAAAAAAAATTTTTGATAAATTTTTTTTATCTCATCACGTTGTTACTATGGCAACGGTATAAAAACCCACACACCACAAATATTAAAATCAGAGGCAATAGGGAAGCAGAGGATGTTTATACGTTTCCCAGTGATATAGCGATCATTCCATGAAGGCTAGGACCAACTTCTATCAAATTCGATCAAGTTCTAGTAATTTTCCATCATTCTCAATATCATTACTAATGCAAACGCTCATGACCATTGATGTGTCTCTTACCAGTTTTCTGATGAATTATAAAAAATGAGAATTAAATTGAAAACTCTGAAACTGATTAATCAGCCCAGAACCTGCTCACAGCATCTTTTAACAACACAGGAAACTGAACTGAAGTGTTTTTCAGCTGTTCTATCTCTGCCTTTCTTCTTCTGCTTCAGATATTGATTTATTTTGGAGCAACGTGAGGGATTTTTAGTTGAGAACCAAAAGTTGTATTTTGTGCCAGATAGAGATAAAGATAAAGATATGGCTACTGCTGCAACCAGAAGAGAAGGTCCGGATTTGAGTATTGTTCTATCATGTCCTGAATGCAAAGTGTTTCCTCCAGAGCTAGCTGAGAGATTTGCAGAAGGTGACGTTGTCTGTGCGTTGTGTGGGTTAGTTTTATCAAACAGAATAGTTGATACAAGATCAGAATGGCGTACGTTCTCCAACGATGATCAGAATGGGGATGACCCAAATCGTGTTGGTGAGGCTAGTAATCCGTTATTGGATGGTAACCAGCTTTCAACGATGATTGCGTATCAAGGGGATAATGCTAGAGTGGGTAGAGATTTGAATAAGGCACAGAGTAAGAGTGTTGTTGATAAGAAGGATAATGCTCTACAGGCGGCTTATTCCAAAATTTCAATGATGTGTGAGGCTGCTCAACTGCCTAGAATTGTTCAGGATGGTGCTAAACAGGCATACAAACTAACGCATGACGAAAAAGCTTTAAAGGGTAAATCGCAAGAAAGTATAATGGCAGCTGTCATCTTAGTTGGTTGCCGTAAAGCAGGTGTGAACAGAACTTTCAAGGAAATTTGTACCTTAACAAGAGTTCCTAAGAAAGATATTGGTAAGGTCTTTGGAATAATTAAGAAAATCTTGGAAGAAAAGAGACATCAAATCAACTCACATCTCAACACAACTGATAACATTCAATCTTCACAAACTTCTGCAGAAGATTTAATCAGAAGATTCTGTTCCCATTTGGGTTTAGGTATCAACCTCTCTAATGCTGCTGAACACATTGCTAAGCGTTGTAAGGAAACAGGTGTTTTGGCTGGTAGATCTCCAATCACCATTGCAGCTGCAATTATTTACATGGTCGTGATAATCTTCAAAGCTGAGATTCCACCAGCAAGAATTGCAGAAAAGTTGGGTGTCAGTGATGGTACAATCAAGACCAGTTACAAGTTTTTGTATGAAAATATGGAAACTTTGATTGATCCAAGTTGGGTTGAGACAGGAAAAGTCAAGCTTGAGGATATTCCAAAGACTTGAACTTGTATACTAACAACACAGACAGGAAACTATAGAACTTTACGACTCTTGTGCCATCACAATTGAGACCTTTTTCATATGTTTTTTGGTTTTTTTTTTTTTTTTGAACAGATTTTGAGATATAAGTTGGAATTCTATCTTTTATGATCAATGAACACTGATCACTCAAAGTTTATTTCTGTAGTTCTTCAGTTTCTGTAATATTTGTAAATATTTAGCCCATAAATTTTGACTTGATCCGTTTTTCAAGAACAAATCTACGATGGTAAAAACCAATTCAGAAGATATATCGAAGAATATCATGGACATCACGAACTCGTTAAACTACGCCATTCATTATGCTTTTGTAGTGGGAGAGACAAAAAAAAACATGAAATTTTCCTCAGATTCCTCAATCCTTTACTACATGATATTGTAAGATGAAAAGTGCTGATAGCGTCATTGAGGTAATATACTTGGTCCTGATTGAGATCTTTCTAAATTATTATTTTTATAATTGAATTTACTGAAATCTAACAAGGAATTAGCTGTTTTCAAAGTCTTTTTTGGATGAAAAGGATTTGCTTTAGGAATCGAATTCGAAGCCAAATTTTGCACACTTGCAAAACTTCTTGTTCTTAAACTGTTGGTGAAATCGCTCGTTGATGACAATGATGGACTTAGCCTTCCACTACTTTCGTTGTTGAGGTCATTGGGATATGGTAGCACAATATCTGATTCTGGAGCGTATGTTCCATTCTCTAAGTCTGATGAAGTTTGGCTTGCGAGTTTGGTGTAGCGATACTGGTTGTATTTTGATTTGATTTTGGTGAACGTTTGATGTAAGGCACTGGGAAGTTTCTGAAGTGATTGTCTTCTATAGACCAGAAAGTAAAGAAATGTTGAAAGACATAAGAACACAATCAGGATTGGGAGGAATGAGAATCCAGTGTCTGATTCTTTTGGGTACGAATGATTCAAATTCATAATCAATCCCCCATGAACAAATTCCTTATGCTCATTTGAGCTTGGTTGAAACCCGACAGTTGCCTGGTCGTTCTGGTCACTAGGGATTAAACTGGAAGCATATAGTAACATTCTCCCTAATGTCCATGATAATTCTGATCCTTTGACAGTGCCAGCACTTTGGAACGGAATATGTGTATCAGCTTTTTCGATATCGTCTTCATGACCTTCAGTTAAAGCGGTATCAATACCGCCCCTTGGTAAGTTGAAACCTTCATGTAAAACATTCAAGACCCAATTGGCTTTGAAACAAGCATCCATTAACAAAGAATTGGGTACATTGTTGTAATCACCGTTTTCACCGTTTTCTTCAATCTGGGACCAGTCACTCTCACAAAATTGTTTCACTTTTTCATTAAACTTTTCAAAGCTGTATTCTCCACCCATATGAAACACGTCATTAGCCGTATACCAATACTCTGAGATTCCAACGAACTTATCTTTATAGAAATCAATCTCTGGTGCATGAACCCCATTGAACAAACATGGCTCATCAATACAGGGCAAGCTTTTCAATAGCAAAGGATATGTAATTTTCAAACATTCTTCATAATGACCAGATCCTTTTATATCATATGAGTGCCCTTCATGCAAAAAATCTAAAGTGGCCCCTTTTGGTAGACATGGATCATAGAGACTTGTTGTTTGGAAATCATCCTCTGTATTATCATTGTTTTTTTCGGGAAGCATGTTGATCAAATTTTTCAAATGACGCTTTCTTGCCTCGTTAGCACCAAATCCTAACCAAGTACTCACAAAGATATCCCATTGTTGAAGACCACCATCCACATTTCTCAAGTATAAAGTTGATATATCATCTCTGTGTCTCTCAATCTCGGAAGCTTTATTAGGAACAAATGATATTTGGGTGGATGCACCACCCATGTCCATAAATCCATAAGTCGTATGTTCATAACCTGGCTCATAATTATTCAACTGGCCCATTAGGTAATTTAATCCAATCCAGCCATACAGCCCTTCAGTTTCACCATCAATGATCTGAACCTGTTCATCACAGTTCACCAATTTGAAATCTGAATGTTTTCCAATTTCATGGCATATTTTATCTAACAATTTATTTCTCTTCTTTTCTGGTAATAATCTCATACCTGCAGTTGCCAACACGAAAATGGGCGTGTCTTTCCATGATTCTTTAGGAATAATCTTCTCAGCATACTCCACCAAATCCTCATAGTGGTTATCCCACACATCATCTGGTTTGTCACCAAAAGTGGAAACCCCAGGAGTTGTCTTGTAAGTCCATGATTCCTCCTGGCGTATCTGTGGAACAGACCTCAACGTGACTTCATCTACACCCGAGTCGCTCCTGAGCTCATTGGAGTCAGGCCATGAGTAGATCTGAATTCTTGAGCCTGAAGACCCAGAGTCTATCACAATCCCATAATGATCTTTAGCCATTGTCCTTATAAAATCAATAGAGATCAATTTGTTGGCTCTAAATTTATATTTTTGTTTAGGATTTCGCCTAAAATAAATTGGTATGCGCAGCAGAAGCCTTGCAGAACAGACGTATTAGGAGAATTTCCAAATTAGGTAAATTTCTCGATTATTCTTTTTTCTTTTTTTTTTCATCATCGAGATTCGACATCACAAAAAATGAGTCAAATTGTGTAGAACTAAAAACTTGATTCTTTTGATATTTCACCAAAAATTGATACTTTAGTCAAGTTGAAATGTCTACTGTCTCATTGAGTAGCTCTTTTAGTAATCCGGGATGGATTGTCCAAAAGTTTGGTGGCACCAGTGTTGGTAAATTCAGCGAAAAGATTACTGATGACATTGTTAAAGTTTACTCCAAAACTAACAGAGTGGCCGTTGTTTGTTCTGCTCGTTCTTCAAAAACTAAAAGTGAAGGTACCACCTCAAGACTTCTGAGGGCTGCTGATCTAGCGTCCCTTGATGCAGACTATGAAAGTCTTTTAGAAGTGATCAGAAAAGATCATTTAGAAAATGCCAATGCTGTGGTGAAAAATGGAGAAATTTTAGCTAAATTGATCAAGGATACGAATTATGAGTGTGATCAAGTTTTGAAATTACTTCATGCCTCACAAATCATTGGTGAAATCTCACCAAGAACTTTAGACTCCATTATGAGTGCCGGTGAAAAACTGAGTTGTCTGTTCATGGCAGCTTTGTTTAATGATCATGGTATTAAAGCAGAATACGTCGACTTGTCGAACATATTACCTCCAGGTTTAGATTTATCCAAAACTGGATTCGATGCTGATTTCTATTCAGATTTGGCTAGACGTCTTGCTGACAAAATCGCTTCTTTGGGGGACGACGTTGTTCCTGTTTTGACTGGTTATTTCGGTATTGTCCCAGGTGGGCTATTGAATGGTGTAGGAAGAGGATATACCGACTTATGTGCAGCTTTAGTTGCAGTTGGTATCAATGCTGACGAATTACAAGTGTGGAAGGAAGTTGATGGTATTTTCACTGCTGATCCAAGAAAAGTGAAAACTGCGAGATTACTTCCTAGCGTAACTCCAGAAGAGGCTGCTGAATTGACGTATTATGGTTCAGAAGTCATCCATCCTTTCACGATGGAACAAGTCATTAAGGCCAAGATTCCAATCAGAATCAAAAACGTTGAAAATCCAAAAGGTCAGGGTACTATCATCTATCCTGATAACATCGCTAGAAAAGGTGAAGATACTCCACCACACCCTCCACAGTCATTGTCTAAAATCACATCTAACCTATTTACTAAGAAAAAAGCTGCAACAGCCATCACCACAAAGCATGATATCATAGTGTTGAATGTTCATTCCAACAAAAAGACATTAAGTCATGGATTCTTAGCCATGATCTTTTTGACTCTTGACAAGCATAAACTGGTGGTCGATTTGATCTCAACCTCAGAAGTACATGTTTCAATGGCTTTAGAGCACACTGACAATGAAGACACCAACAGAAACTTGAGAGATTGTGTTTCGGAACTTAAGAAGTTGGGTACTGTTGATGTCACTAAAAACATGTGTATCGTTTCCTTGGTCGGTAAACAAATGAAGCAATACATTGGTGTTGCCAGTACTATGTTTGCCACTTTGGCGCAACAAGGTATTAATATTGAGATGATTTCTCAAGGTGCTAATGAGATTAATATCAGTGCAGTTATTGATGAAAAAGATGCCTTGAAAGCCCTGCAGTCAATCCATGCCAAATTATTGGATCAAGGAAGTCAAGGAGTTCCAATCTTGAATGAACGTATTGAAGCTTTGAAGTTGGAAGAACAATAAATTTTTAGAATTTGTGTTATAAATGAAAAATAAAGAATAGAAATCTGACTATACGTCAGAATTGTGGAAATGAAGTGTGAATTGAAATCACATTCACTTGTATAGTTTTAACTGAATGTTATTTAATCCATCGATTACATTACAATTAGTTGTAGAATAAAGCAACATGACTTGAATTTTATGGAATTTTGTTTTTTTTTACAACACAATCATTTCTCTTCTTCACCAGGAGCATTTTTGTTGCGGGAGAAAGCATTGTCAACGTTAGTACCGATTGCGACATCGACATTAGTTTCCAAAACATTCAACCATTTAGTCAAATGTGGGAACTGTTCAAGATCAATTCCTAATTTGGGAGCAGTTCTAATCCATGGGTATGCTGCAATATCGGCAATGTTCAAATGATCACCAACTAACCAACCATTGTTTTCGACTAATCTGATTTCAAAAACACCAAAGACTCTGAGTGTCTCATCGATATAACGTTTGATACCATATTCAATTTTTTCAGAACTGAACAATTTGAAATGGTTGGCTTGACCTTGGTATGGAGCGTGAGAAGCGACTTGGAAACTCAACCATTTAATTTGGTCCCAGTAATGTTCATCGTTGATACCATAGTAGTATTTGTGCTCCTTATCGAATTTCTCACCTAAGTAAAGCAATATAGCTGCGGTTTCAAACAAGACTGTTTGTTTACCATCAGCATCGACATGGGACAATGTTGGAATTCTACCATTTGGATTCAACTTGATAAACCATGGTTCTTTTTGGATATTGGTACGAATGTCGATACGTCTGTAATGGTAATCCAAACCTAGCAATTGTAAGTAGATAGTAGCTTTTTGTCCGTTAGGAGTACCTAAGGAGTAAAGTTTTAAGTATGGGGCTTGGTATTTACCGTCTTCTGGGTCGTTTAAGTCGAGATTGGTAGACATTGTTTGAGTAGTTATTGACAATTGAAGTGGAAAGTTGGCTATGGGGAAATTGTCAGTGAGTTTTATACTATGTGGGTAGCCACAATTATAAATCAAATCGGTTTCATAACCGAACCCCGTGTGAATTTAAATCCGAATTTAAATCCGTGTCGGACGGAGATAAAATTTAACAGTACTTAATAAATAGCCAACAAAGATACAATGGTAGCACGTTTGTGAGGTTTTAGACTATTTGGGCACCCATTATAAATCAAGAAAGTTTCATAACCCATAGATGGTTAAATATAGCCACTTTAAATTCGTGAAGTTTAAAGAGAACGGAAATAAGCTTTCATGCGTAGGTCAATCTTTATAGCAAATGAATAAACAATGGGAGCCCCTTATTTCCATGCTTCACAATGTCTATTGCGAAGCAGATTAGTGATTTGGTTTTAAAATGATAGAAACATCCAAACTTTTCGAAAAGTTAGATACAGCGAAATTAAAACAATGGAATATTATTTCAGTACCTATTCACATTCAATCATTTTGTATTTATTTTCTGAGGTTGATAGAGGATATTTCTGATTTCTTGCTCCATTGGTATGATATTATGAGTTTGTAAACGAATTTAGAAGATGAAGATTTGATCACCGGCTTTGGATACAGGTTTAGCCTTAGCGAATCCCAGATCGACCGCAGCTCTCTTGACACTGTTGGTCATTGGTGGTGGACCACAGATCAAAAGACTGGTGGATGGGGTAACTTCAGGCAACAATTCTTTCAAGACGTCTGGGGTAATGTATCCAGATTTACCTTTCCATGATTCAGTTGGTCTATCTAAGAAGTAGTGGACTTTAATGTTTGAGTTTTCTTTGACGATTTTATCCAATTCAGGTTTCAATAAGATATCAGCTTCAGTTTGGTTACCGTATAGTAAAGTTACTTCAGTTTTATCTTCTGGGTGGTTAACAATAGCATTAATGATTTGATACATTGGAGTGATACCAGTACCACCAGCAACCATTGTAATATGTGTGGAAGTGTTTGGAGCATATTCATAGAATCCCTTTGGTCCTTTAACTTTGATACTTTCACCGATTTTCAACTCGGCGATGAATTTAGAGATGTTACCTTCTGGGTAATCTTTGATTAATAGATCAAAGTAACCTTTTTCAGCATCGTTTGAAGTTGGGGTGTATGATCTGAGAATATCTTTACCATTGATGTTGGCGGTGATTTGGATATGTTGACCAATTGGAAGACCAAGGATATCTGTTGGGTTTGGTAGTTTGAATCTGTAAATACCAGAGTTGTGGGATAGCATCGTCTTTTGGATCAATGGGAACTCTTGAAAAATGTCTTTGCTCAAGGCCTTACGCTCCTTAGGACCACTGAGGAGGAGAACGTAGGCTGCAATGACTGCAACAATTGTGACTGCACTAGCGACTAGAATGAGACTCATTATTGGAGTGTGTCTATTAATTTAGAGTGAAAAAATTCAACACTTTCCACCTTTTTATAAGTTTCTTTGTTTTTTTCATCCATCACCAATGTTCGAATTTTCACCTTATTGGGTTAAAAAACGCGGCCCCAAGCAGGAATTACAACCTCAAAGGGGTAAGATCGTAGATACTACAGAAAATTCACGTCTCCGTTGTACATCCAATCACCAGTCTATGATCCTTGACTCTGATCTTTGATCTGTTGACTTCAAGTCCAAAGTTCAAACTCAGCGATGAGCAGCACCCTCGGATTTCAAACTACCGGCTTCCCAGTCACGTGCTATTGGACACTGTTTCACGTGACCTTATCTGGAGCCTGTCGTTTTTCGCATTGATAGTATTGAGAAATTTCATTTGCATAAACATTGACTCTTCTCTGAATTGCACCATCCCCAGCCAAATTCGACCTCTTCCAACACTTTAAATGTCCATCAAACGGGGCCGTGAGGCGCACAGCTCAATCTCGGGCGCACTCTCCGTCTCATTGGGTCTCTCGTCCTCCTACAACAGTAGAAGCCAGGGCATCGACCAGGCTGCCCTACTGGGCAGATCATATATGGGTTTCAACGGGGTCAGTCCTATCCAGAGAAGTCCAGGACCAAGCGAAGCTTCACAACAGGAGACCTCTGAGAATAAACTTCACGACCAGACGGCGTTCCTTGCTGATGATGATGAGTTCTATGAAGAAGCAGCTTATCATGCAAACACTTCTATTTTAGAACATGCTGATGAATCTTCAGAATTGCTCAACTCCCAATCACCTTCCAATTACAAAAACTATTTCTCCGCATCGAACACACAAACCCATCATGATTTAGAATCACAAGATCTGAGCCCACGTACCTCCCGAAGTCATGGTGCATCGGCTGGTGTTTCGATGAGAAACTCAGGGAACATAACCATGGCAAAAATAGTTGGTTACATACCTAGTGTCATTCTGGGTCTTTTATTGAACATTTTGGATGGTTTGTCATATGGTATGATTATTTTCCCAATCGGTGAAAAGGTTTTCAGTCATTTGGGATCTGCTGGTTTGTCAATGTTCTACGTCTCTTGTGTTGTCTCCCAATTAATTTATTCATTAGGGGGATCTGCATTTGGTGCAGGTATTGGTTCAGAAATGATTGAAGTCACTCCTTTCTTCCACACAATGGCCGCAAACATCACATTGGCTATTGGTGAAGAGCAACCTGATGTGATCATTGCAACAACTATCACTACATATGCAATCAGTTCAATGTTAACCGGTATTGTGTTCTATTTATTAGGTAGATTCAAATTAGGCCAACTGGTTGGTTATTTCCCAAGACATATTTTGATCGGCTGTATTGGTGGTGTTGGATATTTTTTAATCATCACTGGTATTGAAATAAGTTCCAGGTTAGGTGGGTTTGAATATAACAAGGAGTATTTATCTACATTGTTTCAGTTTTCCACTTTTATCAAAACTATGATTCCAATTGTTTTGACAGTCATTTTAATCTTATTACAACATTTCAATCATAACTCATTGGTTCTCCCAAGTTTCTTTATTTTTGTTTTTGCATTGACACATATCATTATTTTGTTGGCTCCCCAATGGGATTTAAGTGTTGCTAGAGGTGCAGGGTACCTATTCAGCGCTGAAGCATCAACCAACGAAAAATGGTATGATTTCTACAGACTTTATGATTTCAAGATTGTCCGCTGGGGTGTCATCATCCAACAGATTCCATCTATGTTTGCATTGACCTTTTTCGGTATTTTACACGTCCCAATCAATGTACCTGCTTTAGCTGTCTCGACCAAACAGGATGACGTGGACGTTGATAGAGAACTGATTGCCCATGGTTATTCCAATTTTATATCTGGTGCTATTGGTTCGATCCAGAATTATTTGGTTTATACCAACAGTTTATTGTTCATTAGAGCTGGTGCAGATTCCAGAATTGCTGGTGTCATGTTAGCGATTGCTACATTTGGTATTTTAATTGTTGGACCAGTTGTTATCGGATTCATTCCAGTCTGTGTTGTCGGTTCATTGATTTTTTTATTGGGTTATGAATTGTTGAAAGAAGCTTTGTATGATACCATTGGCAGAGTCAATCTTGTTGAATACTTAACCATTTTAGTGATTGTGTTGACCATGGGTATCTATGATTTCGTTATTGGTATTGTGGTTGGTATAATTATTGCATCGTTCCATTTCCTTTATGAAAATACAAAGATTCCAATCATCACTAATGAATACACTGGAGAAATTGCTAGATCTACTGTGATTAGACACCCTCTTCAAAGACAATTTTTGTCCAATATCGGGAATCAAATTTACGTTTTGAAACTACAAAGTTTCTTGTTTTTTGGAACCATTGGTAAAGTTGAGAAATCTATTAAAACTTTGTTCGATGATGATAAATATAATGAAAATCCAATCAGATATTTGGTTTTGGATTTCAAAAATGTGTTGAATGTTGATTTCAGTGCTGCTGAAGGATTCATGAGAATCAAGAAATTCATTATTGACCATAATGCGTTCCTCATAATCTCATTGGGTGATAAACCATCAATTTTGAGTTCTTTGAGAAATGTCGGAATATTTGAAACATCGTCAAACAAGTCAGAATTGGGTAAAATCCAAATCTTCCATGATTTAAACACATCTTTAGAATGGTGTGAGAATGAATTTTTGACCAAATACAAACAAGTCCAAAATAAATTCAAAAACAGTCCAAGTGTCATCAACACATATACCCAGATCTATAAGAAACCATCACATTCATCCACTGGTGGTGCTGCTGGAGAAAGATCATTGCCTATCAACACACCAAGAAACATCAACTTTATGCAACAGGCTCAGATCGCTTATAAGAAGGAGACAAATCTTGAAATGAGTTCCAAAGCAGCCACGAATAACGAGCCAGAAACCACCACTTCTGCTAAACCACTTACAAACACTGAACCATTACCATTGTTGTTGTTTGCATTACAAGGTCTAAGCACAAAAGACTCGGAATATTGGGCTAAATTGGTTCCATACTTTCAAAAAGTTGAGATCTTGAAAGATGAAACTGTTGAGTTTCATTCTTTGAAATCATATTTTATTTTAATTGAGTCAGGAATAATTACAATCACTTATAAAATCAACAAAGCAGCGAACATCTATGAGACATACCTTCCACGCACAATCCTTGGTCATTTTGAACATGAGGACGATTCAGGAAGTGATCGTTTCAGCACTTCCATCCGTGCAAAGAGGGACACAACTGTTTGGATGTTGGATGATGAAAAACTGAAGAAGTTGAAGAAGGATAATTTGGAGGCGTATAATGAGTTGTTGTTGGTGATTATGGGCTTGAACGATGAAAGATTTGAGAATATCACCGGTTATTCAATGATTAGTACCTAATGCGTTTACCCTATACTAGAAGAACAATTGGTCTGTCAGGGATCCGGCCATTACCCATTGCGCATCTCATAATAATATTAAAGATTAGAAGTATAATCATTGTATTTTATTAAAATTTTGCTTTACCTGTCAACATGGCAGATCCTTTTGACAGGTATTTTGAGATGGGATGCTCATATAATATATAAGGTATCCCGTTATGAATTTTTTCGCTCACACTTCGATCTCCTATCGGGCCACAGTCCACCAGTCTAAATCAGAATCTAAGGGCGTAAGGCGTCGGCGACTGTTTTTCTTGTCATGTTCAATTTTGATAAAACTGTGGTCCCCAGATTCGTGATTTTGTCCGTACTTAACAACGACGACTACCAAGTACATTGGGAGGTGTAAAAAAAAGCCATCGTTTCAGTTTCATTAAGAAGAAGTTAAGAATGTCTCACTATCACTCTTTCTTAACTGCTGAGAGGTCAAGAAATCTTGATCTTGGACTAGTCACTCGACTCATCAGCTTCATTTTCACATCATTAACTTTGTTGCCATGGTAAGAACTGGCTCGTTCTCTAACGCACTTTCTGTCTCACTTGGTATCAAATCGTCAGAGGATAATGATGATGCAACTCGACCAGCAAACATTGGCAGATCACTTTCTTATGTCGGTAAGGGGGATCCAACACTGCAAAGAAATAACAGTTCCAAATCAGACATTTTGTCGGTGCAAGAAGGTGCTCTGAATTCAGAAACAAAACTCTCTGAACAATCTCTACTTCTAGCAAATGATGATTTTCTCTACAAAGATCTAGCTTTGAATAATCACGATCACCATCGATTGGTTTCGGTTGCCGAACATGAAGAAGAATCACCAAATGAGCATTCACTTTTATTCAACACAAGCTATTCTGATCTTGAACGTCAAGAAACATATCAATCATTATCTCCACCTCTGCAAAAACAATCATCGGTTTTTTCCTTGAAAACTCAAAATCAAGACACTAATAGCTTTGCGATGGGAGTCCAGTATGTTCCCAGTGTCATTTTGGGACTCTTATTAAACATCTTGAATGGGTTGTCTTATGGGATGATTATCTTTCCAATAACAGAAAAAATATTCAGCAACATGGGTGCAGCTGGCTTATCTATCTTCTATATATCTTGTATTGTTGCTCAATTTGTCTATTCTTTGGGTGGTTCTGCTTTTAAAGCTGGAGTTGGGTGCCATATGGTAGAAATGATTCCTTTCTTTCATGGATTGGCCAACAATATTACATTAGCCATTGGCGAGAAACATCCAGAGGAAGTCATCGCTACTACAATAACTTCTTTTGCAGTTAGCTCAATGGTCACTGGCGTGGTATTCTATTTATTGGGAAAGTTCAAACTAGGTCAAGTTGTGGGATTTTTTCCTAGGCATATTTTGATAGGCTGTATTGGTGGGGTTGGTTACTTTCTCTCAAAGACCGCAATTGAAGTAAGCTCTAGACTGGATACACTAGAGTACACTTGGAACTATCTTCTACAACTTTTAGAGTTTTCAACTTTAGTGAAACTAGCGATTCCTGTCTCTTTGACAGTCCTGCTATTAATACTCCAAAACCATAACTCAAATGCATTAGTTCTTCCAACATATTATATTCTTGTCTTTTTGATTTCCCATTTCATCATATTCATTGTTCCTTTTTGGAGTTTGCAATCGGCGAGAGATTCTGGGTTTGTTTTTAGTGCAGAAGGATCAGATGAGGCATGGTATTCATACTATCATTACTACAACTACAATATCATTCATTGGAAAGTTGTCCTTAAACAAATCCCATCAATGTTAGCTTTGACATTTTTTGGTATTCTGCATGTTCCAATCAATGTTCCTGCTTTAGCTATCTCCACTAAACAAGATGACGTTGACCTTGACAGAGAATTAATTGCACATGGATATTCCAACTTCATTTCTGGACTTGTTGGCTCCAATCAAAATTATTTGGTTTACACCAACACGATTTTATTTGTGAGAGCAGGTGCAGATTCCAGAATCGCTGGTATCATGCTTGGAATAGCCACTGTTCTCGTGCTTTTTGTTGGGCCAGTCGTTATTGGTTTCATTCCTGTGTGTGTTGTTGGATCACTGATCTTCTTGCTGGGATTTGAACTCTTGAAAGAAGCGCTCTATGATCCATTGGGCAAAGTGAATAAGTTTGAATATGCAACTATAGTGGTGATTGTTCTCACGATGGGCATATATGATTTTGTATTTGGAATCGTTGTTGGGATAATCATAGCTGCGTTTCATTTCATCTATGAGAATGCCAAAATCCCTATAATCAGCAATGAATATACTGGTGAAGTAGCGAGATCTACTGTTATTAGACATCCTTTACAAAGACGATTCTTGACCAATTTGGGCAAACAAATTCATGTTTTGAAATTGCAGAGTTTCCTGTTCTTTGGAACGATTGGGAAAGTTGAAAAGTCAGTAAAGAATCTATTCGAAACTGAAAAATATGAAGAGAATCCAATAAGGTATCTAGTTTTGGATTTCAAGAACGTTCTGAACGTCGATTTTAGTGCAGCTGAAGGATTCATCCGAATCAAAAGGTTCATTGAAGACCAGAATGCGTTTTTAATAATCTCTTTAGGTGATAAACCATCCATTTTGAACTCCTTGAGTAATGTGGGAATTTTTGAAACCACTGGTTTAAAAAAACATCAAACTATCCAGGTTTTTCATGATCTTAATATGTCTTTGGAATGGTGTGAGAATGATTTCTTGACAAAATACAAACTGTTAGAGAACAAAATGAAGAATGAATTGAAATTTGTCTCTTCTTTTAACTCATCAGGTGAACCTAGAACACAACACAGATCAAATTCAGTGAACTCAGTAAGAAATCAAGTTTTTGTTCAACAGGCACAAAATAGTTTACGTGAAGAGGCTCTACTTGAGTTCAAGAGTGCAAACTCTCGCTCTTATTTCCAGTTTGAAAACGCACCATTGCCATTATTATTGTTTGCTCTTCAGGGTCTCAGTTTCAAAGGCGAGGAGTATTGGCTTCAAATTGTGAAGTATTTTAAAAGATTGGAGATTGACAATGGTGAGCCTATCAATTATAGCCCACTGGAATCATTCTTCATCTTAATAGAATCCGGTGTATTTGTGGCTACTTACAACATCAATGATTCTGCGAATATCTACGAGACATTCCTTCCAAGAACGATTCTTAGTCGGTTCGCAAACGAAGAGCCAAATAAAGACACTTTAGATATCGAAATTAGAGCAAAACGAGAAAGTTTTGTGTGGATCATTGACGATCAAGGGCTGAGATCCTTGAGAAACGATAACTTGGAGGTTTATGATCAGTTGCTTCTGGTAGTGATGGCCTTAAACGATCAGAGATTTCAGAACGTTGCTGGGTACTCGTTGATCAGTACGTAATATGAAGTAAAAGGTAGTAAATGGATTTTGCTTTTTAAAACGTAGAAACTAACTGGTCAAATGACAAAGTCACAAATCGGCTCTCTTTCCTTTTTAGCGGTGTTCGTTATCAAAACTAGATCTAAATGAAAACACAAATAAAAATGTTTCCCCATAAAAAAAACCAGAAACTGTTAACAATAAGACCCTTAACTGACGATGTGCATCCTCCTTACTACCAATTCCAATGAAGACTATCCTTTCATCCTTCTGTCCAATAGAGATGAGTACTTCAAGCGGAAAACACAGCAGGTGCACGAACACGTCTACAATAAACAAAAGATTCTCTCGCCTTTGGACATGGCCAGAGACGATCATGGAACATGGCTTGCTCTCAACCCAGCTACGCACAAGTTTGCCATCTTGGTGAATTTCAGAGAGGGTGTGAAGGATGTGGTAAACCCAATCTCTAGGGGTGTTTTGCCGTTGGACTACGTGACTTCGCCGATTGCGAACTTGACCAAGAGTCGATACTTGAACGATTTGATTTTAAAGTATAGAGATGAGAACTTGTTAAGCAAGATTGGTGGATTTAACCTTATGTTTGGAGACTTAATGAACAACAGGTTCGATATCATATCAAATAAGAACAATGACGATTTCAAGTTGTTCTCAGAAAAAGGCGAGTATCATGGCTTGAGCAACAGTTCGTTTGATGAACCTTGGAAAAAGGTTGAAATTGGAGTTAATAAGCTAAAGGATTTGACCAGCACCTATAATACAAGACGACAGAAACTGGCTGGACTGACCGATAAGGAGGTGTCTAAAGAAAACTTGATCAATGATTTGTTTGAAATTTTGTCCCTGAATACAATGGGAAACATCACAGAGGATTATCAGGCCAATTTCGAAAACATTAAGTCCACAATATTTGTTCCTCCATTACTCGTACGCGATTATAACAGAAATAATGCCTTAGCCGGAAAATATTATGGTACGAGAACTCAAACGGTGATTATGGTGGATAAAAATCATCATTTGACTTACGTGGAGAAAAATTTGCATTCAAGTGACGATTTGAATGAAGTTCCGTCTATCATAAGATATGAATGTAATCTAAAAGAAAATCTAATGGGCAAAGGTCTTCTCAATGGTGCGTGAGTTTAAACGATAAATTGTACTATAATATGATTTCAGAACAAGAACAAAAGTACACTCACCAAAGTCCAGCTATAAATATATAACTTCACACTAATGATCAAAAGAGATTATGATACTAATTGACAATACCTAAACTTCATTTTCTGAGTGCCTCGATTGTAATTCCTGCGAATATCTTGCTTTGAGATATACAAAAACTATGTCTTATGGAATCATCTCTATCCAAAATCACATTATTTGTGTTTTGTACTTGATTAGTGATCAACTTCTGAGTGTCATCACCTACCCAATGATCAGGGGATGTGAAGAATATCCATTTTTTGGCATCGTTGACTTTACCATCATTTGAAAAAAACTCTCTCTGATACTCCCAATCTGAATGGATGGTCAACATCTCCTCTGTTGCCAATGCCAAACTCTGTTGCACGAACAAATTATTGCCAATAAACCTTTTTGTGATATCTTTAGCACCTTCAAAATCAGTTTGCACAAAATGATTAACCAAGTATCCAACAACAGAATTGGGCAGAAGTCCAACAATCCTGCTGAAATTCCCCACTATTTTATAAAACCACGCAATTCGTTTGACAATAGGATATAAAATTTGTCCTTTGGTACTTTTATGAATATCCACTATAGTCGGCGTAATGAATCCAATGAATTTATAGTTGTGCTGTGGTGTACGGTCAACAATCCTTTGCATCATCCATGATCCCACAGAATGTCCCATTATGTAAATCTCTCTCTGTTCACCTAATTTACCGTCTTCTTCAGACCTCTTGACGAACTGCTCCATAACATCAATCTTGTGTTGGATCTGGTCATCCAAAGAGTAAATTGTATCATTGTCAGGATCTTCTGTGCAGAACCCTGCCTGTGCAATCCCTAAGATTTCAAATCCGGTCTCAAGGGATACCAGATCAAGATATTTCGTATAGTATTCTATGAATCCTGGGTTCCCGGGAATAAACACCAACAGAGGTGATATTTTTCCTTGGATCTGTTTGTCTAGAATATGGTAGATTGTTGTTTTCAGTGGTGAATTGATGGTCTTGAGCATGATTTAAAGATTGGCTTCCGATGTATATTGAATGGGATTAATAACTCGGTGCATTTTTTTTTTTGTCAAGAGAGACATAGAGATTAGCTGAAATATTATGTTGAGCTTTGAGGTCCAGACCTCAATCCCTGTAGTGTCTCCATTGTCCAGAGAAAAGAAAGCAACAGTCTCGACTCTCCTCTTTCTTATTCAGAACTTAGATCATAGAAGACCCTCAACTCAATTGGACCAGGAGCACATCATTACTTCCTAATTGGGCGGCACTTCCTATTCCGGATAAACTATTACATGCGTCGGTGCGTGGCCGCACCAATGTTGCAACCAATTTGAACACTATGAAGGACCTAAAAAAACAGCTAATATCTTTATATCAATTTGAATCAGTGTGTAGTATTTTCATTCTTGCATTAGGCAGTTTGGTATACTGATTGTATTTTTCTTCATTCTCAAGGTTTTCCTATCGTGTCAAGACTCGTATTCTTTCATTCCGGTTACTAGTGACTACAGTCGTCTAGTATTGAGGGGAGAAAAAGAAAAAAGAAAAAAAAATTAAGAGATCTTGAGATTCAAGATAATAGTAGACACATTTTTTCTGAAATTACACGACATTAAATCCAACTTCACACCCTGAATCCAACCACAGATACCATCATTGCACATTAAACTTAGCACGAGATGTCCTTGAGACCCAGTATGCTCCCACCACACCCAGAACTTGCGGAGGAGCTGGAGAACCCCCAATTTCAAACCTCTAGAGCTACAGCCACAGGGCTGGGGCTGGGCTTTACGGGGTTAAAAGACGATGTTACTATGGAGACTGTTGAAGAATTCAATATACCAGGAATGCAAAACCTGCTGCCCCCTTTGCCTTCTAATGAGAGCTCTCTAACAACGCCTAGATTGGAAAGTACAGAAAGTTTTAGAGGTGAAGTTACTGTAACACCTTCAACAACACCAGTGAAAAAAAGTGTAAGGAGTGGTTCAAGTGTAGCCACGTCACCGGCTGAGGTGCTGGTAGCTAGTGCTGTAAACAGTGAGTGTCCAGGGCTAGACGAGGGACCAGGGGAAGTGTTGACGTATTCCCCTGCTATTCATATCCAGGAAAGGTTCGAAGTCAGTATGGATATCCCGTTAGTTACAGAGTCAGGCTCTCCACCAAAAACAATAGAGGAAAAGATAAAACTTTATGAAGATGTGCAGAGGAAAGAGAAACTTGAGTTCGATAAGACGCTGCAGAACCTTAAGAAGAGCGGATGGATGACAGACAAGGAACTATTGCAATTAGAAGATGCAAAGTTCAATAATTTCAACCAGTGGGAACATAAGATCAAGAGCCTGAAGCAGATGGTGAGGAAGAAGTCCCAGAACATGGGAAAGCATGACGAATACTTTAATGTGGCTGATAATGATACCAAAAGGATAGTAACTTCGCCTAGTCTTCAGAATCTCGAGAGGAAATTCTCCTCGCTTGAGATGTGACTCGTGAATCGTGGGAATAGAACTGAACAGTAGAAGTGTATAAATCATATTTAGAATGCATAGCTAGATTGTAGATTGTATTATGATTACATATTTCCACAGTCTGTAGTTCATTTTTTCTAAGTTTCTTCTCTGCAGCGATCGCCCTGATTTTTTCCTTCGAGATCAGCCCACTATTGTTCCGAGACGTTTTTTTATTTTTAAGGCCCCCGAAGTAAAGAGACGTGGCGAATCGGCTGAATTCTGACACCTCTTGTCTCGTAAAATGTCACGAGACATGAGCCCCATCAATCAGGCTCTCATAAATATTGTTCAACTGAGGAGAATTTCACTTCCTTCAAGAAATAATTGACACCCTCTTTTCATTCAACCATTCCCCATATCTTATCTGGAATTGCTTTTTCTTCGCCGCAAACAAAAAAAAAAAAAAAAAAA